>CAJHZI010000769.1:157500-510000 GCA_905160935.1 Enchytraeus crypticus
ATAAAGGCTTTCTTAAGGCTTTTGAAAGAAAATCACTCAAATGATAAATCAATCGGCCCATCAATCGATCTGTCAAAATGTTGTATAGAACTTGTTTTTCGTCCTAGAAACGTTTTAGGCACTTTTGCTTAAAAGCTAATAAAGCTAATGTTAACACCAGTTTCATTGCTCGAAAACGATGTCAGTGACGGGTTAGCCCAGGATTTGAACCCCGCACATACTGATCCGAGGTCGAATATCTTACCGACATCGCCACTGGCTCCAGCCAATGGAATACCAATGATAAGTTAGTATTTTAATTAATAGATATTATTTATTAGTCATTATTTATTACTTAATGACTAGGTCAACGGTGGGTGAGAGTATAGAATTGCCTTGCAAGGTCAGTGGGTCACCTAAACCTCGCATTCTCTGGCAGAAAGGAACCAAGATGATCGCCGATCTGGAAGGTAAGTAGCTTGTTCATGAAGCGACGACTCTCGAATTACATTCATCGTTGGCTTAACAAAGTTAGATGCATTTGCATAAGTAACATTTCTAACTTACTGTTACATTAATCTTAGTGACGGTAGCTCGAGTGTGTCGAGTCATATAGAAGAGAAACCTTGTGCTTCTGACCCTTGACGTTAAACTCAATACAACCTACCTACCTACCTACCTACCTACCAACCCATCTATCATTCAATAAATTCAATAAACGAATCAATTAGTGAATTTTTTTATCAACCATCAACTCAATCAATTAACTAAGTTATTTAATTTGAGTTAGTTATTTGATTCTATTAATGTACGGATAATTTGAACAATTAATCATTATCCGATATTTTACGCCATTTGTAACTATATGCGCCTAGGCTCCAGAAATTGCTACAAAAATTTAAACGAAAGGAAAAATCTCGAATAGGGGATTGGCTGATGGATGATATGATGTAGGACAGAGAGGATTTGCGACAGTCTAATCCGACCTAGTCATTTCCGACCCTAGTTA
Source organism: Enchytraeus crypticus (assembly GCA_905160935.1). Classification (NCBI taxonomy): domain Eukaryota; kingdom Metazoa; phylum Annelida; class Clitellata; order Enchytraeida; family Enchytraeidae; genus Enchytraeus; species Enchytraeus crypticus. Next base: position 158,489 of record CAJHZI010000769.1, read on the forward strand.
AACTGGGATTCAAGGGAAGATGATGATGACGATGTAACTAAATGCTAAAGACTAGCGTCTAGTTTATAATCAGTTTCCTGTCTAGAATAGACTAGAAGGCATATATATGTCGAGGCAAATGCTGGATTTGAGCCCTACATCTACCCTACATCTGATCCGTAGCGAGACAACAGATGAACGTGCTACCGGAATGTCTAGTTATAGGCACATATGATCATATGTGCACTTGAGAGAGAGAGAGAGAGAGAGAGAGAGAGAGAGAGAGAGAGAGAGAAAGGTGTGTTTATTAAAATGTGTCATAAGTTAACTCTTAGAATGTCTTCATAGCATAAGGGTAACGTCATGAAGTATTAGATGACAGATCCTGAGGTGAATTGAACCTTCGTGGGTTCGAATCCCAGCCGCGCTAATCTGAGAGTAAAATCCCGGACATTCACTGGACTGGTTATACGGAAAATGGTCTAAATTGCCTAACGGATTAAACATGTGGTATTAAAAATGATAGATATCGACATAGTTGATCATTTCACTATAATGCGTGTTTACTTTTTTAACTTTTTCTTGTTATTTATTGATAAAAAAATATGTTATTTCTGTGTTACAATGCTCAGGCTACACGCTGCTGGAGCACGGATCTCTGAAGATTAACTCGGTTGACATAAAGGACTCTGGTATCTACATTTGTGTGGCTCAGAACAGCGCCGGTACTGCACTCGCTCAAGTGCGCATGGAGGTCCAGGGTAAGAAGTAACATGTCGTTTAATTATTTTTATTATTATTTTTTATATTTTATTTGTATAAAACATTTAAAAACGCAGGTAAAGCAAATAGAAAAGCGAAATATGGAAACCTTTGTGTGAACGGAAGATACAGGCCATAAAAGCGCTTACATATTCCGGATTTAGTTCATTAAAAGTAGAAAATTAATATAAAAAGATTATTTAATAGAATTATAGTATCCTACGTACAAGAGTGAAGGTATTCACAGACATAGAGCTAAATTGAATTCACTACACAAAATCAGTATACAAGCAATTGGAAATAAAAACGATTAAAAACAATATTTCAAAGATTTACTTTGGCCTATTTCAGATTGACATAGGCCCTTTTTAAAGGACGGAAGAGAGCTAGCATTGAGGATGTTTATTCCATTTATTTACACATCTATTTTTAATGGCTACTACTAGTACATGGAGCCAGAAAGCACACTTTGAGTATGAATATGTACCTTGAACCTGCCACTTAGCAGAGAACCGAAGAGAGAGAGAGAGTACTAGTTCATGCTTTCAAGTAGTTCTTTATTTTGTCCGAGCCTCTGCTGAATAAAACTGCCGTTTGCTGAATGTGTTGAAAGATACATCCAAGTAGTACCTAAAGAGGGAAATTAAAAAGCGCTGTTGTGCTAATAAATTTAGTTAACAATTAGGTTTGAAAAGCCGTTGTGATACGATTTTTATTCGACGTTATTTCAGACTGTAGGCATAAGTAGAAATAGACACCTTGAAGTTGACTAGTACCCAATATTATAAACGGAAAGATATTCTCGCCGATAGCAATCTCTACCATTTGACTTTATCCACGAGATAACTACCAATCTGCTTTTTGCATACTATGAAACTTCTGTATTCTCACCTTGATCTTGAGTCTGTAACGTCACATTTCCAAGAATTCTAACCATTTAAGCGGATTTCGCGCTCTCCTATTGGCCACCTGCGACGGTTGAGTATCAGCCCCTGGCGACGATTTTTGTTTTAATCTGCCGGTGAGAATAACCGCCCGATCTCGAAACAATAGCTATCCCGTCACATGTAGCTGAAATCAGCTCAGATACCGACCGACATCTCGTTCATAGGATGCAAAAGCGACTTACGGCGACGATATCGTCGTGATCTTCGCTTTATAAGATCGGCGGTTAGAGAACAATGTGAGTAAGATACGTAGCTGTAATTACACAACCGAACTGATATTCAGTTGATCATCAATTGATCCTCAACTAATAGTAAACTTATTTTAAAAACATTTTTATTTCTAATATTTCTATTTATGAATACTACGGCTTATAACTGTAGTGGGCCAACAAGTTAAACAAGTAGTAAAGGTAGTAATTTCAGCGAAATAGTATATAATTTGATTTTAATATTAATTCTATATTATTATTATTACTTAGATGACTTTTGGACATTATATACATGAACATGATGCTTTAAAATATAGTAATTCTATTTTTCTTTTATTAAGTTTTACCTATTTATAATTACTTAATTTTAACCTTAAATTTAATTAAATTTAAAATTATATTGGCAGGAGACCGAGGGCATTGTCGTTAACATATCCGATCACGGATCATTATTTGCGGGGTTCAAATCCTGGGCTCGCCGGTTACTGATATCTCTTTCGAGAGATGAAACTGACGTTAAAATCGGCTTTACAGCTTTCTTTTACAAACTCTTTATAAACTCATATGAACTAATGTGCTAATGTTCTAATAATAACTAATTTAAGCTCATGTCAACTTACTTGTAGCTTTATAAATCTTATAACACTACATTTAACATGTAACTCTTTTCCTCAATATAAATATTCTTACATCATTGGGCAGACGTTCATTTTCTTATGCAGCACCCACAATCTGGAACTCTTTACCTGCTAATCTTCGCTCTTGTTCTTCTCTCTCAACATTCTCTAGCAAGCTTAAGACTTACCTTTTCCCACCATAGACATAATCAATCTACCCTGACCATTTTTTGATCACCGGACTGGCTTTCGTTTAGGACCTTACTTCTCCTCAGCACATTTCTTTTGCAGATTGGTCTGCGTGAACTGATCTGTAGTGATGTTATGATGATGAAGATGATGATGTTATTATTATAATTATTATTATAATTATTATTGTTATTATTACTTATTACTTTATACATATTTCAGTGCCACCGACTATAGACGCCCCGGTGCGGGAGCTTACGATAGCTCAGAGCAGGGAGGTGACGCTGCCGTGTCGAGCCAGTGGCGTGCCCTCGCCCCGCATCACGTGGCAGCGAGGTGGCGCCACAGTGTCACGTGACGACTATAGATACAGGATCTCTAGATCTGGCTGGCTCACCGTGCTCATGTCCAGGTAATCAATTAAACAATCAATCAGGCTGGCTCACCGTCTATGTATTCAATCAATCAGTCAATCAGGCTGGCTTACCGTGCTCATGTCCAGGTAATCAATCAATCAATCAATCAATCAGGCTGGCTCACCGTGCTCATGTCCAGGTAATCAATTAATCAATCAATCAGGCTGGCTTACCGTGCTCATGTCCAGGTTATCAATCAATCAATCAATCAGGCTGGCTCACCGTCTAGGTATGTAATCAATCAATCAATCAGGCTGGCTTACCGTGCTCATGGCCAGGTAATCAATCAATCAATCAATCAATCAATCAATCAGGCTGGCTCGCCATGCTCATGTCATGGTGTGTCATAGCATAGCATAGTATGAGGCGGTACTTTGTGTCATAGCACAGCATTGTATGAGGCAGTACGAATTGTCATAGCATAGCATAGTATGAGACGGTACGAATTGTCATAGCATAGTATTGTATGAGGCGGTACGAATTGTCATAGCATAGCATAGTATGAGGCGGTACGGTATGTCATAGCATAGTATTGTATGAGGCGGTACGAATTGTCATAGCATAGCATAGTATGAGAAGGCTTAGAACGGTATCTTTATGTAGTGATATATGTAGATATGTATGTGATATATTATCACTTTATGTTGTGATAACCGTTAGCTTCTCTCGACTTGTAGCCCTGCCATTGTGATTTTGAGAATTTACTGACTCGATTGCAGTTATAATAATAATAATAAAAGTTTAACGTCCGTTTCCTTATACAAGGATGATGTCAGGGACGTCCCCCATCACATGTCACTACAAATCGATTCACCCCAAACGATCTGAAAAAGCATGCGCTGAAGAGAAATGCAGAAAGGTCTTAAACGGTGCCGGTCCGGTGATAAAATAACTGTCAGGCCAGATGAAAAAAGTCTATGGCGAGAGGAGATATGTTTCCAACGGATGGAAGTAGTAGAACATTGTATGATATATTACATTATATGACGTCCCTGACGTCATCCTTGGATTAGGACACAAACCTTTACTATTATTATTATTATCATCATTTAATTATTATAATTTAATTTCTGCTTATAATAATTTCGCAGAGTTGAGGATGCCGGTGATTTTACGTGTATAGCAGAAAACGAAGCAGGAAAGACTTCGGCTACCTTCAATCTTGTCGTACACGGTAAATATATCAACAGTAACTTACTGTTACCTTTATCTTTGTGACGGTAGCTCGAGTGTGTCGAGTCGTCTTGAAGAGAAGCATTGTGCTTATGAGCCATGACTTTAAAGCTAAGGTTAGCGTCTGTTTCCTCACTCGAAAGCGATGTCAGTGACGGACACACTATAGTCAATAAATATAAACACACTACAATCTACCTACCTACAAACCAACATCTTACCGACATCGCCACTGGCTCCAGCCAGTGTTTTAATCATGTTTAATTAACATTTTATAATATGAGCAACCCATTACCATTCAGTGCTAAAACTATATCCGTTCAATTCAATGTATTTAAAATTAGACGAGCGGTTGACTTACACAAAGTAATAGTGTGATATTATATATTTTAGAGCAAATGTTTATTGGTATTTATAGTAAACCACTATCAAGTGATTGATTGACAGATTTATTGATGGATTAACTGATTTATTGATTACCAAATTGATTGATTGATTGATTGAGCCATTCATTCACTGATGATTGATTGATTTATTGATTGATTGACTGATTGGTTGATTGATTGGTTGGCTGACATCATCCTTGTATGAGGAAACGGACGTTAAACCTTGATTATTATTATTATTATTATTATTATTATTAACTGATTGATTGATTTATTGATAGATTGATAGATCGACTTATTTATTGTTTAACAGATCGATTAATGGGCAGATTGATTGATTAACTGATTGATTGATGGACGCAGTTCCACCCTCCATTGAGATGACGGAGAGGGAGCAGACAGTAGTGGTGGGGGAGAAAGCTCGTCTATCCTGTGTGTCCACGGGGGTGCCTCCTCCTAAGATCAGCTGGATTCAGGATGGGCGCACCATGCTCAATTCTGAGGGCCGTTACGAGATACTCGATAGTGGCGCCCTCATCATCTCCAATATTCTCGTGCGTCAACTATATATATATATATATATATATATATATATATATATATATATATATATACCATTTTTTATTTCAAATATATTAATTTAATGGAATTTCCTAGCAATAAGTTGTGATCATAGTCGTAAAGGAAACATGAGCATTGATAGGCCTACTATTGTATTCAGCATCTGGGTCATTTGAATACATGTACCTTGGTCATGAGCTGACCACAGTAAATATATAAATTAGCATCAAATAAATAAACAGTAATTATATAAATGAGCCTCAAATAAATAAATAAATAGTAAATAGATAAATAAACTCAAGTTTCTATCGTTAAAGAACTTGTAGGCTTTGGACGAGGAAAGAGACCAAAATCAAATTTTTGAAGGCTAAATCGTCCCTCTGTTTACGCATGAAGGAAAAAACCAATGATGATGATGATGAATATGAACCGTCTCACTACTTTTTATGTTCATGTTTGATTGATTTATTGATTGATTTATTGCTTGTTTGATTGATTGACTTATTTTCGTTGCAATGAATAATTAATCAAATGACTGCTCGACTGAATTAGCCCACTGATTGTTTTACTTTCGAATTAACATGTCGATTGATTGATTGATTGTTTTTGTGAATAATTGATTGATTGATTGATTGATTGATCAGGCTACGGATGCAGGAAGCTACGTGTGCACGGCTAAGAACACGGCTGGGAGAGATTCTAAAGAAGTCACTTTGAAAGTTCTGGGTAATTATTTTTATTTATTTATAATTAGAAGTCAGGCAGCAAGGCCCACACAAAGCGCACAAGACACACAGCACACCCGTAAAATCATGTAAACACTCGTAAAATCAGATATTACAGTTCTAAAATGGAAAAATCACAACCTAAAACAATTAATTAGTGCACTTTCACACTTACTAACACACTGATTATACACACATTTAGAGTTATAAATCAAAACATTTATATAAATAAATCATATAGAGTTTAATCGTATCAAAACTAGGAATGTTACATAACTGCAACATGATGGATAAACTATCCTGCCTTTTGAAACCAAAGAACCGTTTAGCCCATCTTTTATAACGAAATTTATTTGAAGAAGACACTTTAAACTTGGACCAGAGAACAATATCGTAAAAACATAAACAGTGCATTAAAGCAGAATAATTATAACTGTACTGGAACAATTAAAAATCGTCTTAAAAGCGTGTTAGTGCGGACAAAAGTATAACTTATTTCACGATTAATGTCATTATCATCACATAAACGATTATCAATCAAATGACCTAAATATTTAAATTGAGAGACAAAATTAAGGTCATCGTTACCAAGTTTAAAATTAGGGAAGATATAGTCTAAGGCCCATCTTCTCTCGCTAGGTTCAAAAATCATAGCAACAGTCTCAAATTATTAGTTAATTAGTATTAATTATTAAGCATTAGCCACTTGTGTTCGCTCTCTTTCTCTCTCTCTCTCTCTCTCTCTCTCTCTCTCTCTCTCTCTCTCTCTCCGAATGACCTTTCTGACGTTGGTATGGATTTTATTGGTTTAGTCGCTTTCTACGACATGTGCAGTCACCGGTTGGTCAGTTCTTCAAACAACCCGAACACAACACGAGGACTTTCTCTGTTTTATCTCTAATAAATTAATAATTACATTTTGTTTGAATATCTATTAAATCATGAAATTTTGCTCAGACGGGAAGTAAATTGGACAATTAAACTATGTTTCTAAATATTTTCTAATATATTTTAATATTAATATATTTTAATTTATTTGTAATTTGAATACTTTTGTCTAACTGCATAGGTCTTACAGACATCTTAGATTTTATACACATCTTCCATCCTCCGTTTCTCTAACTCTTCCACCCTCAGTTTTCCAGATCTAAACCAATGACTGATCAGTGCGTAAAACTATATAAAAAAATCCTCTGACTCACCCAGTTCCCTTGATCTCATTCCCACCAAACTATTGAGGTAAAAAGTAAAAAAAGGAAAGTAAACACGCATTATAGTGAAATGATCAACTATGTTGATATCTATCACTTTTAATACCATATGTTTAAACCGTTAGGCAATTTAGACCATTTTCCGTATAACCAGTCCAGTGAATGTCCGAGATTTTACTCTCAGATCAGCGCGGCTGGGATTCCAACCCACGAGGGTTCAATTCACCTCAGGATCTGTCATTTAAAACTTCATGACGTTACCCCTACGCTATTAAGACATTCAATAGCGTAGGTCCTACATTAATACACAATATAGTACTGTACTGTACAGTACTGTATTGCATGTATATAGTACTATACTGTACTGTACCGTACTGTATTATGTATAGTACTATACTGTACTGTATAATACTGTATTATACAGTACTATATTGTACTTTGCTGTATTATATAGTGCTATACTGTACTGTACAGTACTGTATTATATAGTACTGTACAGTACAGTATTAAATAGTACAATACTGTACTGTACAGTACTATATTATATAGCACAATAGTGTGCTGTACAGTACTGTACTATATAGTACTATACTGTACTGTACAGTACAGTAATCTGTAACATATGGTACTATACTGTACTGTACGGTACTGTAATATATAGTACTACATGTATACTGTACTGTCCTTTGGACTGATTGTGGGATTTTGGAATTTGCACGGTTTTTGGACCTTCTTTTTGCTCGCCGGCTGGCCGGCTTGATTTTGTCTCAATAGTGCTTGATGTTGTCATTGATGACTGTAGCACTCTAATGGTTGTTATTATTATTATTATTATTATTATTATTATTGTACAGTACTGTACTTGATCGTACTGTTTCAGTGCCCCCTACGTTCACACTCATACCTCGAGATCTGGAGGTCAATGCCAATGGACGCATAGAACTGGAGTGTATAGCTGAGGGTACGCCCACACCTGTCATAACATGGAAGATCAATGGAACGGATTTCAACGGTAAGTGAAAGAGGTTTTATGAGGATCATTGCATTGTCATCATCATCATCATCAGCATCATCTTCTTCTTCTTCTTCATCATTATCATCATCCTCCTCCTCATCATCATCATCATCTTCTTCTTCTTCATCATCATCATCATCTTCATCATCATCATCATCATCATCATCATCTTCCCTTGAATCCCAGTTTAACCAGGGTCAGGATAGGAATAGACTGTCTCAAATCCTCTCTGTCCTTCAAATTTTCATTTCTTTCTTCAAAATCATCTATCAAAAAGCTAAAAAGTTGCTAATGGTTCATCAATGATTCATGTGGATAATAATACTACTATTTAACGTGTTTACGTGAAAGAAATATACAGATATCTTGTCTTTCAATCATTCAATTCAATCATTTTTCTCATTAATTCATTTCCCATTAATTAATTCATTTCTCATTAATTAATTCATTTCTCATTAATTAATTCATTTCTCATTAATTAATTCATTTCTCATTAATTAATTCATTTCTCATTAATTCATTTCTCATTAATTAATTCATTTCTCATTAATTAATTCATTTCTCATTAATTCATTTCTCATTAATTAATTCATTTCTCATTAATTAATTCATTTCTCATTTATTAATTCATTTCTCGTTAATTAATTCATTTCTCATTAATTAATTCATTTCTCATTAATTAATTCATTTCTCATTAATTAATTCATTTCTCATTAATTAATTCAAAAAAATAATAATACATTTTTGTTACATACCAGTGACTTGCCAGTAACTTACTGTTACATTAATCTTTGTGACGGTAGCTCGAGTGTGTCAAATCTTCTTGAAGAGAAGCCTCGTGCTTCTGAACCTTGACGTTAAACACACTGCAACCTACCTACCTACCTTTCAATAATTCTGGAATACTCTAATAAGAAGAGATACTTCTTATTAGAGGAATGTAAATTAAATAATATGTACCGATTAATGCCTTTACTATTTGGACTAATTGTCTATAAACTTTTAATTAGTTGTTAACCCTTGTGACGGTAGCTCGAATACGTCGTGGTATCTTGAATAGAAACCGTTTACTTCTGAACCTAGACGTTAGACACACTATAGCCTACCTAAATACACGTATTTGCAGTACTCAGTATACTATGCCAAATAAATCAATACGTTATTCTCTCTCTCTCTCTCTCTCTCTCTCTTAGTCCATTTGTACGCATTATGTATGTGTGCGTGTATGTGCAGTTGTACGTGAGAATATGCTTAAGTTCTCTAAGCATCGTTTGTATAAAGGTGAGTGTGTGTATGTGCTAATGGTTTCACTGAAGTATCACTAAGTGTGTGTGTGTGTGTCTTTAACCTGCTGTCTAATTCTATAGTGTATTAACTCATAATAACTCTGTGTGTGCTCTTTAACTAATGGTGTATGTGATCTCTCAATGTGCGCATCTGCAGAAATTGAAAGTGTTAGTTAACCCCCGTTCTTTTCAGGTTCTTAACCCTCCCCCCCCCCCTCTGCTTCCCCTTCCTAGCTATTGGTTTTGTGTTCGATTCTTTAATAATAAAAGTTTAATAATAATAAAGGTTTAATAATAATAAAGGTTTAATAATAATAAAGATTTAAAGTCCGTTACCTCATAAAAAGATGATATCAGGGACGTCAAGTGTTGTAAATCAAACTAACCGATTGTCTAACTGGAACAATCATCGTCTTATATTGGTAGCATCAAGTATCTGTGCGTGTTTTTTGCCAAGAAATGGAGAATTAAAGATTATATTTTTGCGGACATCTTTTATAGAAGAACCCAATGGCTAGCTGGAGTGACTAATACCAGATCTAATGATAACATTTGTATTAACTTTTTCTGTATGATTGTTTTAAAAGCTTAACTAGAGCCAGATCTATTCTTGCTTTTTTATAACGCGAACTGTTGTTTAAAAGTTTACTGTAGCTGTAACGAAATTATATTATTGTTTATCTGTGTGTTAATAATAATAATAATAATAATAATAATAATAATAATAATAATAATCGTCGATTGAAATCGTCGATTGCAAATGATGTACAGATTATCATCGACAGAGGCCAAGAATTTGGGCTTAAGTTGAATCGTACCAAGTGCGAAGTCATATCATCAGTTTGCAAATCTCCGGGCAACTCAGTTTTGTCATCCTTTGTGCCAATGGGCCTGTCCCATAGTACTCTACTCGGCGCGCCACTCTCTGGAGAAGAAGCTACTACCACCGCTTTATCTAGTCGCTTGGAAGTTCTCAAACGTTCAGCATCGCGCTTGAAGTCGCTAACCGCTCATGATGCTTTGACAATCCTTCGCTTTTCATTAAGTGCACCTAAACTTATGCACATTCTGCGCTCTAGTCCGAGCTTCTCTAATCCGCGGCTTTTAGACTACGACGAGGCTCTTAGGCAATGCTTGTGCGCCGTAATCAACGCAGATTTGTCTGATTTGCAGTGGCAGCAAGCCAGTCTACCGGTGAGCAAAGGTGGTCTTGGAATTCGTCTTGTTTCCCATATCGCGCCTTCAGCCTTCTTGGCATCAGCGATAGGAACGAGGCAGTTGCAAGACGCCATCCTTCATAAGTGCTCCCTTTCTGCCGATAGATCCATTGACGTTGCGTTGTCAGTTTGGTCCAAAAGCCTCACCTCCAGTGCCCCATCTTCTACCTCAGTCAGTAACCAGAAATCATGGGACCGTCCTATAGTGGATCGGATTTATAACAGTCTGTTAGAATCCCAGTCCAATGCAGTAGACAGAGCACGACTCCTAGCTGTATCAACCAAAAGAAGCAGCGACTGGCTTCACGCTCTCCCTGTTGCTTCTTGTGGGCTTTTTTAGACAATGAGGCGATTCGAGTAGCCGTTAGTTTCTGTTTAGGGGCGAAAACTTGCGAGCCTCACATGTGCCTCTGCGGTTATGAAGTCGACGCTGTAGGTCTCCACGGCCTCTCCTGCAAACGAAGCTCAGGTAGAATGTCTCGCCATCACAATTTAAATGTCTTAATATGGCGAGCACTTTCAAGAGCAGCCATCCCTTCCTCTAAGGAACCAAGTGGGTTGTCCAGATCAGACGGCAAGCGTCCGGACGGCTAGTGCCCTGGTGCAACGGTAAATGTGCCGTATGGGACGTCACGGTCATTGACACTATGGCAAACTCCTACCTGAATACGACTTCAGTCACAGCCGGGAGCTACTGTTCATGCCGCCTCTAGGAAGTTGGGTAAATACCGTTATCTGTCCTTAGGATATGAAGTTGTTCCGGTGGCCATTGAAACCATGGGCCCGATGAATCCCGAAGGAGCTGACTTTATTAACGGCATAGGCAGACTTATTGCAGAGCAAACCGGCGATAAGCGAGAGATATCTTTTCTTTGGCAAAGGCTTTCCATGACTTTGCAAAGATTTAATGCAGTCTGCTTCAATAATTCTTTTAAGCCGTTTGATGACCTCGAGTAGCCGGGCGGCGATTCAGCTTATATTGCTTGAATCGTTTTTATCAAACCCCAGGTTCTTTACACCGGAGTAAAAGCAAATTTAAAAAATATAATAATAATAATAATAATTATTATTATTATTATTATTATTATTATTATTATTATAGTAATAAAGATTTAACGTAATATCTATAATGATAACATGCGATATTGTTTAGAAAGTTTAACTCTAATTAGCTGTACTTAACTTATTCGTGTTTTTTTAATAACGTGCCGTGTTGTTTTAAATGTTTAGCTGGAACTAAATAAATTAGTGCTTTGCTTGCGCGATAACGTATATCATTGTTTAGAAAGGTTGTCAGTAATAAAGTGTGATAATATATCAATACCTTTTGTAAGTGTGGTTGCGGGCGCTGTTGTGTAAAAGGTAAAGTGAAAATAGATCTTTTCATATTTTTGGAATAACAAGCATTATTGTTTTAATTGTTTAACTAAAAAGAAATATATTGTTGTTGGTTTGATATCATGCACTCTTGTTTCCAAGGTTTCACTGAAACTAAATCTCATCTTGTTTGTTGTGTAATAATGACACTATTGAGGGACGTTGCTTGTTTAGCTTTAATTCATTACACACTCTAATACATGCATGTATGATAGTGCATTCCAACAAACCTTCACTACGTATTCTGTGCTTCTCTCTCTCTCCTTCTCTTACTATCTCTCTACTTATCTCTCTCCCTCTCGTTCTCTCTTTCTCTCTCTCTCTCTTTCTCTCGCTCTCTATCTCTCTGTCTCTTTCTCTCTCCCTCTTTTTTCTCTCTGTATGCCACTCACATTCATATGTTCACACAGAATACACACATATTATATAATGTTCTGCCAAATGGCAGGTCCAAGGTATATACTCCTAATCACCTGTTGGTTTCGCACTCCTTAAAGAGCACTCCATCGATTAGCGAGTTAATTCCTTTACAAAAGGCTATGCCTTAGCCACATCTCGATGTTTTCTTTAGCTTTCATATATATATATATATATATATATATATATATATATATATGCTATCATATACGATATGTCACTATACAGTAATTAGATGATGATGATTAAATTAAATTAATAAAATTAATTAAATTAATTAAATTAATTAAATTAAATTAATTAAATTATCATAAATAGTTTTTTGATTGACAAAAGAGACATGAAATAAGCCCTGACATTGCCCTTTGGCGTGGAAACGGACGTTAAATTCTGATTGATTGATTTATTTACTGATTGATTTATTGATTGTTTGATTGATTGATTGATTGATTGTAGCGGCACCGAGTATTAACGGGAGAGGCAGGATGATCATTGAGGACGCTCAGAAACGAGATGACGCTACGTACATGTGTGTGGCTGAGAATCCTGCTGGTACCAGACGAGCCATAGCTGCTGTCAGGGTTAAAGGTTTGATCAATCAATCAATCAATCAATCAATAAATCAATTAGTGTTTAGAGATTTAACGTACATGTGTAGCTGAGAATCTTACTGTACCAGGCGAGCTATTGCTACTGCCATGGTTAAAGGTTTGATCAATCAATCAATTAAACAATCAATCAGCATTTAAAGAGTCTACGAACGAATAAATTAATCAGTTAGTTGGCCGGAGGTAGTGGCGATGTAAGGAATGTTAAGTTATGTTAAGACATTCGACCGCGGATCAGTATGTGAAGGTTCAAATCCTGGGCTCTCCCGTCACTGATATCGCTTTCGTCGAGTGAGGAAATTGACGTTAACCTTAGCTTTACTGCTTTTGCTTTTTCATTTAGCAGGTATTTGAGTCGATCTGTTGATGGATCAATTAGTCATTCAGTCAATCAACCAGTCAATCAATCAGCCAATCAATCAATCAACCAAATTTATCAATCAATAAATTTATCATTTAATGTTAAGTCTGTTTTTCTGCTAACTACTCCACAAACGTTGTTGAATGTTGCTCCATATGGAATATGTCCATACCAATTCCTCGCTTCAACCCTTCCGTTTCGTTTAAACGATCATACAGGATTTTCTCAATTTCTCGAGGGAATGACATTTATCAATTATGACGCCTTGACTTGACTTCAATTGTTGTTGCTCTGCGGTGGTCAGCTAGATAGGACACTTTGTACTCTATCTAATGCCCGTAGGATAAAATGGCTTAATAATATATGAAATAAGAGATTATTTGATTGATTGATTGACTGATTGATTGATTGATTGATAGATTGATTGACTGACTGATTGACTGATTGATTAATTGATTGACTTATTGACTGATTGATTGATTGATTTATTGATCGATTGATTGATTGATAGATTTCATGATTGATTGATTGATAGGTTGAATGATTGATTGATTGACTGAATGATTGATTGATTGATTGATTGACTGACTGACTGACTGACTGATTGATTGATTGATTGATTGATTGGCTGACTGACTGACTGTTGATTGACTGACTGACTGACTGCTTGATTGATTGATTGATTGCAGTGCCACCTAAGGTATTGATTCAGTCAGAGAACCAGGCAGTGAGTATATCTGAGAGAATTCTGCTCCACTGTCCAGTGGTTGGGGGGGACCCGCCCCCGGTCATATTCTGGACTAAGAACAGCAGACTAGTGGAGCTGAGCAGTAGAATCATGCAGCTGCCTAATGGCTCTCTCGCTATATACGACTCCGGGGTAGGTGTATCAATCTATCTCGCTTAGTGCAGTGCCTACTGGCAGGTCCATGGTGTATAACGCTTCCATTATTCTCTGTCTTCCGTTTTCCTCTTCACGTCCACATACGAGTGAATCTTTAAATTATTTATATCATTCTTTTTTATATACCATTATTCTTGGGGGATTCTGCTTATGATGAGTTCCCTGTGCCTTCCTCAGCTTCATTTAACATTTACTGGGCAGGGGCGTTATTCTCCGAAAAAACAATCCTGTTTACCAATAATCAATCAATCAATCTCTCTAGTGATTAATCCATCAATCAGTCAGACAGTCAGTCAGTCATTCAATCAGTCAATCAGTCAGTTTGTGAGTTAGTTCAATAGGAGTCATTCATTCTGCCAGTTAGTCAGTCATTCAATCAGTCAAATTATCAAATCAAATTAAAGCAGTCAAATTGACACGTGTGTAACCTTTCGACCAAACAAACGGTTCAATTCGTTCAATTTACTGTCGTGACTGCTCCGACAAAAAATTGCAATTAGCTTGAAACTGTATTTGCGACGGTAGCTCGATCGTTGTGCTTCTGAACATTGACGTTAAGCACCATGTACTGACTCTGATGATCACTCCAGTGGGTTCGATTCTCGGTCGAGCTGATCAGAGAGTAAAACATTTTAATTAATTATTATTCATTCATATTATTTTCCTCGGATATTCACGGTAAATGAATAATTGACTATGGGCAGCCTAACCGTTTGAATATATTTTATGAGATTACAGTTATCGGCATTGGAAAAGTGGATTTGGAGAAGTATGGAGAGGATTAGCTGGACTCAAAATGTTACAAATGAGGAAGTTCTGGAGAGAGTTGACACAGATAGAAAGTTGATAAATGTATTAAGAAATAGAAAGAAGAGTTGGATAGGACACATTCTAAGGGGGGAAGGTCTATTAAAAGAGGTCATAGAAGGTAGATTGGAAGGAAAAAGAAGCAGGGGATTGCCGAGATTAGGTATGTTAGATGATTTAAAGACCAACTCATATGTGGCCATGATGAGGAAGGCGGAAGACAGAGAAGAGTGGAGGTCGTACTATACCATGGACCTGCCAGTGGGCAGTGCACTAAGAGAGATATATCGTCATGGAGTGTGATTTTACTGTTATATGTTATGTTATGTTAATATATATGTTAACAGGACGATGATTTCACTGTCATATGTTACGTTATGTTAATATATATGTTAACAGGACGATGATTTCACTGTTATATATTATGTTAATGTATGTGTTAACAGAACGATGACTTCAAAGTTATATGTTATGTTATGTTAATATATATGTTAACAGGACGATGATTTCACTGTCATATGTTACGTTATGTTAATATATATGTTAACAGGACGATGATTTCACTGTTATATGTTATGTTAATGTATATGTTAACAGAACGATGACGCAGGAGAATATAAATGTGTGGCCACTAACGATGCCGGGTCGTCAGAGGGCGTGGCACATCTCACTGTTAAAGGTTGAATTACAATATAGTAATGAAAAATACCGTGTAATACGATTACATGTAATATAATTATGCGCAATACAATTACGTGTTATGTAATTTCATGTAATACAATTTCATGGAACACAATTACTTGGAGCACAATTACATAGAATGCAATTGCATGTAATACAATGAGAATTTTGCACAACTACACGAAATAATTTTATACTTAGAGAGCGGTATGTCGATGCGATATTGGTCGATATATTAATTGTTTGAATGTTAGAGTAATTTATTGATTGATTGGTTGGGTGATTGACGGATTATTTGTTTGGTTTGTTTGTTGATTGATTATTGGTAGATTAATGAATATGATTATTGATGAATGGATTGATTGATTGATTGATTGATTGATCGATTGATTGATTGATTGATTGATTTAGTACCACCATAGTTTCGCATAGAGTCACGCAGTATGACTGTGGATCAGGGCAGCATGGTGCAAATGGATTGATTGATTGATTGATCGATTGATTGATTGATTGATTGATTGATTTAGTACCACCAGAGTTTCGCATAGAGCCACGCAGTATGACTGTGGATCAGGGCAGCATGGTGCTAATGGATTGCTCGGCGGATGGCGAGCCCAAGCCTGAGATGAGCTGGAGGCGTGGCAAAGAGCTGATAGTATCCGAAGATAGAGTTACTATACTCTCTAATAACTCTCTGAGGTGATTTCTCGTTGTTATCTCTGAGAGTAGAGTCAATATACTCTCTAATGACTCTCTGAGGTGATTTCTCGTTGTTATCTCTGAGAGTAGAGTCAATATACTCTCTAATGACTCTCTGAGGTGATTTCTCGTTGTTATCTCTGAGAGTAGAGTCAATATACTCTCTAATGACTCTCTGAGGTGATTTCTCGTTGTTATCTCTGAGAATAGAGTCACTATACTCTCAAATAACTCTCTGAAGTGATTTCTTGAAGTTAAAAATTAAAATTCAGCTTGTAGTGTTTTAAACATCAAGGTACAGAATGATTAAAACTCGAGGGTGTTGAAAGGTTATTCTCAATTCCAAGCCTGCCGCAATCTGTGCTCTATCAAAGGCAACAATTACTAATAATCATGAATAGGAAGAAGGAATAACGAAAATTGAAAAAACAGTAACTAATATACATGAATAACTACACTTATATGTATATACTGTTTATCTGTTTTGATGACTAAATGGAGTGGTTGATTGATGGAAAAATTGATTGATTTATGGATTGATTGAATGATGCATTTATTTACGGAATTGTCGATTGGATTGATTGATTGATTAACCGATGATTATATGAATGTGTTCGTTGAGTATTGCTTCAATTTGCGTGTTTGCCTTAATAATTTATTGATCAATTTATAAATAATCTGACCAATTTGATTTGTTGACTTACTAATGATTTCATTGGTTAATTAATTGATTGATTAAAAAGCTAAAGAGCTAAAAGCTTATGTTAACGTCTGTTTCCTCACTTTAAAGCGATGTCAGTGACGGGCGAGCCCAGGATTTGAACCCCGCACAGACTGATCCGCTGTCAAATATCTTACCAACATCGCCACGGGCTCCAGCCAGTGGCGACGATTGATTAATTGACTGATTGATTGACTGATTAACTGATTAACGTACTGTTAATTGATTTATTGATTGATGGACGCAGGATTGTAGCAGCTAGGCTGGCTGACTCAGGCACTTACTCTTGTATGGCTCGCAATGGCCTGGGTTCTGTTGTCGTGTCAGCTGATCTCACTGTACAGGGTAGGGCTTGACGCTTCACTGCAGTGCTTTGTATCATTGTATATTGAACTGCATGGCTGGAGCCAGTGGTGAAGTCGGTAAGATACTCGACCGCGGATCAGTATGTGCGGGGTTCAAATCCTGGGCTCGCCCGTCACTGACATCACTTTCGAGTGAGGAAATTGACGTTAACCTTAGCTTTACCAGCTTTTTTATTGCTTTGCATGGCATTGCATTGAATTTTATTGTAGTGAATTTTGTTATATTGTACTATACTGTATTGTATTGTTTTACTTTGCGTTGAATTGCATATAATTGCTTTGCATTGAATTGCATTGTATTGCAATTTATTGTATTGTATTGCATTGTATTACACTCCAGTCACTGATAAATTCTTGATTGATTGCTTAATGTAATATTTAATCATTTGTTAATGTATTGATTGATTGATTGATTCTCGAATCTTTTCCTTCTCTATCTTGTTACCAATCCGCATATCGAAAGCTTCACTCCAGTGAAACTGCCTTACTCAGCATCCATAATGACCTTTGCTTAGCCTTAAACTCTCAAAAGGTATCGGCCCTTGTACTACTTGATCTTTCGGCTGCCTTCGACACCATCGATTATAACATTCTTACCAGTAGACTTAAAACGTGCTTAGGTATCTCTGATTCCGCTTTCTCTCTGATCTTCTCCTATCTTTCTGGTCGCACTCAATCTGTTATTATAGACAATGAACGCTCCCCTGAACTACCTCTTCTTCGCGGTGTGCCCCAAGGATCTGTACTTACTTTTTTCCCTCTACACTACCCCACTCAATTATGTTTTAGACAATGCTTCAATAAAATTTCATTTCTATGCTGATTATACTCAGCTGTACATCTCATTTCCTAGCTCAGATTCTGACTTTAAATTGCAACACCTTTCTTCTGTTCTTGACAAAGTGTATTCATGGTTTTGCAGTAATTGTCTCTCTGTCAACCCCTCTAAAACCGAATATCTTTTAATCGACACTACCCAGCAAAGAACCAAAATTACCAATTCCTCCATCTATTTTCAAAATCTTGCTCTCACTCCTACTTTCAAGGGTAAAAACCTTGGTGTCATATTTGATGAAAATCTTGATTTTAAATCTCATATCTCATCTGTCTGTCGTTCATCTTTCTTCCAGATTCGACAAATCAGACAGATACGGTCATCTCTTGATAAAAAACATCCATAATTCTTGCCAACTCAATAGTTCATTCTAACTTGACTACTGCAATTCACTGCTATATGGTTTACCTTCTTCTTCTCTCATGCGTTTGCAACGCATTCAGAATACTCTAGCACGTGTTGTCTGTCGATCCTCGAGGCTTCAGGCCACCTCTAGTTCCTTGCTTAATAACTTTCATTGGTTTCCTGTAATTCAAAGAATTAAGTATAAAATTGCTCTTTTAACTTTCAAAACACTACTTTTTGGTAAACCTTCTTACCTTTCTGATCTCCTAATCCAATATCAACCTTCTCGTAAGCTTCGTTCTTCTGATACAAAACTGCTCAAAATTCCTAATTTTCTCACTTCGTTAGGTAGACGTTCATTTTCTTTCTCCGCTCCTACTGTTTGGAACTCTCTGCCTCCTGATCTTCGCTCATGTTCTACTACTTCCACTTTCCATTGTAAGTTGAAAACACATCTCTTCCCACCATAGATTTTATTTCATCTTACCTGACTGTTTTTTCTATCACCGGACCGGCACTGTTTAGGATCTTTTATATCTCTTTAGCACGTGTTGCTTTACAGATCTTTTGGGGTGAATCGATTTGTAATGACATGTGATGGGGGACGTCCCTGACATCATCCTTGTATGAGGAAACGGACGTTAAACCTTTATTATTATTATTCATTTATTGTCTCCTTGATTGAATCTAATATTATTTCATTCATTGATTGTTTAATTGATTGATTGATTAGTTCATTAACTTAGTGATTGATTGATTTAATAATTGATTGATTGATTGACTGACTGATTGATGGAATGATTGGTTGATTGATTGATTGACTGATTTATTGATTGATTGACTAACTGATTGATTGATTGATTGACTGACTGATTGACTGACTGGTTGATAGATAGATTGATTGATTGAGATTGGTTGATTGATTGATTGATTGACTGTTTGACTGTTTGACTGACTGACTGACTGATTGATTGATAGATAGATAGATTGATTGATTGATTGATTGATTGGTTGATTGACTGACTGACTGACTGATTGATTGATTGATTGATTGATTGATTGATTGATTGATTGATCTCACCAGTGCACGGAGGTCACTCACCTTGGAGTAGTTGGTCCCCCTGTAGTGTGACGTGTGGAGAGGGGTCAAGATTTAGGACAAGGTCATGTGACAGTCCAGTGCCAGCCAATGGCGGCAGACCTTGTGGTGGACCTGATAGAGAGACAATGACCTGCAATACACAGCCTTGTCCAGGTACTGTTAATCAATCAGTCTGTGTCAATCAATCAAACTATCGGCCAAAGCAATCGATCTGCGTCAATCAATCAATCGAACTATTGGCAAAATCAATTGATGTGTGTCAATCAATCAATCCATTGGTCAAATCAATCGATCTCTGTCAATCAATCAATCAAATTATCGGTCAAATCTATCAGTTTGTATCAATCAATCGAACTATCGGCCAAATCAATCAATCTGTATCAATCAATCGAATTTTCTTTCATTCAAATTAATTAATCTGTTGAACATCCACTCGTTCAATCAATCAATCCATATAACAGACATTTTATATCGGTCAGTAAAGTTTTTAATATCAGCTAATTAGAGGATATTTTATAAGATATTTTGTGTCAGTTAACTAAATCCAATAATAATAATATATATATTTGATTGGTAGTGGTAGAGAATTAGGATCATTTCGATAATAATTATGTATCTACAGTACTTACACAAGTAAAAATAGATGTATGCAAATTTACACTGGACCATCATAATGGGCATATGTTGCCCTATCTAGCTAACCACGTGGCTGTCGATCCTCATAGTAATAGAAAGGGTTAAGTTATCATGTACGTAGAAAAACTTGTGAAAAAAAGAAAAGGGAAGGTGAAAATAGATGGCTACAAATAAATTAAACAAGTAAAGAACAGAAACAGGCTATTTAAACAGCTGCTTCCAAATAACGATTCGCTGTAACTTTAGCAACACAAAACTGCAAATTACGTAAATTTTTATTGAAATCGCTAATACCAATTATCCTTTAACTATCTTTTACAGTCTGTTGAGAAAGTAAACTGAATTATTGTCGCTGATTATGGTTTTAATTATTAAATGATCTATTGTTTGAATGATTTATCGATGGATGGATTGATTTGCTAGCTTGATTGATTGATTGATTGATTTATTTATTTATTTATTGACTGATTTATTGATTGATTGATTGATTGATTGACTGATCGATTGATTGATCGATTGATTAATTGATTGATTGATTGATTGATTGATTAATCGGTTGACTGATCCATTGATTGATTGATTGATTGATTGACTGATCTACTGATTGATTGATTAATTGATTGACTGATTGACTGACTGATCGATCGATTGATTGATTGATCGATTGATTGATTATAGTTGACGGAGGATGGTCAGAGTGGATGGAGTGGGATCAATGTAGTCAGACGTGTGGATCAGGGTTCAGGACCCGCACTAGGGACTGCAACAACCCCGCGCCCTACTATGGGGGTAGAATGTGTCAGGGGCAGGCTGTGGAGAGAGAAAAGTGCAATCAGAGATCGTGTCCTAGTCAGTCTATACTATGAGATACTATATATATATATATATATATATATATATATATATATATATATATATACTGTATATATATATATATATATATAAATATATATATATACATGTATATATGTATATGACATTTTCTTCAATTTTTTTAAACCTACGAGCTACCATTTATTAAGTAAATATATAACTATAAATTTTTCTATTTAACATCTGCATGTGGTACTCAGCACGCATTGACATTTCTGGCAGCTACGATATGATGAAAGCTCTGAATTGTGTAAATGCCACTCAAGCCAGTGGCGAAGTCGGTAACATCAGTTTTTGTAGGTGAGGTTTGTTGCTGAGAGTGAATAATGTGCATACAAAAAGAAATTCGTACAATAAGCATCTGTTATTAGTGGCGATGTCGGTAAGATACTCGACCGCGGATCAGTATGTGCGGATTCAAATCCTGGGCTCGCCCGTTACTAACATCGCATTCGAGTGAGGAAACTGACGTTAACCAGAGCTTTAGCAGCTTTTTTTTAAAATGCCGATAGCAGCTCGGGTTGTAGCTAATTGCATTGAAGAATTAAATCCAATTAGCATGAATACCTATAACCCCTGTTGACATGGATAAGTGCTAGGATCTAGCAGTACTGAATGAACGAATGACTAATGCAAGTAATATTGAATTGATTTTTTGACTGTTATTTTATTGATTTATTATTTATTGACATGTTTATTGACTGATTGATTGATTGTTGTTTGAATTTGGGGTAATTAGTAGACTTGCAAATAATTAACGAATTAGTAATTGATGGATTGATTGACTATTTAAATGATTGACTAACTGGCTGACAGACTGGCTGGTTCATTGATTGATTGATTGATTAATTTCTGGCTGAATTTAATGGCTGACTGATATGACTGCTTTGACTAATTAACTTAAGTTTAATTACTGATTTCGACATGATTGACCTGATTGATTGATTGATTCAGACATTGATTTGAGTTATTGATTGAACGACTGACATGATTGGTTGATAAGATTTGATTGACACGTTTGATTGACAGCTGACGGAGGCTGGAACGCCTGGTCAGCGTGGACTCCATGCAGCGAGACGTGCGGGGCGGGGACTCAGGACCGCTACAGGCGCTGTGATAGCCCCGCCCCTGCTCATGGGGGCAGGGAATGTATTGGGGCAGAGTCTGACAGGAGGACCTGCAAACTGGCAGAGTGCGAGGGTAACTGGATTAATTCCAATCAATCAATAAAAAGTTACGTCTGAAATGAAGAAATGTCAAGTTAGGTGTTATGTGTGTTATTAGTGTTATGTGTGGTGTAATTGTTAAGTGTGATGTTAGTGTTATTTGCGATGTTAGTGTTATATGTTATGTGAGGTGTTATATGCTATGTGCAGTGTTATATGTTACGTGTGGTAGTAGCGTTACGTGTGGTGTAAGTGTTATGTGTGATGCTATGTGTTAAATGTTATGTGTGGTGTTATTGTTATGTGTGATGTTAGTGTTAGTGCTATATCTTATGTGTAGTGTTATATCTTATGTGTAGTGTTATATCTTATGTGTAGTGTTATCTCTTACGTGTGGTAGTAGTGTTATGTGTAGTTTTTTGTGGTATGTGTGGTGTTAGTGTTATGTGTGATGCCACGTGTTATAAGTGGTTTTAGAGTAGTTTAGGTAATTATTTTCAGGCATAAGTCGAAACCAATGGGTTCATACATTTTGCTGTGTAAATTTATAAATTTCATTAAACTTGATCTAAATCTTTACCTATTATTATTATTGTATCATTATTAAAAATTATTATTGTATCATTATTTATTATTAATATTATTTTTTCAAATAAATTTTAAAATTTTCAATTTGTAAAATTATTACAATAATTATTATTTATTATTATCATTATCATTAATACTTTTATTATTACCAGTATTATTATTATTATTACTATTATTATTAGTATTACTATTACTATTACTATTACTATTACTATTAATATTACTATTACTATCACTATTACTACCACGTATTTCCCTCACTTGATTGCTTTGTATTTCAGTTAACGGAGGTTGGGGGGAGTGGAGCGAGTGGTCCCAGTGTACGATATCCTGTGGGGGAGGAACACGCATGAGGAAGAGGTTGTGTGACTCCCCCCCTCCAACAGCAGGTGGCAGGTTCTGTCCGGGCTCTGATATACAGATAGACTACTGCAACAAAGAGGACTGCCCAGGTGGGTCATCATCATCATCAACATTGTCATCATCGTCGTCATCATCTTCGTCGTCATCGTCGTCATAGTCGTCGTCATCACTATCGTCATAATCATCGTCATCATCATCGTCATCATCGTCATCATCGTCGTCATCATCATCATCAGCATATTCCCTCGGATCCCAATTTAACTAGGGTCGGGATAAGAAAATTTATGTAGCAATTTAGACACTCATCAACCGAATGCCTTTTCCGACATTTGTTTGGATCTTATACTTTGTCGCCTTTTACGACACGTGCAGTCCACGGTTTGTCTATTTCTCAGCGACCCGGACGCAATACGAGTATCTCTTCCGAGCATTACCTTCATTTATTGTAAAATAATCCACTTGACGACCCCTCCACCTTTAAAAAACTTTTCTAGATTGTTGTCTAAAAACTTCTGGCTGGAACCAGTGACGGTAAGATACTCGACCGCAGGTCAGTATCAGTAGGGTTCAAATCCTGGGCTTTGCTCGTCACTGACATCGCTTTCGAGTGAGGAAACTTACGTTAACATTAATTTAGCTTTTTATCTCTGAAAATTAAAATCGTCCTTGCGAGATTTTCATATTAATTCTGTTTCAACTTTCCCGTCTCTAGTTTCTAATTATGTAACCAGATTTCAAATCAGATGTAACATGGTTCGAACTCTTTATCTGTGAAATTTCCTAAATCGCCCCCTATTCTTACGTCACTACTAATATTATTTCTATGACTTTTTAATTCTGTTTTTACGTGTTGTTGATCACCCTGGGCACGTTTAAATATTTGTGTTGCTTTCTCTGTTTATCTACCAGTATGCTTATATCTCTGTCTATCTAACAGTAACTTTGTTTCCCTGTTTATCTCTCAGTATTTCTCTACATAGTAGTGTATGTGCTTGTTTCTCAACCTATCTGTGTTTGTCTTTCTATCTCAATGTATTTGTTTCTCTACTCTGTATCAGTTTATGTGTTTTTCTATCTCAGTTTGTTGTATGTCTGTCTATCTCTCGGTATGTTTGTCTGTATATCAGTGTATTTGTTTGCCTGTTTATCAGTGTATAAGTTTATGTGTCTACCTCTCAGTATCTTTGCTTGGCTGTCTACATCTCAGTATGGTTGTATGTCTATGTCTCAGTATGTTTGTCGGTATGTTTCAGTATGTGTTGTATGTCTCAGTGCACGGTCAGTATGTATGTTTGTATGTCTCAGTATGTGTTTGTATGTATCAGTGCACGGTCAGTATGTTTGTCTGTATGTCTCAGTATGTGTTGTATGTCTCAGTGCACGGTCACTATATATGTTTGTATGTCTTAGTAGGTGTTGTATGTATCAGTGACTG
Source organism: Enchytraeus crypticus (assembly GCA_905160935.1). Lineage (NCBI taxonomy): Eukaryota > Metazoa > Annelida > Clitellata > Enchytraeida > Enchytraeidae > Enchytraeus > Enchytraeus crypticus. The sequence goes on from CAJHZI010000769.1 coordinate 183,465, forward strand.
TCAGTATGTTTGTTCGTATGTCTATGTCTCAGTGTGTTTGTATGTCTCAGTGCACGGTCAGTATGTATGTTTGTTATATTTGTGTGGCTCTATGTCTCAGTATGTGTTTGAATGTCTCAGTGCACGGTCAGTATGTTTGTTTGTCTGTATGTCTCAGTATGTATTGTATGTCTCAGTATGTGTGTTTGTATGTCTCAGTGCACGGTCAGTGGTCTCCCTGGTCAGCCTGGGGTGATTGCACGGTGACGTGTGGAGGAGGACTAAGACGTAGGCACCGCACCTGCTCTAACCCTCCCCCCAAGCACAACGGTAGAGCATGCATCGGTGCCGAGCAAGAGACTGACGCCTGCAACACACACCAGTGTGCCGGTATGTGCCACATTAATAGTAATAATAATAATTATTATTATTATTTTTATTATTATTATTCACCCGATTGATGACCTCGAGTAGCCGGGCGGCGATTCAGCACGTACAGCTCGAATCGTTTTTATCAAACCTCAGGTTCTTTACACCCGGGGTAAAAATTGTATTTTTATTATTATAATTACAATAATTCTACTAATCTCTCTTAGTGCACTGCCTACTGGCTGGTCCATGGTATATAACACCTCCACTCTTCTCTGTCTTCCGCCTTCCTCTTCTAGTAATAATAATAATATAATACTACTACTAATTATAATATAATCACCCATAGTAAACTCATTCGTCTTAAAGTCCATGTGCCCACATTTATCCTTTGGGGAGCATGAAATGTCCTCTTCGTATAACTGTGAGTTCTCGGGTGCCCTTAGTATTGTTATTAGAATTATAACAACAATAATAATATTACTACTAATAATAATTAATAATTGTAGAAAATATAGTATAATTCAATTCATAATTATGGAGAAGCTGTATTAATGTTAACGTTTATATGTATATGCATATTTATGTGTATGTATATGTGTACTTGTATCTATGTGTATGCGTATGTGTATCAGTGGGAGAGCCAATCCATTTTAAATAGCATTTAAACGCTCTCCTTCCGTAGTTAGATTTTTATCATTAGATTATCGTATAATGACTGTTATGAAACATTATCTTGGACTATTGGTATCTTGATATTATTGAACTTTCTATTTTCTTTTTATTTCATGTATGTTTGTACTTTTTCTGCGGTATGTCAAATTTCATGTAATAAACCATTATATATGTATATGTGACCGTGTATCTATGTGCATGTGTATGTATATGTGACCGTGTATCTATGTGTATGTGTATGTATATGTGACCGTGTATCTATGTGTATGTGTATGTATATGTGACCGTGTATCTATGTGTAAGCGTATGTGACCGTGTATCTATGTGTATGTGTGTATGCGTATGTGTATTTATGTGTATGTATATATGTGTATGTATATGTGTACATGTATCTATGTGTATACGCTCATGTATATATGTATGTGTATATATGTGTAAATATTTGTATGTGTATATCTATGTGTATGTATGTATGCACAGTTGACGGAGAGTGCAGCGAGTGGAGTGAGTGCAGCAGATCCTGTGACGTGTAACTATGTGTATTTGCATGTGTATGTATGTGTATGTATATGTGTATATGTGTATGTGTATATCTATTTATATATATGTACACAGTTGACGGAGAGTGGAGTGAGTGAAATGATTGGAGTGAGTGCAGCAGATCCTGTGATGTGTATCTATGTGTATGTGTATCTATGTGTACATGTATGTCTGTGTGTATGTGTATATCTATGTGTATGCACACAGTTGACGGAGAGTGGAGTGAGTGAAGCAGATCCTGTGACGTGTATATATCTGTATGTATGTATATATACGTGTATATATGTGTATGTATGTGTATATATACGTATATGTATGTGTATGTATGTGTATATATACATGTATCTATGTATATGTATGTGTATATCTATGTTTGTATGTATGCACACAGTTGACGGAGAGTGGAGTGGGTGGACTGAGTGGACTGAGTGCAGCAGATCATGTGACGGAGGGACTCAGGAGAGGTCACGTGTTTGTAGGAGACCTATGTACGGTGGCTCCACCTGTGCTGGTGACAGCTCTCAGAGGAAGAAGTGTAACCTACAGCCGTGCAAGGGTTAGTCCTTCTGTGCTATTTACAACCAAACCTAATAATGCCAGTGGCGATGTCGGTAAGGTACTCGACAGCGGATCAGTATGTGCGGGGTTCAAATCCTGGGTTCACCCGTCACTGACATCGCTTTCGAGTGAGGAAAATGACGTTAACATTAGCTTTAGCAGCTTTTTAATTTCATATTTATCATTATTTTAAATATGAATAATTGCGTTTTTTGTGCCGTGAACTGTTTTTAATTAAATATTAATTGAAGACTTTGTAGACATGCGTCAGAGCCTTCGGGCCTGTTTGTCGGGCCTGTTTTCACGTCGTTATATGCATGGTGTTCATAGACGACAATAGTACTCTAATTGTTGCTATGATATTTAAGATAACGCATTGCACACAGTTTCTCTCTAACACACACACACACACATACATAAACACACACTTTGTCCTTTCATTTGTTCTCTCTCTCTCTCTCTCTTTCTCTTTCCTTCCCTCACTCTCTCATTCTCTCTCTCTCTCTCTCTTCTCTCTCTCTCTCTCTCTCTCTCTCTCTCTCTCTGTCGCTATTCATCTCCCTAGTGGTCTGCTAAGTGGCAGTTACTACGTAAAGTTCGTTCTCTCGTTTAGTACTGTATCTAACATTTTATTTAACATGTATTTTTCATTTGTACATTATTGTATTGTGGTGTATCTTATTGTATTGTTTTTATTGCATTGTATTGTATCGTGTCATATCGTACCGTATGGTATGATGTGGTATAGTATAGTTTCGTATATTATAACATTGTATTGCATTGTATTATATTGTACTGTATTGTATTATATTGTACTGTATTGTATTGTATTGTACTACATTGCATTGTACTGTACTGTATGGTATCGTATCGTATCGTATTGTATTGTATTGTATTGAACTGTACTGTATTATATTGTACTGTATTGAATTGTACTGTGCTGTACTGTATTGTATTGTAATGTATTGTGCTGTATTTTATTGTATTGTGTTTTATTGTATTGTATTGTATTGTAAACAGTTAACCCACCTCAGTCAGCGGTGTCACGGGTGACGGGGACACTGAACGACAGGGTGCTTGGCTCGGCTCGCATCAACGCCTCGGTCATCAGAAATGGCGGGGGAGCTCGCGTGAATGCCGCCATAGTGGACCTGCCGCACGGCATCGGTGTGTTGATCTATCATAGACTAGTCTCTCTCTCTCTCTTTCTTTCTCTCTCTCTCTCGCTCTCTCTCTCTCCTAGTGCACTGCCTACTGGCAGGTCCATGGTATATAACGCCTCCACTCTTCTCTGTCTTCCGCTTTACTCTTCATTTCCACATATGAAATTAGTCTATCAGTTAACTGATCAAGGAATCTGTCAATGAATGAATCAAACAATCAAACTATAAAAGCACTTCTTAATCAATCAATTAATAAATATTCAGTAATTCTGTGGGTCAATCAATCAATCAATTCACTAATCAACCTTGTTCTGAGAATCTGGAGATCATCGGTTCGAATCTATCCTGTACAAACATAGATATATAAATATCAGGACCGTCTCTGACATTATCCCTTGTGATACAGAAAAGTTAAACGCAGCTTTAAAGGACTTTGCAGTTGTTAACTTTAGTAGTGAGCGATGAATGTTGGTTCTTTGTTAGGATATTAAAAATTTCCTGTACTGACTTGAAATAAGGGTGAGTGAAATGTTTGTATTTAATCGTATACGATACTGTAGACAAGTATTTCTGGTATCCTGTGCTAATTCTGAACAATCGCAACCAAACCTCCATTCAATTGACCACGGTTATTAATTGATTGATTGATTGTTGCAACAAATCGATCATCAGCCATGTTCAGTTAGATTAGTGTTCAGTTGTGATAGTTTAATTGACTGATGCTTTGATTGATTAATGTACTGATTGAATTTCTGAATAATTTAATATTTTTCTGATTGATAGATTAATTGATTGCTGACTTATTGATTGATTAATGGACTGATTGATTGATTGACTGGTCACGACATGCAGACCATGTTATCTATCCTGACACCCATCTATTGGACGACCCTGACTTATTGATTGATTAATTGACTAATTAACTGATTGACAGATTAATTGATTACCTGACATAATTTATTGATTAATGGACTTATTGATTGATTGCCTGACTGATTGATTGATTGACAGGCCACGACATGCAGACGCTGCTATCTATCCTGACGCCCATCTATTGGACAACGGCTGTAGAGGTGGGGGACGCTGTGAATGGCTTCACACTGACCAGAGGTCATTTTCAGAGAAACGTTCAAGTTGAGTTCGCAACAGGTTACTAGTGACAGTAATAAAGTAAATGATATAATTCGAAAAGGAATGATAATTCATGAATTGTTTCTGTGACGATTAAAAATGCGTGCTGTTGAAATCGTCTACTTTAGTGAAAGCTGGTAAAGCTACTGTCAACGTCAGTATTCTCACTCGAAAGCTATGTCAGTGACGGGTGAGCCCATGATTTGAACCCCGCTCATACTGATCCGCGGTCGAGTATCTTACCGACATCGCCACTGGCTGAAGGTGGCGATTCAGTCCCATACTAACTTTACTATGTGCTCAATGTTGTCGTGGACAACAAACAGTAGCACTCTGATTCTGTTGTTATTGCTATTATGGCTTGAGCCAGTGGCAATGTCGGTAAGATATTCTACCGCGAATCAGTGTGTGCGGGATTTAAATCCTGGGATCGCCCGTTACTGACATTGCTTTCGAGTGAAGAAACTGCCGTTAACAATAACTTTAGCTTTTTTATAAATACCAGATGTTGTCGTAGATTGAGTGTTCAAATAGCTCAGTGTTAAGCGCGCTAGGCAACATTCTCTCTCTCTCTCTTAGTGCACTGTCTACTGGCAGTTCCATGGTATATAACGCCTCCACTCTTCTCTGTCTTCCGCCTTCCTCTTCATTTCCACATATGAGTGGGTCTTTAAATCATCTAACATACCTAATCTCGGCCTGCCCCTGCCTCTTTTTCCTTCCATTCTACCTTCTATGACCTCTTTTAATAGACCTTCCCCCCTTAGAATGTGTCCTATCCATCTCTTCTTCCTATTTCTTAATACATTTATCAACTGTCTATCTGTGCCAACTCTCTCCAGGACTTCCTCATTTGTAACCTTTTGAGTCCAGCTAATCCTCTCCATTCTTCTCCAAATCCACATTTCCAATGCCTCCAGTTTCCTAATATCTTCCTTCCTTAAGGTCCATGTTTCACAGCCATACAATAGAGTAGACCAAACCAAAGTTTTCACTATCTTTATCTTTGTATCTTTCTTCAGATTTTTTGTTAATAGTTCTTTTATATTACCAAAGGCCGCCTTTGCTTGTGCAATCCTACTGCATATTTCTGTCTCACATTTCCCGTCATCGGTTATATTATGACCCAAATATTTGAAACTCCTTACCTGTTCCAATTTCGTACCATTTATTGTTATATTAACTTCACCTTTATTATTGGACACTCTCATAACCTTCGTCATTTTTATATTAATCTTCAGGCAATATCTCAATGCCGTATCATTCAGCCTATCCATTATCTTCTGCAGTCCAATCTCGCTACCCGCTACCATTCCTTGGTCATCTGCAAATCGTACATCTTGTAACAATTTTCCCTCCTACTTTTATTCCTTCTTCCATGTCTTTCATGGCTTCCTCCATCATTGCCTCAGCGTAAATGTTAAGCAGCAGCGGCGAAATGCTACAACCTTGTCTTACTCCACGTCCTATTTCACCTTCTTCTGAGTATTCTTGTTGGATTTTGATTACTGCTCTTTGATTCATGTACAAGTTCAAAATTAGTCTTCTATCTCTCCAGTCAATTCCAATTCCTAGGCAACATTATGAACTTTTAACTGACTGTTCCTGAGGTCCTGTGATCAATTCCATGGAGAGCTGATCAGATAATAAAATATCGGATATTCATTGGACTGGTCAAATGGGTAATTGACGAAACTCTTTTTAGTGCTAGATTTTGTCATGTAGGGGAGGTATTGCGGATGGAGCACCTGGCTAAAGGCGTCAACAGCGACGGTGTATTGGACATAGACGTTGTTATAAGTGGTCAGATACCAGACCTTCCTGATCACTCTCAGGTCAATGTCCTGCCCTACACTGAGGATTACGTACAGACTGGACCGGGTCGGTTAATCTTGTCTCTTATCATTGCGTTAGACGTCGTTGAATAATCATTTTAGGATGTGCATGCTGGATAATGCTAATATGCTAGTTAAGTGTTTTGATGTTCTGAGCTTATTATAGCTTTGTTTGCCTAATTCTATATAAGTAATTGTCTTATAGCTCAAATTATGCACAGCCTATTTGCTTTTCTGGTTTTTGTTGCATTGTTGTATGTGCAAGATTCATGTATGGGTTATTACGCCTGAAATCAAGCAATAAATAAAAATAAATTTTAGTTAATTCATTTTATTCATTTGCTCGTATTATTATTGTTGAAAAAGGTAGCAAATGCCTTGCGACAAGTTAATTAGAAGATTTTAAATCATCCACAACAACAACAACTAGCAGTTGGAGCGTTACCGTCGTTCGCTGCAATATCGAGCCCTGTGGAATCAAAGTCAAGACAGTGAATGAAAACCTAGAAGATTCGTTAAATTATGAAAACATAATTTAATGCATTACTATTTGTATTATTTAAAACTAGTCAAGGCATTTCTTTCTTTTGATTGAATTAATTAAAATTAGTGAATGTTCTCTCCTGACACGTCAGCTATTCAAGGAAACGACTTGCTTGATTGAATAATTGATTGATTGATTTATTGATTGATTGAACAGGATCGATACACGCCCACTCGTCACGACTGTTCAGGGTTGACGGTCATACTCTACCCTACGCCTGGAACCACTCGATTACCTATGACCCTGACCTTGGTCGCATGCCCTACTTAGTTCAGAGGCTCACTGCAGAGGATGTCTTCAACGACTATGACATCAACACACAAGTACTGCGCTACCAGCTGACTGCCAGCATCGCTAGAGGTCTCAAGTAGTTTCTCTTTTCCTTCATATCATTATTGTTCTTCCTTTAAATTTTTTTATTTTCTTGTAAAATGAGTTTTTCTTAAAGTCATTTTACATTTACTAGAGGTAAACAATATACTCGTTTATTTTCGTTCAATCTGACAACCGCAGAAAGTTACAGACATTCCAACAGACACAGCATAACAAATTACAGATTATAAACAGTTAATGGACTACATATATGAGAGATGAAACTAGGAATTATTTTCGATAACATTTACTACATGTATATTACAATATTGCATGAAGGTCTCAAGTAGTTTCTCTTTTCCTTTACTTCAATAATTTTCTTTCTTTAAATTTTTCTTTTCTTGAAATCAATTTTTCATTTTAATTATTATAGTAACATGGTAACATAACGGCACACTGGGACAGGAAGCACAGATGCTTATTTAAGGCCCATTTCCTCCTTCCTCTCCAAGGTTATTAGTAATCGTTGCCTGACTGATTTTAGTCAACTGGATTAGATTTACAATTTTTAAAGTGCGTACTTTATTATGTTATTTGATTAGTTGCTTTTAATTAAGTACTGAAATGCTTTTGATAATATGCTCTATTAAGCATTACGCATCAGAGGTAGATCAATAACTGTATATAGGGTGAACTAGAGGGCACTAACTAGCTAGAGATGGGCAATAACTGTTTTAAAGGATTTAAACTTTTAGAAACGTTTAACTAAAATAAGCTATAGGCTATCTTTGACATGACAGTTATTAATGGCAATACGTCATATGTAGTAATAGTTTAAATTCAATAGTAACATGATTTAGCTGCACTGTGTGTAATATTGTGACATTGAAATGAAGGAATCAGAATTTCTTTTGAGTAATTATGTATCGACCTGCAGATTGAAAGCTTCTTAGCTTTAATATAACTCATACCACCGCGTTACTGTATAATATAAATTAATATTTGGCTCCATCTAGTGGTGATGTCGGTAAGATACTCGACCGCGGATCAGTATGCGCGGGGTTCAAACCCTGGGCTCGCCCGTCACTGACATCGCTTTTCAGTGAGGAAACTGACGTTAACATTAGCTTTTAATATTTGAATTCGTATTTTGTTTATGTTGTAGGCATTTTTGAACATTATAGATTATTTACTGTAGGTTTGTGTCATAATAGACGTTAACTTTTTAATAACATCCTCGGTGCCCTATGTTGTCATTAACGATGGTAACACTCTAGTTGTTGTTGTTGTTGAAGTCAATTAGTCATAATTCTACTTCAAGAAGTACTAGAGAGCCCTTTCTAGACACTTGTCGCCTGTTTGTGTAGAGTCTGTAAGAGACGTCCCTGACATTGCCTTATGGCGATAAACCGGATGTTAAATGCTTATTGATTGATTGATTGATTGTACATCCATTTATTTGGTTTTCGCAGGAGATGCCAGCAATCAATGTCCACAAGGATTCAATCTGGATACTAACGGCCCCTACTGCAAAGGTTTCTATATCTTGAATTTCTGAAATATCTTTTAATATATAACATCATAAGTCATGTGACTTATTATTTAGTAAATCCGAGTTAGTTATCTTATAGTGTACTTATAATCTTGATTGATTGAGTTATTTTTTTACTGATTGATAATGATGGTTTGATTGACTGACTGACTGACTGATTGATTGACTGTTCTACTGACTTACTGACTGACCGTCTGTTCGTCTAATTGATTGATTGATCGAGTGAGTGATTAATTGACTGACTGACCGATTGATTGATTAATTGACTGACTGATCGATTGATTAATTGGCTGATGTAGATGACGATGAATGCTCAGCACGTATTAGCCCATGCTCGCACATATGTCACAACTCTATGGGTAGCTTCCACTGCTCCTGCCCACCTGGAATGATGATCGACAGCACTGGAAAGTCCTGTACCGGTATGTAACGAGTGTGCTTAACAACAAGCTCAACAGCTGCGCTAGCAAGCTCCAGTCATCAACATCTTCCGCTAAGGCGATTTTATTGACTTTGTGCGCTATCTCCATTGCTAGTGATAAGATCTGACTGATATAACTGATCTGACTGATTTGACTGATCTGAATATATGACGGATCTCACTGATCTGATTGATTTGACTGATCAGACTAGTTCTGACTGGTTCTGACAGATCTGACAGGATCTATCTAGAAGTTCAATTTCAGTTTCTTTACTTGATAAGCACCTACTGCAATTTTATTTTTGTTTTTTAAGTTTATTCCATTTAGAAGTATTTACTATAGACCCTAGTTGTGAACATTCATGAAAATCAAGTATAGAAATAAATAATAAAATGATACTAGAATTTAAATACAATTCCATTATCTCATCAATAGTTATCTCTCTGTCTTTCTCTCTCTCTCAGTACACTGCATACTGGCAGGTCCATGGCACATAACTGCTCCACATATTTCAATAATCTACTTTTCTCTTCATTTCAACATACCTTATAAATTATCAAATAAACCAGTTTCTCAAGTCTCAGTCTTTCGCTAACCTTCTTTCCTTTCATTCTTGCGCAATGTCTGGCAAGGGCTGCGTCAACACTATAGCCTCCTACATGTGATTGATTGATTGATAACAGATATAGACGAGTGTGCTACACACACAGATAACTGCGCAATGGCTGGTAAGGACTGCGTCAACACTATAGGCTCCTACATGTGTGATATCAGGTGCGCTCCTGGACTCAGGCGCTCCAAACACTCGAACAATTGTGAAGGTATGCATGGATGATTTTCCTTTCCTTTCCTTCTTAAACAAGTATCACATAGGATATGATTAGGTCTTCCTGTTTAATTGAACCACTTGTCTTGTATACCACTTATACCACTTACACTACTTATGTCTTATGGAGACTTATACACTTATACCACTTATACCTCTTGTCATATATGTACATGTATATCACGCCTAAACACGCACAACATTTAACATTTTAATCAGTTATGTCATCTTTATACGTAGCATCGCCTTATATTAAGAATATCCTGCCAGGAACTTGTAAAGTTGTCTCGAATCCCGGTCAGTGGCCATGGGTGTCATGGACTGTGACCGGAAGCTTTCGAAATGTGACTATGAAGAAGAATGGAGAAGATCAAATTGACTGACAAACTTATGAAAGAAGAAGTACCAAATTGTGTTGGTATAAAGAAACAATTGATAAATACCATAAGGAATAGAAAAAAGAGCTGGATGGATTAAGCACTGAGAGGGAATGGTTTACTGAAAGAGGTAATTGAAGGAAGAATTGCAGGAAAAATGGTTTGAGGAAGATCGAGACTTGGGATTCTGGAGGATTTGATAACTAATTCACATATTGATATGATGATAAAGTTAGACGATAAAATATATAGAGGAATTATATGTCATCGACCTACCAATAAGCAGTTCACTAACAAGAGACAGATATAGCGAAAAAGAGAGATATACATGTAAATATATTTGTTAAAATTCAAAACTTAATATATATTGAAAGACAAGTTTATATGCGTATATGCATGTACTTGAGGATGTATTTAGATAGAAAGCAGGAAAATGACAGGAAAATGACAGGAAAATGATAGAAAGTAGAAAACGAAAGCAGGGAAATGCAAACTCTATATGTATATTTGCATATGTGTGATATTGCGGTTATGCTAATTTATTTGGACATAAAAAAATTTAGAGACATTAAGCGAATGCAGTGAAATGCAATCTCTGTATATTAATGTTGTCTATGGTATGGTATTGTTACAATATATGTGTGTATTGGACATAGACGAATGCAGGGAGATGCAAGTTCTGTACGTATAAACGGTAGTATATGTATGGTAGTATATGTTTGCATATGTATGTGTATTAGACATAGACGAATGCAGGGAGATGCAAGCTCTGTACGTATTTTTGTATATGTTTGCATATGTATGTGTATTAGACATAGAGGAATGCAGGGAGATGCAAGCTCTGTACGTATGTTTGCATATGTGTGCATATGTGTGTGTATTAGACATAGACGAATGCAGAGAGATGCAGGCTCTGTCCGTATATTTTTATATGTGTGCATATGTATATATTTTAGACATATAGGAATGCAAGGAGATGCAGGATCTGTACTTATATTTGCATATATGTGTGTGTTTATGTGTATTAGACATAGACGAATACAGAGAGATGCAAGCTCGGTACGTATGTTTGCATTTGTGTGCATATGTATATGTATTAGACATAGACGAATGCAGAGAGATGCAGGGTTCCACGCCACTCTGTGATCACGACTGCACCAATGTGTTTGGCTCCTATCGCTGTAGTTGCCGGGCGGGTTATCGGCTCGTGGGTCAGGCACGATGTGAGGGTAAGTGTGCCCCGCTACGCTTGAGTAAATTAATGTAGATTAACATCCATTTATCATGCAATGTGTTTACTTATATGCTCTGTTTGCTTAGGTATCAACATTTTTCTTTGCTCTGTATGGTTTTAATTTGAACAAAGTGAATTGTAGAGACACAATTTTTAGTAGTAATTGTTCTTCAGTGTTCAGCAGATCTGTGGTCTCTTTTATCTGCTTAATAGCTAATTAATTGATTGATCCACTCAACAGTTGGATTTTTGACTGACTGACTGACTGACTGACTGGCTGGCTGACTGACTGACTGACTGACCGACCGACCGACCGATTGATTGATTGATTGATTGATTGATTGATTGATTGATTGATTAGATATAGACGAATGTATAGAAGGCACACACGGATGCAGACATGGAGAGACTTGTAAGAACTCTCGTGGTACGTTTGCCTGTGTATCTGCCTGTCCTACTGGATACACCTCTGCCCCTGACGGATCCTGCATTGGTTTGTTTCTGCTTCCGGTTGTTTAAAAATATAACTAAAATTTAAAAAAACATTTATTGGTAAACATTTACAAAAACTACTAACATTTTCAAACAAAAAATTTACATATTTTAAAAATTTGACTCATGCACAATAAATTGTTGAGTTGGCTTTAGATTCAGATGTATAGTGAATGCGAGAGTGATGTTTGGTTTAGAACCTTTGAATTTGTAGATATAAAGAAATGTCGATCAGACCATTACGTGTGTCTATTCTATTTATAGACATAGACGAATGTAGGTCAGGTCAGCACGACTGTAAGTTCAATCAGATGTGTGTCAACAGCGCAGGCGGGTACACGTGCACTTGTCCGCGGGGATTTAGGTCAAATTATCCGGGTCAACCTTGTGTAGGTCGGTATTAAAAAAGCTAGTAAAAAGCTAATGTTAACGTCAGTTAACTCACTCGAAAGCAATATCAGTGACGGGCGAGCCCAGGATTTTAACCCGCACATACTGATCCGCGGTCGAGTATCTTACCGACATCGCCACTAGCTCCAGCCTATTCGTTAGTCACTGCGTCAGTTTAAGTCTGTCATAAACTGTGTTTCTTCTAATTAATAATTCTAAGATATTCTAATTACTAGCAGAATTATAAAAAGCGTAAATTGTAACTTTTAGCAGAAAAATTGTTCTAATCTAAAGAGTTTAAAGAAATGATATTAATCTCAAATTGGATTTAGAAAGAAATGTGTTACAGGATATGGTATAGGGATAATGCAATTCGTATATGAACGCAAGTTAAAACAGGGAAATGATCAAAACAGCTTGACTCTCACCATTGTGAAGAGCCGTGATAGGAATAGATAAGACGTTTTACTTCAGTTTTGTGTTCCGATAGAAAACTCATAAAAAGTCGCCAAAATTTTCTATCGAAATTGATTTATTTGTTTGGGATTATCATGAAATCAGCAGCACTGATTTTTGTTCAGTCTTATGCTCTACTAGTTGATTGATTGATCTGTTGATTGATTGATTTGTTGATTGATTTGTTGATTGATTGATCTGTTGATTGATTGATCTGTTGATTGATTGATCTGTTGATTGATTGATCTGTTGATTGATTGATTTGTTGATTGATTGATCTGTTGATTGATTGATTTGTTGATTGATTGATCTGTTGATTGATTGATTTGTTGTTGAATGTCTTAATAACGTAGGGGTAACGTCATGAGGTTTTAAATAACAGATCCTGGGGTGAATTGAGCCCTCGTGGGTTCGAATCCCAGCCGCGCTGATCTGAGAGTAAAATCTCGGACATTCACTGGACTGGCTATAAGAAAAATGGACTAAATTGCCTAACGGTTTACACATATGGTTTTAAAAGTGATAGATATCAACATAGTTGATCATTTCACTATAATGCGTGTTTACTTTTTTGTAGATATAGATGAGTATATTGAGGGACCCAGCGTATACTTCTGTAGGATGATTGATTGACTGATTGATTGATTGATTGATTGATCATTGCAGATATTGATGAGTGTAGTAAGGGACCTAGCCCATGCTTCTCTAGGATGATTGATTGATTTACTGACTGATTGATTTACTAATTAATTGACTGATTGATTGATTGATTGATTGATCACTGCAGATATTGATGAGTGTGTTGAGGGACCTAGCCCATGCTCATACAGATGTATCAACAAGATGGGAGGCTATGAGTGCCTGTGTCCTCTTGGTCAACAACTACTCGCTGATAGGAGATCATGCGCAGGTGATTGATTGATTTATTGAGTAATATTGTGATTCAATGATGATTAATCAATTATTGGTGTTAATGACTGATGTGTTAATTTATCACCTAAAATGATCATTTCATATTGATTTAAACAGCATATTTGGGCTGTATACAGGACTAAGTGATTTCGATTGCTTATTGATCAATAAACAGCCTGTCTCGTGTGTATAGAGCGGTGTGACATATATATATTTGGCTGAAAGAAATTAATATTTAATCAGTTAAATTTAGCATCTTTGTTTTGTTACGACTCTGAGAGCAATGGTGAAGTGTGCGCCTTGAGGAACAAACAAGGTTGCAGTTACGTTTTGAAAAAATATACTTCGAAGCTGCTGGAGATCAGCAAATGTTCATGAATACCACATTGTGAATGTGTGGCATGATGTATCCGTGTGTACACTGTGTATACTCTATGTATACACTATATATACACAGTGTGAATACAGTGTATACACAGTATATACATTGTGTATACACAGTGTATACACTGTGTATACACTGTGTATACACTGTGTATACAGAGTGTATACACTATGTATACATTGTGTACACATAGTATACACAGTGTATAGCAGTGTTTACGTAGTGTATGCACAGTGTATTTATGTGTTTGTAGTCAGTAGATGTACTAGTTTGTAAACTCATCTCAAATACTCATTTGTATGTATGAGTACTTGTTTGTAGGTTTATAGTACTTGTTTGTATGTAGGTTTAGAGTACTTGTTTGTATGTAAGTTTAGAATACTTGTTTGTGTGTAGGTTTAGAGTACTTGTTTGTAGGTTTAGAGTAATTGTTTGTGTGTTTATAGTACTTGTTTGTGTGTAGGTTTAGAATACTTGTTTATGTGTAGGTTTAGAGCACTTGTTTGTATGTAGGTTTAGAGTACTTGTTTGTAGGTGTAGATTACTCGTTTGTGTGTAGGTTTAGAGTACTTGTTTATGTGTAGGTTTAGAGTGCTTGTTTGTAGGTTTAGAGTACTTGTTTGTAGGTTTAGAGTACTTGTTTGTAGGTTTAGAGTACTTGTTTGTAGGTTTAGAGTACTTGTCTGTGTGTAGGTTTAAAGTACTTGTTTGTGTAGGTTTAGATGACTTGTTTGCGTGTAGGTTTAGAGTACTTGGACCAGGCCGCTCAACCCGTGGTAGGGGGCGGTGTGGGACAGTTGGCGCCCAAACCTACGCTCTGCCCATTCAAGGGTAACGGGCGAGTCTGCCCCACCTCTAACCGATCTCCCTGCCCCAGGGGCTACAACCTACAGAATGGGCGCTGCGTAGGTATGTAGTGGCAGACTAAGTTTTGTTACGACGTCTCTGATATCATCTTTGGATGAGGAAACGGACGTTAAACCTTTATTATTATTGTGATTATTGCTATTATTATGAGCGCACTTATTATGGTAGCACTTTGGTAAGATGTCGATTATTAGCTTAAAATTTATACACAGAATGATCATTTGGAGTAAATTTGTGCAAGTAATCGAGCATGTAGTCGGGTTTATAATCGGTATATTATCGGGCATGTAATCGGGCATGCAGTCGGGTATGTAATCGGCTATGTAATCGGGCATATAATCGGGTATGTAATTTGCTCGTGTGCTTACATGTCCATATCTAAATCCCGTTTGATCTCTCTGAGAAGTACGATGTATGAGGAGAGGAGGTTATATTTTAACAAATAAAATTTAACTTTATCATAAAATATCGACGTAACTCTAATGCGCCGTTCTTAACTTAAAATTAAATATCACGTGTTATTTACAGATATAGACGAATGTAAAACAAAGTTGGCACGTTGCCAGCACGGTTGTGAGAACAGACAGGGCAGCTACGAGTGCACGTGTCCTCAGGGCTACAGGCTGGCGCCTAATAGACACACGTGTCAGGGTAAGTGCATCTGTACTCTGTCTAACTGCAAGAGCACTGTGTAAGTGCATCTGTACTCTATGTAAGTGCATCTGTACTCTGTATAAGTGCATCTATACTGTGTAAGTGCTGTGTAAGTGCATATGTACTCTGTGTAAGTGCATCTGTACTGTGCTTTAAGTGCATATGTAGTCTTTATAAGTGCATCTGTTCTGTGTAAGTGCATCTGTGCTCTAAGTGCATCTGTACTCTGTGTAAATGTATTTATACGCAGTGTCAGTGCATGTTTACGCTGATCTAGTGTAAGCAGTAGAAGTGCATCTGTATATTCCGTAAGCGCATCTAGTCTATTACCATAGACTAGATGCATTTACGGAATATACAGATGCACTTCTACTGCATATAATCTGATGATGTACTCATACGAAGTGCTGATGTACTCTCTGTAAGTCTGATTTACATTGTTTAAGTGCCAATGTACTCAGTGTAAGTACATTTGTGCTCAATGTACCTGCTGATGTATACTGTGAAAGTGCTGTGTGAAGTACTCGATGCAAATGCTAATGTACTCAGATCAAGTACTATTGTCCATGGATTTTATGTGTTTTATAATGACTAAAATTATATTATCTTCTTTTTAATTAACTTCTAGATTAAAACAAGAACGATAAATTTATTGTGTACTTTAAAAGAATGTTTACATTTGTAAGCAACCTGAAAACCCAAAGCTAAGAAGTGTGATGAGGCTCGTTTATAACGCCATATACGGCTTTATTGAATATATTCAGCACTGGTGGCCCACCTCATCATAAGCAGAATCCCCCAAGAATAATGGTATATCAAAAGGAATGTTAAAGATGATTTAAAGATCCACTCGTATGTGGACATGAAGAGGAAGACGGAAGATAGAGATGAGTAGAGTCGTTATATACCATGGGCCTGCCAGTAGGCAGTGCACTAAGAGAGACAGAGAGAGAGAGAGAGAGAGAGACTCAGCAGAAGTATGATACATCAAGATAACTGGATTCTTCTTGCTCTAGGCCATGATTCTAAGACTGCCTTTATTTAGTGTATAATGTGTAAATGGGTTCATTGGAAGAGTAGACGATGAAATGATTTAGAGTAGCTTTTAGATCTCCCATGCACTGGCTGACTGATGACCGATTGCTTATATACATGTACATGTACACTGTGCTTTTATAACTGATACTCCATATTATTTTTACAATAAAGTTGTAAGGAGTTGACAGACGTATTTGAAATTTACAGAACTTGACCAGCAGCCAATTCTACCAAATATAGAGAAATTTCGTTTGAATATCTTTAATACGTGAAAGTTATAGTTTTGTGAATAGGAGTCGGGTCAGATAAGAAATTTACAATGCAGGATTACGGGCGTGTTACATGCAGCGTAAAATTATCTCTATAAAAATAATAGCTAACACGTAACATAAAATTCCTGCTACTGCTGTTTTGAAGAGCAATCATTTCTTTTCAAATACGCCGTAAAATGCGTGCTGATATGTTCTTAAATCTTAATTGACAAAATTACTAAACTTTTAATGCATGCATTAAGTCTGTAGGAATACTTGTGCTAGGCGAGAGCTCAGCTGCCGTGAGACGATGAGAGCGCAGTACTACTGCAATGCATGCATTAAAAGTTCAATAACTTTGTCAATTAAGAACATATCAGCACGTATTTTAAGTCGTTTTGAAAAGAAATGATTGCTCTTCAAAACAGCATTGGCAGAAATTTAATGTTACGTGTTCGCTATTATTCTTATGGAGATAATTTTACGCTGCATATAACATGCCCGTAATCCTGTACTGGAAATTTCTTATCTGACCCCACTCCTATTCGCAAAAACTATAACTTTCTCGTTATTAAAGATATTCAAACGACATTTCTCTATGTTTGGTGGAATTGGCTGCTGGTCAAGTACTGCAACTTTTAAGAACATCAATCAACTCCTTGTAACGTTATTGTAAAAATAATTAGGGGTATCAGTTATAAAAAACACAGTGTATATACATTAAGTGGTGGATTGATTTATTGGTTGATTGATTGGTCGATTTATTAATTGATTTATTGATTGATTGACTGACTGACTGATTTATTTATCGATTGATTGACTGATTGATTGATTGGTTGATTGATTGATTGATTGATTGGTTGATCAGATATCGACGAGTGTGCTGAGAACAGAGTGACATGTGCGGCAGATCAGCGCTGTTTCAACGAGAGAGGGAGCTATGAGTGCATTGACATCACTTGTCCTGAGGAATACACGAGAGATCCGCAGACTGGGTACTGAGTCATAAACATATCCTCTCTTGACATCAATTAATTTCTTCTGATCGTTTGGGGTGAATCGATTTTGTAGTGACAAGTGATAGGGGGACGTCCCTGACATCATTTTTATGATGAAACAGGCGTTAAACATTTATTATTATCATTTTTCTTTTAATTTTTTTAATGCCCTGAGTTGTTTAGGGCTCCGGGCTAAAAATAATACCAAAAAATACTTTATTATTTTAATTATTATTATTAGTAGTAGTATTATTATTATTATTATTATTATTATTGTTATTATTATTATTATTATTATTATTATTATCTGTTTTTTATCCTGGGGTTAAAGAGCCCCGGGTTTGATAAAAACGATTAAAGAGCATATGTTTACGCGTATGTTTGTATCACTTGTCCATATGTTACACATGTTTACACATGTTTACACGTATGTTTACACATGTTTACACGTATGTTTACACGTATGTTTACACGATGTTTATACATGTGTACGTTTAAACTTGTTTACATGTATGTTTACACATGTTTACACAGCTACTGTGTAAAGGACTGTCACCACGCTCAGCTACAAGCTGATGCCCCGCCCCCCTGTGCTGCTGGCTCCAACTACAAACAGATCCTCGAGTTCCACATGGTGGCTCTGCCAAGTGGCATCCCTGCCTTCCAGGACCTCATTCGTCTGCTCGCCTACGACCAGGAGAACGTCCACCTGCCCCAAACGACCTTCACCATCGTGGAGAATGATCACAAGGTACCCTTCGACATTCGCCTAGAGGACGGCAAGGGTGTGCTGTTCACCCTTGAGGCTCTGAAGCATCAGCAACTGTACAAGATCAAGGTAGAGGCTAGGTCAGTGGATCATCGTAGACCCGGGGTCGAGTATAACACCGTGTTCCTTATCTACATCTCTGTGTCACAGTATCCTTATTAGATAGGCTATCTGAGGACTATCTAGAGACAGATACTATCTAGAGACTATCTAGAGACTATCTACCGGTATCCCTACTAGATAGGCTATCTGAAAACTATCTAGAGACTATCTGCATCGAAAGAAGCACTGTCTGCTAATGACCTAAACACTATCTGCATAAAACTAAAATTATCTACATCTAGAGGTGCCTGCATTGCAGATACAGATAGATAATATTCTTTTTAGTATGACCTATACGCAAGTCAACTATCCATAGACTATTTACTTATGTTCTCGAAGTCAATTATCTATGAACCAGCTACAATTTATTTCAACTAGCTATAAATTACATGTTTATACATATTTAGTTCATTGCCTTATAATATAGTTCGTGTGCCTTATCCTCTCTCTCTCTCTCTCTCTCTCTCTCTCTCTCTCTCTCTCTCTCTCTCTCTCTATATATATATATATATATATATATATATATATATATATATATACATTATATATATATATATATTCATACATGTATATATATATATATATATATATATATATATATATATATATATATATACATATATATATATATATATATATATATATAAAGCTTGTGCCTTATACTATAATTAGTGAATATGTCAAACTACTTTTTTAATCTAGAAAATATTTACTTTTTAATAAATGCTATTTAAGATTGGTTTTGTTTTCTCAGACCCACAACTACAAGAGATGTCTATTTTAATGTTTATGTTTTATAACCTCTAAGTTATACTCTATGCTGTATTTCTGTTCATTAGTTTCTTTTTAAATGTGTGAAGAGATTATTAGTTGAATATTTATGAACTCATTTTTCTGCGTATCAGCTTTAAATGACGGACCTCTAGTCATACGAAAGTAACTACACTGAACTAGTCTAAACCAGTCTGGATCTAGTTTTACTAGACTGAACTAGTTTAAACCAGTCAGGTTGTAGTTTTACTAGACTGATCTAGTCTAAACCAGTCAGACTCTAGTTTCACTAGACTGAACTAGTCTAAACCAGTCAGGCTCTAGTTTCACTAGACTGAACTAGTCTAAACCAGTCAGGCTCTAGTTTTACTAGACTGAACTAGTCTAAACCAGTCGGGCAGAAGTTTTACTAGACTGAACTAGTCTAAACCAGTCAGGCAAAACTAGACTGACTAATCTGAACCAGTCAGGCTCTACTTTTACTAGACTGAACTAGTCTAAACTAGTCGGGCTCTAGTTTTACTAGACTGAAGTAGTCTAAACCAGTCAGGTTGTAGTTTTACTAGACCGAACTAGTCTAAACCAGTCAGGCTGTAGTTTTACTAGACAGAACTAGTCTAAACCAGTCAGGCTCTAGTTTTACTAGATTGAACTAGTCTAAACCAGTCAGGTTGTAGTTTTACTAGACTGAACTAGTCTAAGCCAATCAAACTGTAGTAAGCCTCTGACTAATTATTTTGCCGTTTTTGTTTTAAGTCTTTTATCTAATGTTATTGTTGCGTAGTGTGCTGCCAGTCTATCTAATCATATTAATATTCGTCCCTGACGTATCTGTTAGATGAAGAAATGAACCTTGAATTTGCGCTATTTTACATAGATAGTTTCCAATTCTACAGTTGAGTCTGCTACAAATGTAACGATTAAAATGTACCTGCCATCCGGTCATTTCCAAGTGCCAAATGATAATAGTTATATATTAGACAAAATCTTGCTTTTTATATGTTTAGTTTTGCATGTTTACACTAGTTTTTAAATTTTCATAACATATTGCAATATGCGTACTTGTTTAATATAATCTCCCTAAATCTCATGGACATTTACACAATAAAACAATCCAAGTGGATTTTTATTGAATGCGCGCTGTGAAACTGTAGAATACATATTTAACGAATTATTTTAATTATCTAATAATGGACAACCGTGTTGAGCCCGGGTTGCAGAAGAATAGACCAATCGTAGACTGCATGTGTCGTAAAAGGCGACAAAGCACTAAAATACAAACCAACGGCAGACAGGGCATTCGGTTGGCTTCAGAAATTGCTATAAAATTTTATATTCCTGACCCTAGGTAGATTGGGATTCAAGGGAAGGTGATGAAGATGATGATCTAGCAATGCAGAATACTTCCAGACAATAAATTGTGCAGACATTTTATTAAGTTACAGTTTTAGATTTGAAACAACTAGACCATGCAATACAAGAGATAACTAATTGCCACTAAGCTCTTATATACGGGTCTCTTTATACGTGTGCAGTACATTTCATCAGTCAGTCAGTCAGTAAAGTCTGTAACAGTATCAGTAAGAACAGTAATAGTATCAGGAGTAGTATCAGTAGGCAGTCAGTCAGTAAATATAAGTTATCAATCAGTCAGGAAATCATCAGTCATCAATAGTCAGTATAATATCAGTCAATCAGTACATCATCAGTCATCAATCAGTCAGTCAGTACATCATCAGTCATCAATAGTAAGTAAATCAGTCATCAATCAGTCAGTAAATCATCAGTCATCAGTCAATCATCAGTCATCAATCAGTCAGTAAATCATCAGTAATCAGTCAGTCAGTAAATCATCAGTCAGTCAGTACATCATCAGTCATCAATAGTAAATAAATCATCAGTACATCATCAGTCAACCAGCAAATCATCAGTCAATCAGTAAGTCATCAGTCAGTCAGTAAATGATCTACTGATTTACTGATTGACTGATTGACTGATGATTTACTGACTGATGATTTACTGATTGACTGATGATGTACTGCTAGCACATCTGCCGCCCTACTGACTGACTGATCGGCTACTGACTGACAGATCATTACTAACTGACTGATGACTTACTGATTGACTGATGATTTGCTGGTTGACTGATGCTGTACTGACTGACTGATGATTTACTTACTATTGATGACTGATGATGGTCAGTCAACTAGTAAATGATCAGTCAGTCAGTAAACGATCAGTCAGTGAGTAAGGCGGCAGACGCGCTGGTAGCACCTCATCAGTCAACCAGTAAATGATCAGTCAATCAGTACATCATCAATCGGACAATCAGTAAATCATCAGTCAGTCAGTGATCAATCAATCAGCCAGTAAGGCGGCAGAAGTGCTGGTAGCAGGGAGGTGGGAGGTGTGTGACTTGGCGGCTGAGAGGAGAGGATCCGTGACGTCAGAGGGGAGGAGATCATAGCCCATCTTCTTCATGTCCTTCATCACCACGTGGAATGTGATAGTTACGTGACCCTGAGAGCGTACCCTAGTCACTGCATCAATCAATAAATCAATCAATCATTTAATTGGAGTGTGATCGTCACGTGACCCTGAGAGCGTACCCTAGTCACTGCATCAATCAATCAATCAATCATTTAATTGGAGTGTGATCGTCACGTGACCCTGAGAGCGTACTCTAGTCACTGCATCAATCAATCAAGCAGTCTATTTAATCATCATTCAATAAATCAATCAGTCCAGTAATAAATCAGTCAGTCAATCAATCATTTAATTGGAATGCTTTAGTCACGTGAGAGTGTACCCTAGTCACTGCATCAATCGATCATTTAATCAATCAATCATCATTCAATAAATCAAATGTTCAATCAGTCAAGTAATTAATCAATCAGTCAGTCAATCATTAAGTTAAGTCTTCAATCAATCAGTGCACCAAGCTATCAATCAAACATTTAATAAATCAGTAAAATATCACACATATATGAATTTGAACAGTAAAATTGACAAATTTATATATCAAAGTTTCGTTCCAGGCAAAATACTGCAACTTTTAAAGCTAACATAACCTCAAGAGGTAAGAAAAAAATACACACAGCAGCACAGCGTACAATCTGCTGAAACATAAAACAAGCAGAACTAACGTGGAACCAGTGGCGGATCTAACCAGGCCTAAGGGGAACCAGGCCTAAGGGGGACCCGGGCCCCCCTTAGGCCTGACGATAAAAAATGTTAAACAATATTTTCATTGTTTCTCTGGCAATTCCTAGGTGTATATATGTTTTACGGGCGTTAGGGGGATGGGGGGCACAAGAGGGAACTAGAAAAGTCCCACTACCTCAATTTTTTTCAAATATGGGACCCCAGAGGCGCCCTTATAATGGAAGGAGGCCCGAAAATGTTAACCTTTTCACTAGCTCTCAATTTTCACTTTAACCAATGTATAAAAGTAAAAAGGGTGCTAGTAAAAAATCTGAACTCTGTCCCGGAGCAGTGGAGCAAACTACCTAAGCTCAGAGGGCTTAAGCCCCCCACTTTCCGCCAAAATGAGGTCACTTTTGCAATTGGTCCAGATCCGCTGCGTTTCTTCAGAGGTGAAAAAATAAACCTACTTTTTTCCTAAACAAATGAAGGATTTTAGGTTTTCCTCTCACTTTAGTACGGGTATGAGTGGGAGGGGGGGGTAAGGTACGGGGATATACTCACTCTATGAGCCGAGCGCCGTATGCTGACAAATATTGAGCCCTCCCCCCACACAGCATTTTTTCTGATTGCATCACATGTCCCGAAGAAGGCGGGGCGTAAGCAAAAAATGTGTACACTCTCAGAAAAACTTTTCGGCCCCCCTCCTTAAAAAATTCCTGGATCCGCCCCTGTGTGGAACAAATAAAACAAAGAATTAAACAAGGGAAACATGAAACAAGCAGAAATAATGTGGAAACACTACAACAAAGAAGTAACTTAAAAACAGGTGAGACAAATAAGGCATTATAAAGAATCAGATCTAATGTAGGACTATCAGGACCAATTAGCGCTAGAGAATCTAGGACACTGACCTTCGCGACCTTCACCCTGAGCGACGACCTTGGGGTCAACGAACTCAGGTCGTCGACTTGTGAGCCAACTAAGAAATCTTTGAAACCTTGATGAGCTTTCAGGCACAAACATAGGCAACCTTACTGTGTGCCTGAATCAATCAATCAATCAATCAATCAATCAATCAAGTGAGGAACCTTTGAAACCTAGACAAGCTTTCAGGCACAAACATAGGCAACCTTACTGTGTGCCTGAATCAATCAATCAATCAATCAATCAACTGAGGAACCTTTGAAACCTGGAGGAACTCTCAGGCACAAACATAGGCAACCTCACTGTGTGCCTGAACCAATCAATCAATGAATCAATCAATCAACTGAGAAACCTTTGAAACCTAGATGAGCTCTCAGGCACAAACATAGGCAACCTTACTGTGTGCCTGAATCAATCAATCAATCAATCAACTGAGAAACCTTTGAAACCTGGACGACCTTTCAAGAACAAACATAGGCAGCCTAACTCTGTGCCTGGATCAATTAAAGCTAAGTTTAAAGGTTAACAGCAGTTTCCTCACTCAAAAGTGATGTCAGGGACGGGCGAGCCCACGATTTGAGCCCCGCACATACTGATCCGCAGCGAGTATCTTACCGACGTCGCCACTGACTCCAGTCCTTCCATCAATAAATATATCAATGAACAAATGAAACCAATCAACAAAATGAAATCAATCACCCAAACAAGCAATGAGACTCCAGTGAGTCCTATGATTTCTAGTTCACATGTCGCTCCACTACTACTAGTTGTCATTATAAACACTATCATATTAGAAAAACTAACATAACAAAGTGTCAAGAGAAATAAGCCACACCTCCCAGGAGTGATTGGCACATGGGTGGAGCCATAGCCTCTTACTATGTCGTTACCAAACACGTCATGTCCATATGCCTGCACCACTATCTGAGGCCCTGATCAATCAATCAATCAATCATTTAATCAATCAATCAATCAAATAATTAATTAATTTGGTTTAAATTTTCACATTAGTTCATGTTCTACTACTTTCACTTTCCGTTGTAGGTTGAAAATACATCTCTTCCCACCATAGATTTTTCACCTTTCCTGACAGCTTTTTTGATCACCGGACTGGATATTATACTGGACTGGCACCATTTAGGATATTTTTCTTTCTCTTCAGCACATGTTTTTTTCTTATTGTTTGGGGTCAATCGATTTGTAGTGACATGTGATGTGCGGACGTCCCTGACATCATCTTTGTATGATGAAATGGACGTTAAACCTTTATTATTATTATTATTACTATTATTATTATTCTTATTATTATTATTATTATCTGAGGCCCTGAAAAATCAATCCATTCAATATTCAATCAACCAATCATTACATTAATTATCAGAGGCCCTGAGCAATCAATCAATCAATTAATTAATTATCTGAGGCCCTGCATAATCAATCAATCAATCCATTAACCAATCTGAAACACTACCAAATAAATTACTCAATCGATCAATACAATTGTATTATCGTACAAGCATTGGATTGAATAATCAATCAATATATAAATTTTAAGACTAATCAGTAAGTAACACAGCAGGTGAACCAATTGCAGCTTAGTATGTGTGCGTGTGAAAGAAAGAGAGAGAGAGAGAAATGTCTTAATTAATTTCAACTCATCTACATGCATACTACAAACAGTAAATTATAGTAAATATTACACTTAAGTGTGGTCCTCAGTATCCTATCTAGCTGAACACCACAACATTACTTACAAGAGATATTAGGCAATTCAACAGCAACACAGATAGTTGACAGATATTCGACCGCGGATCAGTATGTGCAGGGTTCAAATCCTGGGCTTTCCCATCACTGACATCGCTTTCGAGTGAGGAAACTGACGTTAACATTCGCTTCACCAGCTTTTACTCTTAACCATCAGCCCATAGCAATTACCATAACATTCCCACACAATATCTCATCCATTTCCCCATACCACATATCTATCTCTTCTTTCTCATTTTCTCTTTTTAAATTCCTGTTGCTATTATTTCAAACTTTATCAACTGTTATTTCATTTACTTGTGCTGCATGTTTATTCCGTTTGCCTAGTTAGTTTAATTTAGTTTGAATGTGTTAGCTGATAATGAGAGAAGCAGAATTCTAATCCAGTGCTCGTCCTGTCACTGGTATGCTTCTGAGACAAGAAACTGACGTTAAACATTCGCTAGTTAACTTCAGTATAAGTCCTACACAATCAATCAATGGAAATCGTACAGGAACAATAAAAAGGTGGTTGGCTAGGAGTGGCTATTCAGATCCTAACGTTTTTTTCTCTGACTTGACTCAAGGCAATCAAACTCATACTGGTTCAGAGAAGCTTGGGAGATTCAAGCAGATGAGCCTAGCTAACGATAGTTACGAGAAGTTCAGCATAGAATGAAGAAACACCACAGCACTCACAGCCAAAAGGGTTTGAACTCTTGAAGCCGACGTCTATGGGAAAGTTGAGAACAAATATTTGTCTCTCATCCTCACTCTTCCTCGCTGTCTGTGTTAAACCTTCTTCTAAACCCTGCTCATCAACAAAATAGGTATACAAGTTTATCTATCCTCTAAACCCTACCCAACGTATCAACAAACTGAGTGTGCTAGCTTACCTATAAACTAAGCCCTACACAATGCATTAACAAAATAGGTGCACAAGTTAAAAAAATTTATACTCTAAACCCTACACCATTCATCAACAAAATGGGTGTGCTACTTTATCTATTTTCTAAACTCTACACAATGTATCAAAAATGAGCCAAATTGTTAAATAAAATTTCTAAATTTAAAACTTCTAATCTGTTTAAAATCTTCATTATAAACCTCTAGCTCTACTAAATTAATTAACAATGAGTCAGTTACGACACAACAAAGCATTAAATTTGAAAGAGACTGATTACATAAAATTATTTTGTTTTGTATTATATAACTTCGTAGAGTCGCATAAATATGCTCCATACCGAGGCTACGTCCCAATCCTGTCCATACACGTAAAGATACTTGCAGTACACGTTGTCAAACTCTGCAAACTGTGAAGAACAAACATACACAAATATCAGAGAATTATAATGTCTAATTTTCTGAAATTAATCAACACAGCCGGTGTTAGTATTTATGGGAAGGATGGGGGGTGCCCATGTTCAAATAGCTTAATCAGTTTTAAAAAACGAGACCAAACTGCTGTTAGTCACCCTATTGAAGAATTCTAGCACCGAGTAAATTGAGTCTAGCAATTGAAAGTGCTATGAGGCTGAGCAGGATTCTCGTTAAAATATTAAAGTTATTGCTACCATTGTTGGTAAAGTAACGCCAGAAAGGGCATTTGGTTGGTTAGCGCCCAGGCTCCAAAAATTGCTAGAAAAATTTTTAATCCCGACCCTAGCTGAACTGGAATTCAAGGAATGATGATGATGGTGATGTTGGTAAAGGAACCTTTATTAATCATTTTTAATTTCTCTACTAAATAACTACAATAATGAACGTAATATATTATTTCTAACTAGATCAGCTACAGTTACCGTATTCCAAGGTTTCCTTGATCTATGAACGATAAATGCTTATTTTACTAACAGGAAAATCCAGAAGTCTAACTGACTGAGCATTATTATGGATGGGCATGATATAAGCCAGTCATCACTGACGCCTGTAACGCTCAATCTATTTCAATGCTTAAAAATATTAACATTAGAACATTAGGCCAATGATCTTAAGAATACGTTCTAAACAGTATATTATTAATTTATTTATTATATCGTAATTTAAAATTTACATTATACATGAACATGAACAATACATAAACAATACATGAACAATACATGAACAATATGCATGCACAGCAAAAGATTTGATAAATGACGCCAAATCGCCAAATACCTCGGCCGTCTCAATCTGTCCGTTCACCATCAACAAGAAAACACTGGACGACATTTTTGTTTACATCTCCTAGCAACAACTGAGAACTGGCAAAAAGATCAGCAGGACTAAGGAACCGCGCTGCCAACGTCATTCGAATTATTTTCCATAAAAGCAAATGAATTTCGAAACATTACTCAGTTGATCATAACTTTTCAGTTTCTTCTCTTCACTTCATAGTATACTTAGATATTGTCGTCAGTATTCAGATAATTCTCCATATACATATCTCTACAAAACTATTTGTAATTGTTTGATAGTATTAATTACAATTACTTGGTATGGATGGCACTTAATTTTGTGCTTGAAATCCATTTGGACTGTTTACAGATTCTGACAAGGTGTATGCACATATATAGCGGTTTTCGTGCGCTCGTGTGTGTGTATGATTGTGTATACATGTGGGTAAGCATGTACAATGTATTTGAATGGAAGTACATGTAAGTGTGTATATAAGTGTATACTTTGGACTGATTTTCTGGATTTTGGAATTTGCACCATTTTTGGACCTTCTTTTTGTTCGTCGGCTTGATTTTGTCTCAGTAGTACTCGATGTCGTCATCGATGAATGTAGCACTCTAATTGTCTTTATTATTGCTATTATGCAGTGGTTAAAGTTGGAAATTATATAAAACCTAATGAAACTACTACCGGATTTAGCGCACTTGATTCACTTGCTCGCCAATAATCAAAGCTAAGCTACGTTGGCCTAAGTTAGTGCATGGTTGGGTGATTAAATTGTAAAACCGAGTGTTGAAAGCTTTAAATGAAAAAATCCTAGGGTATTGGAAGGTTATTCGTTAATCAATGTGATTTCGCGGCAGACTTGCAGTCCTCGAGACCCGGTCATGGTCTCGAGACCGGGTTGTGCCGGTCTTGGTCTCGAAAGTTTTGGTCTTGGTCATGCTCTTGAGCGATTGGTCTCGGATATTTTTGAGACCACTGCGTATTATTTTAAATATTTTCAAGAAGTTGTGAAAGGACAAATTTCAAGAATTATACATGTACGTACGATGATGTAGTGTTAAAAACTTGAAATTATACATATATAATTAATCTAATATTAATTATTATGGATATAATTTATGCTGTGATGCATGTCTGCTATTGGCCAGGCAGTGATCAAAGCTGCAGAGTAATTGAATCTGATTGGTCAGTTACCAAATGACTAAGCGTCACCTGTGGGAGAATACTTGCAGACTCGTGGAAAAGAGAGGATTCAAGTTGTGGCGGCCGGGCAAGTCACACGGCGTAGGCCGAGGGCCGAAACCGGAGTCGAATCCGGATCATTGATATTTCAGGGACTGTATGTTTAAATCTTATGTTCAGTTTTAAGTTTTAGCGTTCGTACATATTAAATTTATTAAATTGTAGTGCTGTTTTTATTTACTATTAAATTGTGAGATACGATTTAGAAATCTGTGCCTTGACTTCGATATTTCAACAGTAATGATTAATCACAGAAAGCCTCACAACAACGACAGATCGGAGTCCCACACACCTCTGAGAAAAACCATCTCATGTGTGCTACTGAGAGCAGGCTTAGGCATTCAATTACAGTCACGGACCGAACAAACGTCCTGTGCTGTGCTCCAACGGAGAGTTGTGAGATTGAAGGCAGCATCAGCGACGCGAGTTCCTTATAACGACGTGTTTTAACATCATTTTCTTTCTCTTCGATTGTTGTACAATACAAAGTGCCGTCTACAGATTAATAGATGGAGTATATACTTTAAAGCTTTAACACCTATGGATACCTCTGTAAGTAGTGACTCCAAAAATGTCATATTTACATGTAGGCTTATCAAGTTGTGAATGTTAACATAATATAAGCCTACAGCCTATCAAGTAGGCTATGAATGTCTGAATGTCTTAATAGCGTAGGGGTAACGTCATGAAGTTTTAAATGACAGATCCTGAGGTGAATTGAACCCTCGTGAGTTCGAATCCCAGCCTCGCTGATCTCAGAATAATATCTCGGACATTCACTGGATTGGTTACATGGAAAACGGACTAATATTGTCTATTGTGTTTTCTTTTTTACTTTTTATTTACTATGTTATTTCAGTAACTGTAAATGTTCCCTTTTTAGTGCCCAACGTTCCAATTTCCAAACCATACATCATTACTGGCCTTACCATAGAACTATAAAATTTGCCTTTCAGTCTTAGTGGGATTCTCCTGTCACACAACACTCCACTAGCTGCCCTCCACTTTGCTCATCCAGCCTGAATCCTACTAGTAACCTCCTTTACCAACTCCCCATTATCTTCTATTTAAGACCCTAAATACTTAAAATCTATTACCTTCTTTAGCTCCACACCCTGACTTATTACTCCATCTCCGTTTATCATCTCACTCTTTCATCTTCTCTCTAAATGCTCCGTTTTGTCCTTATTCACCCTCAATCATTTACTTTACATTACCTCTCTCGCATTTTCCAACATCTCGCTTACTTTCTCTACAGTGTCTCCTACTATCACCAGATCATCTGCAAATAGCATGCACCATGGGGCCTCCTTAATAACTCCCTTAAGCAACTCATCCATAATCAATATAAACAAATATGGACTTAGGGCTGATCCTTGATGCATCCCGATCTTCACATCAAAACTCTCAGATTGTCCACTCTCCACTCTCACACTAGTCTTCACCCTGCTGTATATATCTTTGATTAACTCAACATATCTCCTGTGCACTTTCCTCTTCTTCAAAACTTCCCACACCAGTTCTCGCGGAACTCTATCATAGGCCTTTCCTGATCCACAAAATTTAATACCATTATGCCTACATATGACAATGGTCATATGTATTTAATGGTATTTATGTTTAACTTATATAACTTGTATAACTTATATATACATTACTTCCCGTGATGGATCCGGGACACTGATGAATAGATCAACCGTTAACTGTACGTGTCATAAGAGACGACTCAACAAAAACGGAGGAAGGCAACGGGAAACCACCTCAGAAGCCATATTTTCCCCAAACTACAAGCTACAAAGGAATGAATAAGACATTGCTTTTGTGAAGTGATTAACTTGTTGATGAAAGGGCTGCACTTGATGGAGCCCTAAAGCAGACTAAGTATAAATTGCATACTGCAATTTGGACCTGCCACGTGGCCAAACATTAGAGAGAGAGAGAGAGAGAGAGAGAGAGAGATGTTACATTACACGCTCAGATTTAGCCTTTAATAGCTTATATGGCAAACAAGGATTACAGGTTTGTTTATTTACAGTGCAATATTCATCACATGTGAAATATATAAATAGACATAAAATGCGAACCAGGCATATATTGCACAATCATCACGCGTAGGCAATGCAGTCGGTCTACAAAAGTCTGATATAGTGTAAATAAAAATATTTAGCTAACAATTGATGTACAATTAATCGATTGCGTTCGCTTTGAATCCGAATGACAATTTTTTAAATCATCGCTCTTAACGTTTACACCGCTACTGTAATGCACAAACTTAGTCAATACTGAAATGAATTTGCTAAAAAATTAATATGTTTCTAGAGTTGAACAGTTAGATATTAGATAACATATAGCTACTAGATTATAGTTATAATGATTAGACATTGTATATTGTAAAATTAGATATTAAATAACAGATATTTAACGTTATGTATATATATATATATATATATATATATATATATATATATATATATATATATATACTGTATATTCACACATGTTAATTTCTATACATTTGTGCGTCTTCTCCGAATAAACTCTATTTTTGATACTGAGAAAACTGGCTCAGACACAGGATTAACCTTCCTGCTGTTCAATAACACACACCAGTGGTGCTTAATCAATACATCACAAATAGGCTGCAGAGTACTCGCTACGTCACGGTTCAAAAGCATACGTTTCTCTTCAAGTCGACTCGACACACTCGAGCTACCGTCACAAATACTAATTTAGTTACCGCATGTGATCGAGCTATAGTTAGACATATACGAGTTCGGTCTATTATTTAGGCTAGGCTAGCTGGACTTAGGTGAGCTATAGTTGACATAATTTTTTTATTAGTGGGTTTAACGCTACAGTTAGAATAATAATAACAATAATAATAATAATAATAATAATAAAGGTTTAACGTCCCTTTCCTCATCCAGGGATGATGTTAGGGACGTCCCCACAGCGCAGATCAATTCAGAAGCTCGAATTGCTGCAAGACGTTGAACCCGATCATCGCCGTGGTTGATCAAGTGACCGACCAACCAAAGCAGCAGTCAGACTAGACTGAGTGATGATACAGTTATCAATGTTAACTGGATCATGATGCAAACACATTCAAATATCTAAAGTCCAATAGACAGAGTAACAGCATCTTATGCTGCAGTAATATAGTATTTATTTAGAGAAATTACAGAAAATGAAGGTGTTTTAGTAAGTTTTAGTCACCATATTAACTATAATTATGGTTCCAACATATCAGCATCTCTGGTTAAACTAAAAAGCTACTGTTAGGCTACAATATAGCCTAAAACTAACTAAATGAATGACCACACTGAATGACGCAATTAATACAAACACTGCCACAGAAAACAACTGTTTCTATCTTTAGAGCTGCCCAACATTTATTTAATACAGCTAATAAATCAGCGTTTCTGCGCCTCTCACCTACAAATATCATGTCCAAAAGTGAATAAGAGAACAACTCAATTAATTCAACTGTATTTTAAATGTATACCTAAATATACACTACCAACTGTAAACTTGTAAAGTGCTCCAGCAAACGCTAAATTAAAGATCCCGAACGTTCAAGAAGCAATGCACTAGTGGCTAAGGCCAAGGAACACTCGTGATTGGTCAGGAACTAATAATAAAATGAAATCCACAATTAAAGTATCACATAGGCCAACCTCAAGGCAAGACTCACATGCATATAAAAATGTACAAAAACTTCACATACATTGTGCAAAAGAGCGTTCACTATGATATTTAGCACTTTTAACATCAAATATTCAACTACTTAATTATATAGCCTAGCAATTTATCCATATTGATAAATATGTCCATATAGATAAATATATTCATATAGTTATTTATCCATATTTATGCATCATCCTTGTATGAGGAAACGGACGTTAAACCTTTATAATTATTATTATTATATAAATATCTGGTCCTTCGTAGGTCTGATATGAAACTCTTTGTTCAGCCGACCCGGGAATTGAACCCACGACTTTTCGATTCAACGTTAGGACTGATCGTTTACTTCATGCGTCACCTGATGCTCTAACAAATGAGGTATTTAAAGATATACACAGACATACACACACACACAATAGTACGAGCAAACTGACAAGAAATTATGCACAGATACAAACAAACCGATATGCACAGACTCTTAAACAAAACAGGCTAATATAGAAACAGTTCAACGATGAAATCAAGCCCAAGCTTCAGTAGAAATATAATAATATAGTAAATATAATAATACAATAATAGTAATATTATATAAATATTATATATATACTGTATATATATATATATATATATATATATATATATATATATATATATATATAATATAAATATAATAATATAGCCTCACGTCTAACGGGGGTTGAGAGAGATGAAGTTATTTCAAATGTTAATAGTTAAGCATTTTCAAATCTTCTTACCTACTAGAAAATTTTAAAATAAAACTTCTGTCTCGCGTAATACGCCGTCGTTCAATTGAGGATCTAAATCTCTTGAACCGCTGATTCAGCATATGCAATGTGGTTGATTAATTAAGTATCACCTGATGATTCAATCATTCTCACCTGACGATTCACTTAGAGTCATGCGATGATTCTAATAAAGAATATTAAGTGAATATCATGAATCACTGAATGAATGAGTGAATCACTGGTAAGTGATTCACTCACAATCAACCAGTGATTCACTCACAATCACCCGATGATTCACTCACAATCACCTTATGATTCACTCACAATCACCCAGTGATTCACTGACAATCACCTAGTGATTCACTCACAATCACCTGATGATTCACTAACAATCATATGATGATTCACTCACAATCACCCCAGTGATTCACTCACAATCACCCTGTGATTCACTCATAATCACCCAGTGATTCACTCACAATCACCTAGTGATTCACTCACAATCACCTAGTGATTCACTCACAATCACCCAGTGATTCACTCACAATCACCCAGTGATTCACTCACAATCACCCACTGATTCACTATCACCTATTCACCCTGCTGAACACAACGTTTCTCGGATCATCTAGCAAGTCCATGCTATCCAGCACGGATCTACTGAATCTAGCCACCACCCCACTAACTCTACCTCTACTCATCAACTCCGCTCTCTCATCACGTGACCAGGGAAATCCCGTCGTCATTCCTCTGCTTACTGCCTCTCTCTCTATCTCCCACGCTGCTTCTATGGCTCTCTGTCCTGCTAACTCTATCACTCTCTCTCTCTCGTTCTCCACACTGGTACCGTGCCTCACGTTAACGTACAGGCTGTCACTTCTCAGCAACACGTCCACATATCGCTCGGTCTTCCTCTCCTGGTAGGAAGTAACCTCGGTCTTCCTCTTCTGGTCGTCTATCGACACGTTGAGAGCCTCGCCACTTATGGGTACAGTCAGGTTCCTCAGGTCCTCGGTCAGTCGGGAGAGGTCAGGTCTGACGTAGTGGACGACGAGGTGGTTATCAACCGTGTAAGACACGTCGACAGGTAGAGAGTCGTTGAGTAGAGCCACAGCCAGCCTGGATAGAGATGAGTCACCAATATCTAGCTGTCTCACGTGGACCCGTCCTCCCTCCACACTCACGAGCACTCCCTCACCCAGAACTGAACCCTGGGGTGCTAGGGTGTGAGACAGCCTTGGTCCCTGTAGGCTGGGTAGAGTGGTGAGCGAGGGAGAAACCACTGAGAGAGAGCCTAGGGACCTTGAGGCTTCGTCGTAGGCACAGGTGTAAGCTGAGGTGGGAAGAGTGAGAGAAAGGGATGAGAGAAGAGATGGGGAAACCATCTGAGGTCTTATTTGTCCTGTGTTGCTGACGTGAGGTGAGAGGGAGTTGAAATCGTAACCAACAGCTTTCAACCAGTCCGTCATGTCTGCAACAATTTTTACAATTATTTTGCTTTTATTTTTGACAATAAAAAGGTTTTAGAACCAGGTACATTACTTAGTTCATATTTTATTGAGAAACTGAAATACAAAACAAATTCCAACAAGCAATCAAACGAATGCACCGTTATAGGAGACACTACCCTATAGCCTAACAACTATTGAAAATTATTATACCGCATTTAGAGTAATTCGCCATAACTGCAAAATGGAAATTGTTAGGCATATTGTGATTGCAGTAACTACAGACCCTAAGCAATTATAGAAAAGTAGTATTATTTCGAATATTATTATTACTATTAGTATTATTATTACTATTAGTATTATTATTACTATTAGTATTACTATTACTATTAGTATTATTATTACTATTAGTATTACTATTACTATTAGTATTATTATTACTATTAGTATTATTATTACTATTAGTATTATTATTACTATTAGTATAATTATTACTATTATTATTATTATGTCGTCTAATTGGACTCCAGCAGACTTTTCTTTGCTGTGAGAGGAGCAGTAGCTGACCAAGTTGAGCTCGGTGAGATCTTGTACAAAGCCTGTTCCACGTCAAGGGCTTTACGTGCAGCCTGATTTTTGGTCGAGGATAGTTTGACCTTGAAAATTCTGCCTCCGCTAACTGATTTTCTCTCTCTTTTCTCTTAAATGCCAGCAGCTTATCGCTTTGTTCTATGCAAAACTTCGTACTTGATCTTCTCGTCAGATACACATACCGCGGACCCTGGAGTTAGATACGTGAGGTTGCTACCCTGACTCTCTCCCAGAACTGACTTGATACAGGTAACAGCCGCCTGTGAGGCCGTCAAGTTGTCCTTGAAAAGGTAGATTAAATGCACTTCTGCATTATTCTACCTATTATTATTATTATTATACATTCGTGGATAGCAAGACAATTAATAGTGTTATTAATTAATTAATTAATAGACAATTAATTAATACTATCATTAAGACGTAAGATTTGAGATTTTTTGTCATGGGCCAAATATAGGGGCCGAATTTTCGTTTTGAGTACCGGAGCAAACACCCTGCTGGCACTGCGGAGTAGATGCCTAGGAGCCAATTCGTAACCCTGGGTGCACAGAGGTCACAGCTGAAGTTCAACGCATTCCATAGTCCAACAACAACATCAAACATTTACTGAAAGTTTTATTCACGACAACCTTTAGCATAGGGGCCTATCATACATATCAAAATATAAAAACTAGGATAAAATAGGGCTCTATAAAGTATTGGAAAATAAACATAGTTATTAAACTATATAATTATATTTAAAATAATTACTTATTAATAATTTAATAATTATTGTATGTTATTTCAAATAATTTACAATTTTCAACTGCGGAGAGGTGGAAACTGTAAATATATCAAAATATCAATCATGTGATTAGTAGTAATCGAAACAATTACCATGAAGCCGCATCTCGTCAGTCGACAGATGGCGATGTATATTTGCATTTCTGTACAGATTCGCCACCTGGGGACTCGTGGGGAACTCGTGAACATTCTCCAGTAGCTTCTCGTAGTCAACAGACATCCACCTGCCCACAGTGGGATCATAGGCTCTACCGTCAATGAACACCAGGTTAGTAAATCCATCGATAATCCCTCCCCTAAATCCAAACGGGATGGGAAAATCCGAACCAGAATCGGAAACCCTATTCCCCAGCGGGTCGTACCCCATCTGGGCCACCACTCCCCCCACTGAGTTGAGAATTAGTACGGGGGAGCCGTGAATGTCCGAGCCCACGTAGAAATAGTCCGACCCCTGGCGAATTGCGACCAGGTTACCACGACGGTCGTAGAAATACTCGTAGAGTTTATTGGACGAATGGTCGTACGAGTGAGAGATTCTGTTCGGATGGGGCAGCTCAGCATAGAAGAACTGATTAATCCTGCCTCTTACCTTCTCGTCCACAGCAATCAGCCTGTTGAAGGCGTCGTAATGATAGCGAACGTCATGACTAGTCAGCAGAAAAGCTCTTGTCATCAGCCCCTGAGAGTTATACTCGAAAAATTCCCCATCTCTTCTAATTACAAATCCATCAGAGTCATACTGATATGACTTCTGATCGACGGATATAACCTGGTCTGCACTTGTCATGAGAATCGTTCTTGCCTGGTTGTAGTAGCCTATCTTAACTATATTATTATTTACATCTATTTCGTATTTCCACGTTGAATGGCCGTTAACAATCACTTCAATCACGTTACCGTCAATGTCGTACACATATTCGAATGCCTTTATATCGCTCGATCCTATCTTTCGTCTCCACTGATAGACCCTGTTCATAGAGTCGTATTTAGCTTCGACACTAAACACCACAAAGTTGTTGAACGAGAACCATACATCAGCCTGTCGTCCCAGCTGATCAAACTCTCTAGTTATCTCAACGTTCCTGTCTCTCGTCACCTCTCGATGTAAGCTCGGATAGTCGAAGAAGAAAGGCGAGGTCGCAACCAATAGGCCACTGTCACTGGAGTAGCTGTATCGCCTCTCAGGTAGAAATATGTCCCTTATCTGTCCCGTCATTGAACTAACTCGCAGGTAACTGTCGTGAGTGTAGTCAAATCTAGAACTGATTAAAATCTCCGTCTCGTCGAATGAAATTGTTTGAGCTGTTAAAAAGGCATCAGTGTATTGATAGCTGATATTACAAGAATAAATATGGCGCTTTTCTTGCAAAATCTTTTCAATTCTACCGTAACCGTCGTATTCGTAATGAATATTCTGCAGATCATAAAACACCTTAATTTTCCTACCTCGCTCATCGTATTTATAAGTAACCCTTCTGGTGCGACTTGGATAGACCGATCTTACTACATTTCCGAATGTATTATAGTCAATAAAGTAGAAATTAGAAGTAAACGAAGGCGTGTACGTCAGTCTATATATACCCGGCAAGAGCGAGAAAGAAAAGTTCTGTTTGGCGAGGTTTGGCATGATGATAGATTTGAGATTAGAGAACTGGTCGGAGACGATCTGGTACTGCTTGCCACTGGCCAGTATCACGTCTGTAGGCTGTACAAACATTAATTCAGAAACAATAACATAATATTACGAATAATGCAGAGTGAACCAAAATTAACATAACATAAAAATTAAAATTTTACATTTTTACAGTGGATCACTCTCCTGTACGGTTGAGAAACATGGACGCTAAGAAAAGAGGAACTGGAAACGCGCCAAATGCGGCTCTGGAGAAGAATGGAAAAGATCAAATGGACTGACAAAATTACGAACGTGTTAAATAGGCTTGACATATATATATATATATATATATATATATATATATATATATATATATATATATATATATATATATATATATATATAATTGATAAATATCATAGAAAGAAAATAGAATAGAAAGAGATCGGCGAGTCATGTTCTGTGAGAAGATTTTACTAAAGGAAGTGATTGATAGAAGAATGGAATAAAAGAAGGTTAGGAGTAAGAGTGAGACTTGACTTTCGATGCAGAATGATTTGATAACTTATTCGTGTGTAGATATAAAGCGAAAAACAGAGGATAGAAATATGTGAAGGCGTTATAATGTCACGGATCCGCCAATAGCCAGTGAACCGTATTTTGTACTGCATGTTTTGCACTGCACTATTGAGACAAATCCAAGCCGGTGAGCAAAAATTAGTTCCAAAACGGCGAAAATTCGAAAATCCAGAAGTTAGACCAAAGTTATGCATGCAAACTCTAAAGATGAGTACGTCTATCTAGTTGACTACCACCAAAAACCAAAAAATCACAAAAAGCTTTAATATCAAAATAAAGAAGAAAAAGACGACGTTACCATGACGCCCTGTTTGTAGATATATCTCACGAGAGGTCTGTTAGACATCCTTAACATCAATATTTAATATCAAAAAAGAAGACAAAGTAAACACCACAATACCATGACACCCTGTTTCTAGATATCTCATGAGAGGTCTGTTAGACATCCTTAATATCAATATTTAATATCAATAAAGAAGAGAAAGTAAACACCACTTTACCATGACGCCCTGTTTGTAGATATATCTCATGAGAGGTCTGTTAGACATCCTCCTCTCAGTCATCAGTCCTGTCTGATCATCAAACACCTGAGTCATCACCATCTCACCCCTTCCCCACTCACCCACCCCACCCCACTGATTGTAGGTCACGTTGACCCCAATCAGTGGGTGCTTAGGGGTCACTCGCACCGGTCTACCGCTGGCGTCGTAATGGACGGCAAGGATTTCCTCGTGATGCATGTTGAGATAGACCTCGGACAGGCTGTCTTTGTGATACTCCACTGTTAGTAGACTTTCACCGTTTATCTGCCAATGAAATCACAATGAAAAATTTCGTTTTGTATTTTATTAAAAATACTTTAATTGCATTTCTCGACACGTGTGAAATTGGCATTCAAGGGAAGATGATGATGATGATAAATATTTTTCGTAACATGTAACTTTTTAGTTATTTTACAGGAATGTAATTTAAATTTTTTCATTGAGTATTCCTGTGCAGTTTTTATTTTTGAATTTGTAACTAATATAATAATAAAAACAATTAGAGTGCTATTATTGGCGTCCATGCCAACAACGAG
Source organism: Enchytraeus crypticus (assembly GCA_905160935.1). Classification (NCBI taxonomy): domain Eukaryota; kingdom Metazoa; phylum Annelida; class Clitellata; order Enchytraeida; family Enchytraeidae; genus Enchytraeus; species Enchytraeus crypticus. Next base: position 222,813 of record CAJHZI010000769.1, read on the forward strand.
CACGATTGAGACAAATCCAAGCCGCTGAGCATATAGAAAGTCAAAAAGGGTGTAAATTTCAAAATCCAAAAATCCAGTTCAAAGATGAAGAAAAATGAGATTTACGTGCTCGTTAATATTTATAATTAATACTAAACCTAATCAATTTACAATTGCATTTTATATTTTATTGTAAGCACTTAATATACTTCAAATTGACAATTTTAGAATAATCTTAATTTAACAATTTTTGTTTTTAATATTAATAGAAACATTTAATACATTATGCAAACTAATAGCGTCAGATAAATCTCAGATAAATATCAGATAAATCTCAGATAAATCTCAGATAAATCTCAGATAAATCTCAGATAAATCTCAGATAAATCTCAGATAAATATCTATAATCTTTTCTCTATTTGTCAAATTCACATTCTACCTCAACATCTAAGAGGTTTAATAGGAGAGGTTTTCCTATTGAAAACCTCAATTTAATGTGAAATCTGAATTAAGTGAACTACGAGTTTACTTAATCCTATATTTTGCTTTTATTTGTTTTTCTCTGTTTTTCAAACCTTTGCATTTGTTAATCTTTTCACATTGATAGCATGGATGAAATGCGGTACATTAGGAATATTAAGAAACTGAAAGAAGAATGGAACTAAAGAAAGTTAGAGGAAGACTAGAACTTGGGATGCCGGATGTTTTGATAAGTTATTCCAATATCAAATGAAGAGAAAAGCATAGAAAAAAAGACCGAAATAGAGAGATACATAGAGAGAGAGAGAGAGAGAGAGAGAGAGAGAGAGAAAGACAGAGAGAGAGAGAGAGAGAGATAAAGAGATAGAGAGCCAGATAGAGAGAGATAGAGATAGAGCCAGAGAGAGAGAGAGAGAGAGAGAGAGAGAGAGAGATAGAGATAGAAAGAGAGATGGTTAAAAAGAGAAAGAGTGAGAGAGAGAGACAGAGATGGACAGAGAGAGAGAGAAAGAGAGAGACTGAGAGACAGAGATCTCAACACATACCATTAGCACTTTACCGGCAGACCCTGTATTGTGCCGTATTACTGTACCCTCACTCACTCTAGCTCTAGTGTTAGAGGACTCCACTCTAGACACAGAGGCTGGTGGTTCAACTCTCCCTAGCTCCTTATCTCTTCTGCCCCGCCCCTCCTGTCTGTCATAGTAGCTCCAGGCCAATCGGTGAGTGGACGCGGGCGTGGCTAACAGACGCTGCGTTGTGATTGGTTGATGGAGCGAGAGGAGGGGATGGGGGGAGGAGTCTAGACGCACAGCGAGGTTGAACGGATGTTCCATGGTTAGAGATCCGTCCATGTGGCGAGATATCAGTGCTAGCAGTCAATCAATCAATAAATCAATCAATAAATCAATCAATAAATCAGCTATATAATCATTCCTTTTTTTATCATTCTTTCGTGTGAATGTGAGTGTGTGCGTGTGTTTGTGTGTGTGTGTGCGTGTGTGTGTGTGTGTGTGTGCGTGCGTGTGTGTGGTGTGTTAACGTATATTCTATACTAATGATGTTGAAATACACTTAGTTTATCTCTCTATATCTCTCTCTGATTCTCTCTATCTTTCTCATTCTTTCTTTCTCTCTCTCTCTCTCTCCCTCACTCTATCTCGGACACCAATCATTCCTCCAATTTTGTTCACGGAAGGAAACATCAAGGAAAATCTAAAACAATCAATCAACTAATCCTTCGACTTTAATCAAAAAATAAACATACTGGGTGGCCCATGGTATATACTGTATATAACGCCTTCACTCATCTCTATCTTCCTCTTTCCTCTTTAGGTCCACATACGAGTTGGTCTATAAATCATCTAACATTCCTTTTTGATATACCATTATTCTTGGGGATTTTGCTTATGACGAGGTGGGCCCCTATGCCTTTCTCAGCTTTGACTAACATTTACTGGGCAGGGGCGTCATTCCCTGAGAAAACAATCCTGTTTACCCTGAGAAAACAATCCTGTTTACCCAAAGAAAACAATCCTGTTTTCCCTGAGAAAACAATCCTGTTTACCCAAAGAAAACAATCCTGTTTACCCAAAGAAAACAATCCTGTTTACCCTGAGAAAACAATCCTGTTTACCCAAAGAAAACAATCCTGTTTACCCAAACTATAACCAAGTAAATAAAAAATGGATAAATGAATAAATACATTAACACTTATATAAAATAACTAAGAAAAGCACCCACAGGCTGGAGCCAGTGACGACGTCGGTAAGAATACTCAACCGCGGATCAGTATGTGCGTGGTTCAAATCCTGGGCTCTCCCGTCATTAACATCGCTTTTTAGTGAGGAAACTGACGTTAACCTTAGCTTTAACTTTTTTACTCATACCTGATCCACTCAATGGACTGTTGATAGGCTGAACCCGTCCTGTGCCATACAGCACGGTTGTTAGCCTGCCTGCTCGCTCATACTCGTACATCACAGTGGCGCCATCGCTCGAGTGCTTGCTCGCTATCAGTCCAGTGTTCGCCACGTAGCTAAACCTCACAGAGGCGTTATCAGCGCCAGTCCAGGTCTGAAGTAGTCCCGTGTTGTCAACAGTCAGGCGATATCTCTTGCCGCTAGGTGGCACCAGCTCCTTAGCCTGTAGTCTGTGCAAATCAATCAATCAAGTAATCAATCAATCAGTCAACTAGATAGGATTTATTTATCCTCTTTGATGACCCGTTTGTATGTGACAGTTTGTATTTCATGCTTTGATGATACTGTCACTAAACATAGTAACTAACTAACAATCAATCAAGCAATCACTCAGTCAATCAAGCAATCAATTAGTCAATCATACAAAAATGCAATCGATCAATTAGTCAGCCAATCAAACAATCAATCAGTCAATTTACCAATCAGTTGCTCAGTGAGTCAGTCAGATCAAAAAGGCACTCAATCAGTCAGTCAGTCAGTCAGTCAGTCGTCATTTATTCAGTTAGTCACACCAATAAGGAAAGCTGTTAAACAAAGATTAACAAGTAATAAATTAAGGATAGGTATGAGAAATCAACATGTAATTTAATAAGACAACATAATAAAGATTTAAGTGTAATAGATAGTAAATATAATCTGGCGGGTGGTGATGTGTATGATCTCGTCATGGAGGGTGTTTGGTGGAGGAGAAAGGTTTGTAAGAGACTACTCTAGTGTCCACAAAGAGACGCCATATTGTTGATTGATTGTAGAATGTCATAATAATAATAATAATAATAATAATAATCTTATTATAATAATAATAATAATAAGATTATTATTATTATTATTATTATTATAATAATCTTATAATAATAATAATAATAACAATAATAATATTATTATTATTAAAATAATAATAAGATTATTATTATTATTATTAAAATAATAATAAGATTATTATTATTATTATTATAAGATTATTATTATTATTATTATTATTATTATAAGATTATTATTAGAATTATTATAATAAGATTATAATAATAATAATAATAAGATAATAATAATAATAATAATAATAATAATAATCTTATTATTATTATTATTATTATTATTATTATTATTATAAGATTATTATTATAATTATTATAATAAGATTATAATAATAATAATAATAATAATAATAAGATTATTATTATTATTAAGACATCCTATTCACCTGTAATCACGTTTGATTGACAGATAGTCCCCGCCCCCTGACTCCACCTTCATCAGCTTGCCGTAGTAAGAGTTGACATTGTAGGTGAAGTTATAGATGTACCTGCCCGTCACCATGTTACGTGTAGCCTGATGCTGGCCGTATCTAAGCGTTTACAATACAATACAAATACAATACAATGAAATACAAATACAATAACAATATCATCCTATTAGGATCATAGTATTAGGATCATGGTAGCTGTCCGCATCTAAGAATTTACAATACAATACAAATACAATGCAATAGAATACAATACAATGCAATACAATACAATACATTACAATACAATACAATACAATACAATAAAATACAGTACAATGCAAAACAATATCATCCTATTAGGATCATAGGACCCTATTGCATTGCTATTTTACTGCGAATGCATTAAAATACAGCGCAATCCATTACAACACAATACAATGCAATAAAATAAAACACAATGAAAAATACAATACAAGACCATGTAATGCAATACAATACAATGCAATAAAATGTGACGAAACATAAAGTAATGTAATGTAATGCAACAAAATACACTTGCAATGAATATAATATAATGGTTGAATACTATGTTTCAAATATGTTGAATACACAAATGAACGGTTTATATCTTGCTGGAGCCAGTGGAGAAGTCGGTAAGATACTCGACCGTGGATCAGAATGTGCGGGGTTCAAATCCTGGGCTTGTCCGTTACTAACACCGCTTTCGAGTGAGGAAACTGACGTTAACCTTAGCTTTAGCTTTAGATTATAAATAACATAACGACACACTGGGTCAGGAAGCACAGATGCTTGGTTAAGACCCGTTTCCTCCTTCCACTCCATGGTTATTAGTAATCTTTGCCTTTTGATGGCGTATCAATTGCAGCCGGCGCGGATTTAAGAATAACCTTCCATCACCCTGGGATTTTTTCCTTCCTAAGCTTTTACCAACACTCGGTCTTCCAAGGTGGTCAACGACAAAGTAATAACCGAGGTCGATGCAGCTTAACTTCCATAATTGACGCCAAACTAAACCAAGCGCACTAGTACCGCCGTCAATGGGGGGAGTGAAGTTCAATACTAAATATTCTAATGGCAGTGAGAACACATACCTGTTGAACACGTAGATCTCCTGTGTTGAAGGGTGCGGCACCTCAAACTGGTTCAGCCGGTTAGCCTGAGGCAGCTCAGAGACTATGGATAACACCTGAAGGTTTGCCATGTCCGCTACGTGCAGCACGCCGTCAGGGGTGACGGTAGCACTCGTGGGGTTGTTGAGGGGGGTGTTGAGGGCGAGTTTCTCCCCCCCATCTGAACATTTGCACGAGGTGGGGGGGTGGAGGGAACAGTCACACCCACCGGCTGTTTGACCTAAGTACCTCGTCATCTCACGGGCCGAGTTAACCACCCGCACCTGTGTCAATACATTACAATACAATACAATACAATACTATACAATACAATACAATACCATATAATACAATGCAATACAATGCAATGCAATACAATACTATAATATACGAAACTTTATTATGCCATACCACACCATACTATACCATACGATGAGATACAACACGATATAATACAATGCAATAAAAAACAATACAAGAAGATTAAAAGTAATATATGATCATGATGATGATAATGTATTAATTTCTTTATTTGCTAAAAACAGACAGGATTAAGATACATCATTATCATCATCATCATCATCACCATCACCATCACCATCACCATCACCATCATCACCATCATCATCATCATCATCATCATCATCATCTTCCCTTAAATCCCAGTTTAACCAGTGTCGGGATACGAATCAAGATACATCACACATACATATATTCACACACATACACACATACACATACTATCATAGCACAATCCAAATGCATTATAAGAAACTTGAATAGAGTTCCTACTAATTCTACCACTAGCATGAAACGCTTCATAAGTTAAATACCCGCTTCTACCATAAGACACTCTATTGTCCAGAACCATCGAACAATTTATAGGCAATCTAAAACAATCACACAGTTTATCGAGTCTAGACGATGATGATGATGATAATTAGTTTTCTAAATTCTCTCTCTTCAGTGCACTGCCAAGTGGCAGGTTCAAGGTACATGTTCATACTCAAAGTCTGCTTTCTCGCTCCATAAGAGCACTCCTTAGATCAACGAGTTAATCTCTTCACAAAGTCTACGACTTATCCATACCTAATGTACCCTATAGCTTGGGAAAAGTATCGCTTCTGAGGTGGTTTCCCATTGCCTTCCTCAGAACTAGTTTTTATAAACTCTCTCTTAGTGCACTGCCTACTGGTATATAACGCCTCCACTCTTCTCTGTCTTCCGCTTTCCTCTTCATTTCCACATATGAGTGGGTCTTTAATTCATCTAACATACCTAATCTCGGCCTGCCCCTGCCTCTTCTTCCTTCCATTCTACCTTCTATGACCTCTTTTAATAGACCTTCCCCCCTTAGAATGTGTCCTATTTAACTCTTCTTCCTATTTCTTAATACATTTATCAACTGTCTATCTGTGCCAACTCTCTCTAGAACTTCATCATTTGTAGCCTTTTGAGTCCAACTAATCCTCTCCATTCTTCTCCAAATCCACATTTCCAATGCCTCCAGTTTCCTAATATAATGTTTCCTGATGTTTCCTTTCTAAACTGTTATTCGTAATTTCTCGTATCGGAAGAGAGCTCAGCTGACCTGATTGATATCTCGCTGATTGCTCTCCACTATGAACAGATCACCGGATGGCGAGAACGTGATGTGCTGAGGACTGTCTAGCGTCACGTGACCAGCACCAGTGGCTCCACCTGTCGACTGCTGGTGGAGTAGGGAGCTGGTGGAGGGGTGGAGGGGGGGACAGTGCAGGGGTCGCCCTACCACAGTGTAAACCTGGGCGTCCTCAGTCACCCTCAGCACCACGTTGTTGTCCAGTATGTACAGACTGTCGTCCAGTGGGTCAATAGCCAGCGACATGGGCCAGCGTAGAGTTACCTGATGATCAATCAATCAATCAATCGATCGATATCAATCAATCAATCAATCAGTTTATCGATTGATCAATCAATCGATCGATCAATTAATCAATCGATCAATCATTCAGTCAATAAATCAAGTAGTCAAGCGATCAATCGATCGATCAATCTATCAGTCAATAAATCAATCAGTCAAGCAATCAATCAAGCAAATTGATTCAATCAATCAATCAGTCAATCAATCAGTAAGAACCGTACATATCATTGAAGATTGTGAGTACGCGAAGAGTTAAGTAAATTACAGAGTTAGTCTTAATGAGTCTTAGTGAGTTAATCTTTGTAGCGGTAGCTCGAGTGTCTTGATTCGGCTTGAAGAGAAGCCTTGTGCTTCTGTACCCTGACGTTAAACACACTACAAACTCTATACAGATCCTCGTCTAAGGTTACGGACTGAAACTAAAATCCAAATCCAGCTAACATTACATAGCCGAGAGATTTTACTCAAATGTTTGTGTCAAACAGTATGCGAGATAAAATTAATTTTTTCGACGGTAGCTCGAGTGTGTCGAGTCGTTTTGAAGAGAAAGGTCCGCGCTTCTGAACTTTGACGTTAAATACATTAGAACCAATGCATACCTCACTAATGCTGACTGATTGATTGCAGGGCAGGGGAGTCCAGTGCTGTGGGTAACCCTGTGATCCTATCACTGTGTTGATCCCTCCATTAACATCAATAGCCCTGATGTTTGCTCCATCCGCGAAATATATCACACCGTCCTTGTTAATAGCTATACCTGCAATCAATCAATCAAACAATCAATCAATCAATCAATCAATTATTCATTCAGTCATTCAATTAATCATTCAATCCAAACACAAAACTGCATACAAACTAACAAGCTTTATAACGACTACATTATACTGCAAGATCTGCAGATAGAGTGGAGTCCGCCTCGTTATCAAGAGAAACTAAATTTTACAAATCTTGCATTTCGAAAGTACAAAATTTAGTGATGTTGTTGTTGCCACTTTAGTGATGTTATTGTTGTTGTTAGCGGAATCATTTTCTACGCACCCTTTTTGTTTTAGTTGCATATCTCTTTGCTGCACTATTTGTGTGTGTCTATGTCGGTTTCTGCGTATCTTTTCTGACTGCGTTTATGTGTCTATGACTGTGTCTATATCTATGCCTATGATTGTGTTTATGTCTGTGTCTATATCTGCGCCTATGACAGTGTTTATGCCTATGTCTATATCTGCGCCTATGACAGTGTTTATAACTGTGTCTATATCTGCGCCTATGACAGTGTTTATAACTGTGTCTATTGAATATTAATTAGATGTCCAAATAGCGTAGGGGTAACGTCATGAAGTTTTAAAAGACAAATCCTGCGGTGAATTGAACTCTCGTGGGTTCGAATCCCGGCCGCGCTGATCTGAGAGTAAAATCTCGGACATTCACTGGACTTGTTATACGGAAAATGGTCTAAATTGCCTAACGGATTAAACATGTGGTTGTAAAAGTGATAGATATCAACATAGTTGATTATTCACTATAATGCGTGTTTACTTTAATTTTCTATTGTTAATGCCATGTGCACACAACGCTTAACTGGATTATGTATGCTTGATCTTTCAGCCGTTTTTGATACCATTGATCACAATGTTCTTCTAGAACGTCTTTCTTCCTGGTTTGCTGTTCGTGGAATTGTTAATGATTGGTTTTCCTCCTATCTGACGGATCGTTCTTTTAGTGTGAAAGTGATGGAGTACATCTCTTCGCCTTCCCACTTAAAGTATGGTGTGCCTCAAGGCTCCGTTCTTGGTCCTCTCCTCTTTAACCTCTATATAACACCCCTAAGCCCTCTAATCTCTTCTCATTCTATTGATCATGAACTATATGCTGATGACACTCAAATGTACACTTGTTTCACCCCTAACTCCTACTCTGATGCTGAAACCCTCCTGCAACAAAGTTTTCAGTCTATATCCTCTTGGATGTCTGCTAATTTTTTGGCACTTAATCCATCTAAGACTGAATTCTTGTTGGTTGGGACACCTCAACAGCTTCTGAAGCTGAATGGGAAAACTCTTTCGTTATCTTCGGGTATTAAAATATCATCTAGGTGTTTCTTCTGTGAGTAATCTCGGTGTTATCCTTGATAAACACCTAACCTTCCACGAACACATAACTAAAACTTCACAAGCATGTTTCTTCCATATCCGAGATCTTCGTTGAATATGTCCATATTTGTCACGTGAGACAGCTGCTACAATTGGTGCTGCTCTTGTGCAATCGAAATTGGACTACTGCAATTCCCTGTTTTTAAATCTCCCTGGCTGTGAGATAAATCGATTGCAGTTTGTTCAGAATTCTCTTGCGCGAGCAAATTTTGTAGTTCCAAGTACTCACATGTTACGCCCATTTTAAAGTCTTTGCACTGGCTAAAGATTAAAGAGCGTATCATTTACAAAACAGCTTCGTTAACCTATAAGTCCATCACCATCCCTGGACAAACTTGTACGTCTCACTTGATTAAAGTGATACAGCCTTCTGTTACTCGGTCTTCTAAATTAATTACTCTTGTGAGACCTAGCTTACCTTCGCGCTCTAAGCTATCTAATCGTTCTTTCCAGCATGCTGCACCGCATCTGGAATTCTCTTCCATCTAATCTTCGGAAATCTTCATTTGAAGCACATGGGCCTTTGCTTTCCTATGAGCAGTTCCATAGGCAGTTGAAGACCTATCTTTTCCATCTCTCTTTTTCATCCAGTGTCCATGAGCAGCGACCTGTGCCTAAACCTCCTTTTCTTTAAATCCCATTACTTTGACTGATTATATGAATTTTGGAATTTGCAGCGTTTTTGAACCTTCATTATGCTAGCCGGCTTGATTTTGTCTCAATAGTGCTCGATGTTGTCATTGATGACTGTATCACTCTAATTGGTGTTATTATTATTATTGTTATTCTATATCTGCGCCTATGACAGTGTTTATAACTGTGTCTATATCTGTTCCTATGACAGTGTTTATGCCTATGTCTATATCTGCGCCTATGACAGTGTTTATAACTGTGTCTATATCTGTTCCTATGACAGTGTTTATGCCTATGTCTATATCTGCGCCTATGACAGTGTTTATGCCTGTGTCTATATCTGCGCCTATGACAGTGTTTATAACTGTGTCTATATCTGCGCCTATGACAGTGTTTATAACTGTGTCTATATCTGTTCCTATGACAGTGTCTATGTCTGTGTTTATATCTGTTCCTATGACAGTGTCTATATCTATGTCTATGTCTGTGCCTAAGACTATGTCTATGCCTGTACCTATGTCTGTACCTATGCCAGTGTCTATGACTGTACCTATGCCTGTCTATGACTAGGTTTTCCTGAGTCCAAGTGCCTACATGGACTACTATTCCTGAGCTAAACTTATAATAATAAATAACACACATTATAGTGAAACAATCAACTATGTTGATATCTATCACTTTTAATACCACATGTTATATCCATTAGGCAATTTAGACCATTTTCCGTATAACAAGTCCAGTGAATGTCCGAGATTTTACTCTCAGATCAGCGCGCCTGGGATTCGAACCCACGAGGGTTCAATTCACCTCAGGGTCTGTCATTTAAAACTTCATGCCGTTAGCTACACCTCTAACCATTGCGCTACTGAGACATTCAATATAAATAACGCCTATTACTACGATACCCTTAGGAAAGGACAGATCAGCGCTGACGGCAGGTCCACCATCCCCACACCTCTCAGGGTGACCAGGAACACACTGGTCCCCACTGCCCGCTACCACCTCGTAGTTACTGGTCAGGTCCCTCACTGATCCCATCGTCTTCACCCTCAGGATCCGCCTGGAGTACTGATCTGAGATGTAGAGCTTTCCGTCCAGTGGACTCACCGTCATGAAGTACTTGTAGGGTACTTCAGGCATTCTACGATCAATCAGTCAGTCAGTTAGTCAATCAGTCAATCAATCAATCGATAGATCGATCGATCAATCAACTAATCAATAAGTCAGTCTATCATTCAGTCAGTCAATCAATCAATCAATCAATCAGTCACTCAATCAATCAATCCATCAATAAGTCAGTCAATAATTCAGTCAGTCAGTCAATCATCCAATCAATTAATCAATCAATCAATCAATAAGTCAGTCAGTCAATCATTCAGTCAGGCAGTCAGTGAGTCAATCAGTCCGTCAATTAATCAATTAACTAATCAATCAATCACTCGATCAATTTATCAATAAGTCTGTCAGTCAATCTATCTCTCTATCAATCAATTTTTGAATCAATCAGTTAATCACTTAAATAGACAAATTTAACACAACACAAATAGAGTACCACCTCTGCAGACAAGAAAAGCTAAATACATTTGTATTAGTAGTTGAGTTTGTTGAAGTAAAACACCACAATCATCAGGTTTACTTTCTTATAAAAAAATTAATAATCTCAAACAATCTGATTACAGGAGTCACGAGTCGGATGTAAACAATAGATGTAAACAATAGGCCGGAGTAGCCAGATACGGGACAGTCCAGTGACCTTAGACAGTCCAGTGACCTTGGTCATTCCAGTGACCTTAGACAGTCCAGTGACCTTGGTCATTTCAGTGACCTTAGACAATGGTTACAATGGTTAGGGTTTAGAGTGGTTACTATAGTTACAATGGTTAGGATTTAGAGTAGTTACTATGGTTACAATGGTTAGGGTTAGAGTGGTTACTATAGTTACAATGGTTAGGGTTTAGAGTGGTTACTATGGTTACAATGGTTAGGGTTTAGAGTGGTTACTATAGTTACAATGGTTAGGGTTTAGAGTGGTTACTATGGTTACAATGGTTAGGGTTTTGAGTGGTTACTATCGTTACAATGGTTAGGGTTTAGAGTGGTTACTTAGGTTACAATGGTTAGGGTTTTGAGTGGTTACTATAGTTACAATGGTTAGGGTTTAGAGTGGTTACTATAGTTACAATGGATAGGGTTTAGAGTGGTTACTATGGTTACAATGGTTAGGGTTTAGAGTGGTTACTATAGTTACAATGGATAGGGTTTAGAGTGGTTACTATGGTTACAATGGTTAGGGTTTAGAGTGGTTACTATGGTTACAATGGTTAGGGTTTAGAGTGGTTACTATGGTTACAATGGTTAGGGTTTAGAGTGGCTACTATAGTTACAATGGTTAGGGTTTGCAGTGGTTACTACGGTTACAGTGGTTTTGTCTGCAGTGGATACAGTGCTTAGTCATAGTGGTTATATCCAGCCAATGAAAGAGGTCACAGGATACTAGGGTTAGAGCAGTTTCTATGATGACAGTGGTTGCTATGGTGACAATTGTTACTATAGTTACAGTTGTTACGATGGTTACACTAGATACTATAGTTTAACTATGGCTACAATAGTTTCTATTGTTATTGCGTTACTATGGTAACATTATTTGAAATATAAAGAGAGTGACTCCAACGGTACAGGTTACAATGGCTATTAGCGTTACAATGGTTACTAAGGTTACAACGGTTACTAAGGTTACAATGGTTACTAAGGTTACGGTGGTAACTATAGTTACAGTGGTTTCTATGACTCACGGGAGCTGTAGAATGTTAGTGACGTCCTCTCTATTAGCCGATAGTTTACGTATGTAGTTGTAGTCACCCACATAGAGACTCCCGTCCCTGCCGCTAGCCAGGGCCACGGGGGCTAGCAGCCTGCTGTCCGCCGCCTTCCCGTCACAGGCCCGGCAGTCAGCCCTCCTGGGCCGCCCTGCCGAGCCCAGCACCGGCACTGCCTTCCTCTCTCTCGCCTTCAGGTACACGTTAGACCCGTCCCCCCTGTGCATTATACCTGCAGCAATCAATCAATCGATCAGTCAATTAAATATTCATTCAATAAAAAAATTAATCAATCAGTTTGTCAATCGGTTACTAAGTCAGTTAGTCAATCAGTCAATCAAAGAACTGAATGCAAATTTGATCGATAAAAATAGCCAATCAATCAATTTTCATCTGTACATAAGGAGAAAGACCAAGAAAGCCCATTTTTAATATGCTAGAAGTAAGCAAACATGTATGCAGTCACACATGTGTGTCATACGCATGATTTAACGTTTATTTCTAAATGTATACATAAATGTACATACGTATACATTTATGATTTTTTATATCAGTTACAGTAAGGGAGGGAAAGGATTCTCCACAACTGAAATCATCTAGCAACTTAGGTTGCGACTTGTCTTGTTAATATATACGCAACTATGGGCGACCATAAAGCATGGATCACTTGCAAGTCTTAAAACCTTAATGTGCTGCTACTATCTATGACAACACTGAGCACTATAACGTTGGTAGGAGGCGAGTCAGTAAGCTGACTCAAATATCTTTGCAGAAAGATGAATTTAACAGAGATCTTTAGATTGGAACACTGGATCTTGAGTTTGACAACATTACTTGGACCCTTTTGTCATCACGACTGCTTGGCTTTGTTTCCATAGTGCTCGATGGTGTCATTGACGACACTAACACTCTCATTACTATTGTTGTTGTTGCTCAACAAACCTTCCTGGAAGTTATACGTGTGGTGAATGTTGAGACTCCAGCCTCCGATGTCTGAGGAGAGAATGTCAAATCCACTCAGTGCCGTGGAGCGTACCTCCCAATGTATCCTGTTACACCCTGAGTACTGGTACCCCACCCGTACTGCAATCAATCAATCAATCAATCAATCAATCAATCGGTCAATCAATCAATCGGTCAATCAATCAATCATTCAATCGATTTATCAGTCAACCAATCAATCAATCAATCAAATCAACTCAGTGCAGTGGAGCGTACCTCCCAGTGTATCCTGTTACACCCTGAGTACTGGTACCCCACCCGTACTACAATCAATCAATCAATCAATCGGTCAATCAACCAATCAATCAGCCAATCAGTCAATCAATCAGTCAATCAATCAATCGGTCAATCAATCAATCATTCAATCAATCAATCGATTTATCAGTCAACCAATCAATCAATCAATCAAATCAACTCAGTGCAGTGGAGCGTATCTCCCAGTGTATCCTGTTACACCCTGAGTACTGGTATCAACAAATCTATCTATCAATCACTCATTAACCTATCAATCAGTCAGTCAGTCAATTATTCAATTAATCAATCAACCAAAAAGTGAATTAATCACTCAATCAATCAATCATTCAATCAATCAATCAATTTATGAATCCTTATTTTAAACATTAACTATTGTATTCGTTCAAATGTGAAAAACGGCTTTTGATAAGTAACAATCTTCAATGGTGTGCTCTTATTAGGGGGAAAGTTTCACAATTTTTAAAGAACTTGTGCTAATTGAAAATGAACTTAAGACAGAGAGAGAGAGAGAGAGAGAGAGAGAGAGAGAGAGAGAGACAGACAGAGAGAGAGAGAGATTTAGTGAATCAGCTGAGAAGGAATGCAACCACCACTACATTACTTCATAGAATGCCATATTTCACTATTCGGCTAAATAAGAACCGTGGCAACAACTATTCGTTTCACACAATTTTAATTACAAAAAGAGAGTACAACAGACCATGTAACGACATACTGAATTGTCTGCAGCAGTCACCCACATACCTATAGCAGGAACAATGCCGTAGACTTTCTGATTGTAAGCATTGCGTCTGTCCCATGTGAACCTGTGGTGGAGGCGTGGCTCAGCTTCTAGCTGCCTCTCGTATACCACGCCCTCCAGCATGATTGACAGGTGCACTAGGGCTAGTTGAGGAGAGATATTGTCCGGGGTGAGATAGAGATCCACAGTGGACATGAAGCCTGGCGCCTCGCTGCTGTGATGAGTTAAATACAGGCCTGTGTCCGGTATAGGTATGCTCTCTTGTAGCACCTGCGTACAGTGCAATGAAATGAAATGCAATGCAATACAATGCAATAAAATGAAATGCAATGCAACGCAATGCAATGCAATGAAATGGAATGCAAAGGCAATGCAATACAATGAAAAGAAATGCAATGCAATGCAATGAAATGCAATGCAATGCAATGCAATGAAATGAAATGCAATGCAAGCAATGCAATGAAATGGAATGCAATGCAATGAAATGAAATGAAATGAAAAGCAATGCAATGCAATAATAATAATAATTATTATTATTATTGCAATGATAATAATATTAACACTAATAATACTAATTATAATAATAGCAATAATAGTAATAATAATACAATAGCAATAATAGTAATAATAATACAATAGCAATAATAGTAATAATAATACAATAGCAATAATAGTAATAATAATACAATACAAATAATAGTAATAATAATAACTCTACACGTATACACAGTCAACCAGGCATAACTCTGCACACACACACACACACACACACACACACACACCTGTGACTCTGGTATATAGCTCTTAGACACATACACACACACATACACACATACAAACAAACACCTGTGACCCTAGTATAACCAAGCTCTTAGACACACATACACACACATACACACACGCATACACACACGCATACACACACGCATACAGACACAAACACACACACACCTGTGACTCTGGTATAACCGAACTCTTAGCTGGACACAACTGAATCTCTGTATGCTGCCAAGTTGCCATGACGACAGGCTGCAGCCCGTATCTGTCATGGACGACTTGAGCACAGGCCCCGCCCTCTTTCTCCTCGAGGAGGCGCCCGGGCAGGGTGAGGAAGACCGAGGCCATGCTGATGAGCTGGTTCCACGGGACCATGACCGTGACCTGGCGGGTCTGGAAGGGTTGTCGCTGAAAACTCAGCGTTACTGAACCCCCGCCGTTAACTAGGATGTCAAATCTAGCGATCAGTCAATCAATAAATCAATCACTCAATTAATCAATCAATCAATCAATCAATCAATTACTTCATCAATCAAGCAATAAATCAATTACTCCATCAATTAATCAATCAATCAAACTAACTGTCAATCAATAAATCAATCAATTACTCCATCAGCCCATTGATCTACCAGTCAATTTAGCTAATAATAAATAAATCAATCAATCAATTAATCCATTAGCCAATTGATCTAGCAGTCAATTTAGCTATTAGTCAATTAATCAATCAGTCAATTAATCACACAGAAAATTAATCCAGCAATCAATAATTAAACAGCCATTTAACCCTTCTTTCAATCAATCAATCAACTGATCAATCAGCCAGTCAATGAATCAATCAATCAGTTAATGAATCAATTAATAAATCGTTCAATCATTCAGTCAATCTATTATTTCTTTTTTTCTAGCTCTGCATAAAGAAGTTAAGTATTGAGTACCTCGAATTTAGTACATCTGAAACTAACAATGTAGTCTCAGTAACTGTAATGTACATTACGATAACTTCTAAGTATGTAAAAAAAATAATGAGAAACAATTTAATGTACAGACCAGCTAAACATAAAGGTATTTTGTATTTCTAAACTATTCAGATATAGTCCACTGTTCTTCTTTCCTTTAAGTGAAGTCCCTGACTGCTACACGAACTACGATTTTCTTGCTTACGTTGCCGATATTTGTGTAGTTTTCTATGTAATAATCGTTGAATATATGAACTAAGCAATGCAGTGCCGTATATTGCACCAGCGCGGATTTAGATTAACCTTCCGGAGATTCTTTATTTAACCCTATCAGTACTCGTTCTTAGAATGTAGTCGTCTATCCATGTACTAACTCTGCCCGACATTGCGCAACTGTGTATAATAAATAAATTACGCGCAATAGCAGGTGCGTTAAACACAACCCTCTCCTTTAAAAGGGGAGTTGTATTTATGAAACTCTGTCATCTTTTATCTTTATTTATTTATTCTAATACTGATTCGACAGTAGAAGACGACTAAAGCACTAAGATCCAAACCAACGTTAGAAGAGGCATTCGGTTGGTGAGAGCCTAGGCTCAAGAAATTGCAACAAAAATTTAAGCGAATAGAAAAGTCTCAAATAGGGGATTGGCTGGTGGTGTGGTGTAGGACAGAGAGGATTTGAGACAGTCTATTTGTATCCCGACCCTAGTTAAACTGGGATTCAAGGGAGGATGATGACAATGTTATTATAGTTTCGTCATTTGGCTGTAGAGGGGGAGACGCAAAATGTCGGATGTCACTTCACTTGATATACAGCAGTTGTTTGAAACCGTCGATTCATTGTGCAACAATCTCATTTGTCATGATTTATTTGTCATGCTAACGCTTTGGAGTGGAGAGCTAATATATAAGAACTGATTGCCTGATGGACTGGATGGACGTACGGATGATGGATGGTGGATGGGTGCATTGACTGATTGATTGATTGATCGATTGACTGGTTGGTTGGCTGATTGATTGAATAATTCATTTATTGATTGATGGACTTATTAATTGATGGACTGATTAATTGATTGCCAGACCGATTTAGTCCCTTTCAAAAGCAATACAGCATCGCATTAGCTAAAGAAAAGTCAATCAATTCAATAAACTGTTCAGCAAGAATACTCGCAAACACATACAGCAATACGGTGAGCAACACACACACACACACATAGGGTAGAACAAAGAGACAGACACTCACACGCCCTGATCTCTAGTAAGTGTGAAGCCGTAGAGAGGCTGCGTCACGACTGAGACTCGAACCCCCAGCAAACCTCTTGAGTCTGAGCCAAGCACTCTACCTCTAATCACCGACACCTGACTGTCACACACATTCATACATACATACATACATACATACAAGTGCTGATGCATGTATACATGCACATACATACACACATATATGCATACATACATGCATGCATACATATATACATACATATATACATACATACATACATACATACATACATACATACATACATACATACATACATACATACATACATAGAGTCTACATATATACACATACATACATATACATGTATATACATACATATTTATACAGATATATACATACATACATGTACATGTACAGATATATGTAAAGACACACATACCTAAACATACACGTTCTTACACATAAAAATTCAGATACAGGTTTAAATACACACATAGATACACACATACGTACATACATACAAGAACAGTTATATGTGCGTACTGAGATGCATATATAATGGTACATACATATATATATATATAGACAGAGAGAGGGGAAGACAGAGAGAAAGAGATAGAGAGAGAGAGAAAGAGATAGTGAGAGAGAGAAAGAGAGAGAGAGAGAGATAAAGATCGAGATTGTGAGAGAGAGATAGAGATAAACATAGAGAGAGAGGAAGACAGAGATGGAGACAGAGAGAGAGAGAGAGAGAGAGAGAGAGATAGTGCTCAGAGCATGCCATTGGTCAAGACTATACTGATAGATCTTGTTATATTATATGTTGTTTCTCACAGAGCATGCCTTTGGTCAAGACTATAATGATAGATGTTGTTATAATTATTCTGTTTCTCTCTGATCATGCCATTGGTATTACATTACTTACAGGTCTTGTTTTATTATACTTTATTTCTCTCAGAGCATGCCATTGGTCAGGGCCATTACTTACAGGTCTTGTTTTACTATACTCTGTTTCTCTCAGAGCATGCCATTGGTCAGGACTATACTGACGGGTCTGGTGCTGCTGCAGACCTACATCACTTGTCTGCTGGTCGTCAACAAGAGCGATGCCAGGGAGTGAGAGAAAAAGATGAGAGAGACAGAGAGTCAGAGAGAGAGTCAGATACAGATAGAGCGTGAAAGACAGAGAGAGATAGTAAGAAAGACAGATACAGAGAGAGAGAGACAGAGAGAGAGAGAGAGAGACAGAGAGATAGTGACAGAGAGGACACCTGTGATTGAAGGAGCTGAGGGTAGCATAGCTCTGAACACTCTCATCCTCTATCAAGAACTTCATTCTCTCGTAGAACGAGGCGGTGCTGCTCGGTGGTTGTTTACGTAGCAGTATCTCCATTGGATCAGCAGCTGCCTTACACAGTGTATTGCCTTTACACAGCATGCTAGAGCAGCAGTCCACGTCCTCACAGTCTGTCTGTCCGTCTGTCCATCAATCAATCAATCAATCAGTCAATCAATCAATCGATCATTGGATCAGCCGCTGCCTTGCACAGCGTGCTGCCTCTACACAGCATGCTAGAGCAGCAATCTACGTTCTCACAGTCTGTACGTCAATCAATCAATCAATCAATCAACCAACCAACCAACCAATCAATCAATCAATCATAGGATCAGCTGCTGCCTTGCACAGCGTGCTGCCTCTACACAGCATGCTAGAGCAGCAAATCTACGTCCTCACAATCTGTCTGTCCGTCTGTCCATCAGTCAATCAATCAATCAATCATTCAATCATTCAGTCAAGCATGGGATCAGCTAATGCCCTGCAGAGCATGCTGCCTTATATGAACCTGCAACTTAAATGAACACTAGAGAGAGAGGGAGAGAGAGGGAGAGAGAGAGAGAGAGGAAGAGAAGAGAGAGGGAGAGAGAGGGAGAAACGGAGAGAGGTTGTAGTTAATTAATACACCAGAAGCTTATATCAAGAATGACTAAGAATTATGATATTTAATTACTGTAATTACCAACCTTAAAACTTATTATTTCCAATTAACTAAAAGATAGTAACTTATTAATAAATTTAACACAATCAATTAATTGAACTAGAAATTATAAAAATGTTAAACAGACCATCATCATCATCGCTTCCATCGTCACAGAGTATCTCTAGAGAACTGGAACAAGCTGCCCCACTGTATCCTACGTCACACACACACGCCCAGTGCGTGTCTGTAAGTGTACACGTGCCGTGTGAGCTGCACATAGCCGGGCATCCTTCTACACATACACACACATACACACGTATACATACACACGTACACATACATGCACATACACACGTAGACATACACATAGCCGGGCATCCTTCTACACATACATACATAAGTACACATACATGTACATACATAAACATTCACACGTAGACATACATACATACACATACATACACACACACGTACACATACATACATACACATACACACACATACGCATACATACACACGTACACACACATACATACACATACACACACGTATACATACACACGTACAGATACATACATACACGCACATATACATGTATATATACACATACACACATACACATACACATACAAGTACATATACCCGTACTGTGGGAGTTAGCCTTAGCTTGGTAACCTTCTATCGAGACACATATAAACACACGCTTACATATACATGCATGCACGTTTAAACGAAGGATTTATTGATCGATAAACGACTAATTAATTAATTAATTAATTAATTAATTAATTAATTTGTCGTTTTATTATTTGTTATTTATGATATATTAATTGATTGACTGAACGATTGCTTGACTGATTGACTGGATGATTGATTAATTGATTGACTGATTGATTGATAAGCCACTCACCTAGCGAGCAGTGTTTACCGTTCCAGCCACGTCCACAGGCACATGTGCCATTGTGGCACACACCGTGTGCCGAGCACCTGGGGTCACAAGTAAGTAGGTCACACCTGGCACCGTGCCAACCATCATCACACGCACACTGCTGCCTTGCACACTTGCCGTGCACACAGTCAATGAGGCATAACTCTACACATACACACAGTCAATGAGGCATAACTCTACACATACACACAGTGTGTAAACCGCCACACACACACACATACACACACACACACACAAACAAGCAGTCAATCCAGGGTAATTCAACACACACACATATGTATGTAATAGAGAGTTGGCTGCAATGATGTTAAGAATGTGATAGCGAATTGGCCGTTAAAACAGAATGTGGCAGAGATTTGACCGTATTGACTGAGACTAGACTAATATCTAGAGAGATTTGTGATAGAGATAATGGGCTAATAATATCTAATATCTAGAGAGTTTCATAAAGATATGACTACATAGAGAGAATGTGCACAAAATATATTTATAAAAAATGTTCAAAAGTTTAGTTACAAAAAAATGTGATGGCTATTTGGCTTTAGAGAGAGAACATGACTGATAAATGGCTATATAGAGAGAATGTTGAAAATTGAGAAAGGCAACGGGAAACCACATCAGAAGCCATACGTTTCCCAAGCTATATGCTACATATGGATAAGGCATAGACCTTGTGAAGGGATTAACTTGTTGATAGAAAAATGTTGAGAGAGAATGTTGAAAATAGAGAAAGGCAACGGGAAACCACCTCAGAAGCCATACGTTTCCCAAACTATAGGCTACATATGGATAAGGCATAGACCTTGTGAAGGGATTAACTTGTTGATCTAAGGAGTGAGCGATAAAGAATGAAGGGATTTTTAAAGGGCGATAAAGCAGACTTTGAGTGGAATATGTACCCTGAACCTGCCAATTGGCAGTGCACTCAAGAGAGAAAGAGAGAGAATGTGACAGAGATTAGGATATCTGTCGAGAATGTGACAGATAATTGGCTATACAGAGGACAGCATACAAACCCTGCGTACAGTCCGCCCCTGTGTAGCCTGGTGCACACACACACACCCCCTCCACGCACTGACCCCTCCCCCCACACCCCGGGTCCCCACACTGGGCCGTGCTGAGGGCACAGTTGGGCCCCTTCCAGCCCTTGTAGCACCGGCACGTCCCTGACGAGTAGTCCCCGTGCCCACTGCATAGCACTGGGCAAGTACCTAAGTGCAAGTTAATACTACACGTTGAGACCTATGTGACAAAGACTACACTGAAACACAGAACACTGGACAAGTACCTGAGTGCAAGTTAATGTTACACATTACTCAAGCTATTGAGATAGCACTAGCCAATGATGAAACGGTGGTGCTTAACAGTACAGATAATCTTTTAAGAACGTTAATCTTCTAGTACGTTCATTTAAAGCTACTTCCAATTTATTTTCACATTTTACTAAACACCGTTATTAACTGCATTCAATTTGCATGAGATTCAAGAATAGTAGTCAACACTGCTTCTAAAGCATCTACAAATGAAAGAGAGTTAATCAATGAAAAAGTCTTCAACTGCCTAAGAAACTCTTCATTGAAAAGCAACGATGGATTTGATTCTAAATTAAACTTTAGAAGAGTGAACGGAAGAGAGTTCCAGATCTGTGGAGCGTCATGCATAGAGTGATTAGACATCCTAGAGGGACAGCTCAGTGAGATTAGGACTGTCAGGTCACAAAGATCCTGAACTGATCCTGAACTGATCCTGAACTGATCCTAAACTGAACTGATCCTGAACTGATCCTTAATTGAATTGATCCTGAACTGATCCTGACCTGATCTTTAATTGAACTGATCCTGAACTGATCCTTAATTGAACTGATCCTGAACTGATCCTTAATTGAACTGATCCTGAACTGATCCTGAACTGATCCTGAACTGATCATAACAAGATCCTGGAGGGATTCTCCGCCCAGCTGATCAGGTGCAATATTTGGGACTGGACTGGTACTGGCCAATGAATTAAATTTAACACGAAGAATTATTATGTGAATAAGTTTTAAGTGTTGTGCCTGCGCCATTGAAGAATATACCTATCGTAAACTGCATATATCGCAAAGTCGACTGAGCAAGAAATGAAGAAAGTTACGGGGAAAAAGCTGGCAAAATTAATGTTAACGTCAGTTTCCTCACTCGAAAGCGATGTCAGTGGAACTTCCTCAGAAACCATTGCTAGAAAGCCATGGCTAGATTTAGGCTTGGACAAGGCATGCCCTTTTGCGGCGGGTTTAACTTATTGATCGATGCAATACTGTTTATGGAGAGCGTCAGCACGTTGTAAATTTCTATTTACAACTATGCCTCGGAACCGCCATTTGGCAGAACACTAAAAAGAGAGATAAGGCCAGAGAGAGAGAGAGAGAGAGAGAGAGGAAAAGACAGAGAGAGAGAGAAAGAGAGAGAGAGGGAAAGAGAGAGAGAGAGAGAAAGAGAGAGAGAAGATAGAGAGAGAGTGGAGAGAAAGAGAAGACAGAGAGAGAAAAAGAGATAGAGAAAAAAGAGAGAGAAAGAGAGAGATCGAGAGAGAGAGAGAGAGAAAGACGAGAGAGAGAGAGAGAGAGAGAGAGAGAGAGAGAGAGAGAGAGAGAGAGAAAGAGAGAGAGAGAAAGAGAGAGGGATATGATATTTCGTGGACGATTGTTTCACTATGTGTTTAACTTCTAATAAATATAATTTAATATTCGCTTAGATTACGACAACAAAATACATACTGAGAAGACAGTCGGGGCCTGAGAATCCAGGAGAGCAATGGCACTGGCCGTCTGTACATTCTCCTCTCCCATAGCAGTCGTTTGAACAGCTCGTCCTTGACTCTTCTATAGGAATATAATACCAAACAATTGAACCAAAACTAACCAAATGAACCTGAGAAATAAACCAAAACCAAAAATATAAACCAGAGATGAACCAAAATCAAACACATAAACCAGAGATGAACCAAAACCAAGCACATAAACCAGAGAGATGATCCAAAACCGAACATATAAACCAGGAGTTGATCCTGAACCAAAAATATAAACCAGGCAGTTAGATTTAAACCAAATTTGTCAAAATTTGGATTAATTGGCTGCTGATCAAGTTTTGTAAATTTCAGGATCTTCGGTCAAGTAGTTAAGACTTTATTGTAAAAGCAATTTGAGGGATCTGTAATAAAAATAGATAAATATAAGATAAATATCATTTGAGAAAAGAGAGATTTATGTCAACGCTGAAGACAATAAATAATATTAATTTACGCAATTTGGTTCACTGACAGTGCTCCCTACATGAATTTATGTATTTATTCGTTGATTTTTCTTGTGTGTTGTAATGTGGACTATGTTAGTTTGTCACTTTTGTATTGATTTGCTGCCTTTTGGTGAAATAAAGATATATATATATAAAAGACACTTAATATGTATAAAATACTGTATTTACAATTAACAAGAATGAGAACTAGGATTGTATTTTTGTAGTTAACTTTGAAAAAACGGTTTTACCAATTCAATAGCATTGAATTGCAGATTTTACATTTTTCTTCTGCCTGAACATAAAATGTTGAGATTTGAGTAAGTAATGCTCCATCAATTAATTAATCAATCTAGAC
Source organism: Enchytraeus crypticus (assembly GCA_905160935.1). Lineage (NCBI taxonomy): Eukaryota > Metazoa > Annelida > Clitellata > Enchytraeida > Enchytraeidae > Enchytraeus > Enchytraeus crypticus. The sequence continues at coordinate 246,620 of CAJHZI010000769.1, forward strand.
AACAAACCGATGTGGCTGGAGGCCGAGAAAGTCACTGTTTGATTGCTGTTAGCATCGTTGTATATATACAGGTACCAAACAGCTGACTCTAGGTATTGAGTGAACCCAGTCTCTATCTCACTCTCCTGCAGCAATCAATCAGTTAAATTAATAAATTAAATTATTAGTCACCAATGATTCAATTACTCAACAATATACATCAATTCAACAAATCAGTCAATCATTCTATTAACCAATCAATTAATCCTAAATTAATCAAATTCTCAATCAATAAATCAATCAATCAAACTAGTAATCAATCAATTAACCAACCAACCTATTAATCAATCAGTCAATTTCCAGCTAATAATCAGATAGTTGTCAATAATGAGCGGTCGAGATATAATTCCCGTGATCATCTCATGCCCCATCAGTTCAAACAATATTTACATTAATATTGCCCCGGTATAATGAGGTCACATGACGCCCCTTTTTTCCTTTTCAAAAAATTCATACTATGTAATCACCGGTCGGATGGTAGAGTTGACAACAGTTTTGTTCGATAAGCAAGAAGTCATGAGTTCAAACGTCAGCAGGCTGTGTAAAACAATTCTTTTATTGTTTTACAATAACAATAACAATAGCAAGATTAAAACATGATTAACCTTCACAAAACGTATGCTTTATCCACACTTTAAAAGTAGACTATAGCTAGGGGAGTATGGTTTCTGATGTAGTTTTTCTTTCCTTCCACAATTCTTTCTTACCTGCCTCAGACGACACGGGCAGTTACTGTTTATCATTTCCTCAGTGACCCGGACACAACACGGGAACTCACAGAAGTCAAAAAATCTCCATACCTTCAGTTTAGAGGCGCAGACTTTAGTAGACGACAGGTTATCTTCAGAAAGCACTGTACGAGGAGTCTAAGAAACATTGAGACCTGGGTTCAAATCCCAGGTGAGATAGTAAGGAATAGGATACAAGATGACAGAAGATTATTCTTAGATCCTCATTAGCAGCAGATCATCTAGAAAACTTACATGGCATCGATTAAGTTAAATCATCTTCTTCAGTGCACTGCCAAGTGGTAGGTTCAAGGTACATATTCATACTCAAGGTCTATTTTCTCGCTCCATAAGAGCACTTCTTAGATCAACAAGTTAATCCCTTCAAAAAGCCTTATCCATACTTTATGTAGCCTATAGCTTTGGAAGAGGCTTCTGAGGTTATTTCCCGTTGCCTTCCTCAAGTTAAACCATATAGTAAGCATAATGTTACAAATATAAGAACCTAACATCAAACACAATTCTTCAACTTACGCGTTGACATTACGACAAACCATACGAAACCAATCAGGCAGCAACATTTGAGTAAAACAAACCGCTGAGTCATCATTCTGCAGCGCCTCTAGCGAACGTTTTAATCTCTGCCTAGCTTCGTGAGGCGCGACCTGGCGAGCATCGATAATGTGAAAGAAGTCGTACTGGGTGTGGGAGGGTCTCAGGTTCTTCCTAGCATACACCCCGAGCAGCGCCTGGCGTCTGAGCGTGAAGTTAAACCTCACGTAGCCCGGGCTCGCCAGGTAGAACTGAGTTCGCCAGGTGGCGCGGGGTTCGAGAGAGCGAGATAGACGTCTACCTAGTGGATACTGAACTACCAAGTCTGAGCTGTCTAAGTCACCGTCTAGTGTTAATACAATACAATACAATACAATACAAAACAATACCAGTCACCATCTAGAATACAATACAATACAAATCACCGTTTAGTATTAATACAATATAATACAATGAAATACAAGTCATAATCTAGTATTAATACAATACAATTAAGTACAAATCACCGTCTAGTATTAATACAGTACAATACAATGTCAATACATGAATTGACATGAACTATTGTATTGTATCGTATTAGTTCTAAGTAGCAACTTAGTACTAATACGATACAATACAAAACAAGTCACCACATAGAATTAATACAATACAGCATAATAAAATACAATTCACCATCTAGTATTAATACAATTAAACGTCAATACATATATTGACATGTATTATTGTATTGTAGATAGAGAAAGAGAGAACGAGAGAGAGAGAGAGAGAGAGAGAACGAGAAAGAGAGAGAACGCGAGAGAGAGAGAACGCGAGAAAGAGAGAGCGAGAGGAAGAAACCGAGAGCAGAGATTATGAGCTCAAATCTCGGATCAGTTGAGAAATGGCAACTTCAATTAAACTCTGTGATTTGTATCTGGAAGGTTAATTATATGGCAGTGCCATTGGGCCTTTACTCATCTCTTGATAGAAATTGAAATCTCTCTTCTCTCTCAGGGCATTGCCTATTGGCAGGTCCATGGCACATAAATCTTCCACATATTTCTATTCTCTGATTTTTTCTTCGTATCAACACACAAATTAGTTCTGGGATTAAAGGGAAGATGATGCTGATGATGATCAACATATGAATTAGTTATCAAATATTTGAAAAAGTTTGAAACATGTCAACAAATAGTAAAGCTAGAACCATACTTGTAGGTAACTTGTTAGATCATTTATTATAGTTAACATCAGACAGACAAGTGAGGAATAGACAAATGCTTAAACTAGAAGCAATGCTAATTTTTATTTAAACTCTGCTATCGATAGGTCTTGAAATCAGGGTTTACACTGAATATTTAAATAGGTACTCAGAGGGAAAATAAAATATCCATCTCTGGTTTTGAAACTTTCAAGAAAGACTTCAAAAATAAGCTCGCCGCGCCTAAGCCTCCATTTCCCAAATTCCCTATTTTTGGTCCTATTTGCTGGATTTAGAATTTTGAATCGTTTTTGGACTCCTTGGTGCTTTAAATTGTCAGCTTGAAATTGGGTCACTAGTTTGCCAGAATTTACCAGAACTGCTACCATCTTTCGTTATTCAATCATTAGTCAAACTTATGTAGCAGGAACAAGGGAAGTAAGCCAAGGGCTTATTTCAATCCCCAATCATATATGATTAAAACATCCAGCTTATTTTTAAAATTATTCACCGACACCGCATTCACAAAAAAGAGTTCCACCTATCAATCACCCTTTGAGAAAAAGAAAACTTTCCTAAGTCTATCCTTTCACTACGCTTAAACAACTTATAGCTATGACCTCTTAAACCATTACTGGAGAATTTTAAGTTGTTATTAGTGCTCGATGTTGTCATTGATGACAGTAGCGGTTCAATTGAATTTGTTGTGTTAATTATTATTTACCTGTTTATGATAAGGAATACCTATGTAAAGCGAGTTTGAGTTGATATTTATAATTGTTACAGCTAACCATGAATAAATAAGCATTTGTTGAAGGCTTAATTAAGCTTCAGCAACTACGTAATAAAATTTTTACGTAGTAAAAAACTACGTAAAAAAGAATACAAGGAGTTTTAAGACCGACTTACACAATAATACAACGTAATACTACTACATGTAGCAGTATTACCGACTTTGCCACAGTTCAGCCAATGGCGAAGTCGGTAAGATACTCGACCGCGGTTCAGTTTGTGCGGGGTTAAAATCCTGGGCTCGCTCGTCACTGATATCGCTTTCGAGTGAGGAAACTGACGTTAAATTTTCCTTTACCATTTATACCGTTATTTACAGAATTTTCCCTTTTTCTCCATGGAACTATTTTTATAGAATTTGAAAGCAGAAAGTTCTTTGGCGTACATATCAAGGGCAGAACGATAGAAGAAAGATAGAGAGATAGAGAGAGAGAGAGAGAGAGAGAGAGAGAGAGAGAGAGAGAGAGAGAGAGAGAGAGAGAGAGAGAGTATGAGAGAGAGAGGGAGAGACAGAGATAGATAAAGAAAGCAAGAAGAAAGACGACGTTTATAATTACAAGTAATAATTACAATGTAACTGATTCCTTTGGCAGACGCCGTTAATATTTTGGTAATTGGCTGATATTAGAAGTCACTATAATGAACTGACACGGGATAGGTTTAAATTAAAGTAGTCATTAATTGGCTTACAGTGGCTGTTAATTGGTTTCGATTGACACTTTAATTGAAGCACTCTGATCTCTAATTGATTGGAATTCTAGAACACTCAATCTGACATCGTTATAATTATGATAATTGGCTGACATTGAAAGACAATTAACTGGCCTGACACGTTAGAAGTTGCAAAAACTTACAGCTGGATCCAATGATGGAATCCAATGGACTCCAGTTTTGAATTGGATGAAATGTAAGTAATCATTGGCTTATAGCTAGATTCCATTGGATTCCATCAGCAGTTTAATTAAGCACTCTAATCTCTGATTGGTTGAGGGTTCTAGAACATTCAATCTGATTGGTTTAAAGCTTGACCATAATCGTTATGGATGTTTAGGACTAGGGATCTCCCCTATAAATAAGTGAAAATTAGCTGATCAACCACATTTGCGACCTTGCAACCGATAGAGACGATTGACGAAGAAATTTGCCTAGTCTTGATTAGATCTACAAACATTTACGATCAACTTTTCTACCTTACAACGTTAACTAGGTACGTTATGTTAAATTTTACTCACATTTTTTTCAAATCTAGACTGTGCTTTTGAGCAATTTAACTCTCTCTCCATCTTAGTGCACTGCCTACTAGCAGGGCCATGGTATATAATGCCTCCACTCTTCTCGGTCTTCCTCTTTCTCTTCATAACCACATATGAGTGGATCTTAAAATCATATCTCTCTTCCGTGTACTGCCTAGTGGCAGGTTCAAGGTACATATTCATACTCAATTCTGCTCTCTCGCTCCATAAGAGCACTCCATAGATCAACAAGTTAATCCCTTCATAAAGTCTATACCTTATGTAGCCTATGGCTTGGGAAAAATATGGCTTTTGATATGGTTTCCCGTTACCTTCCTCTGCGAGATGATTTTATTTTATTTATTTAATCCTAGGGAAAATATTTCAAGGTGAGGTGGGTCCCTCTTGCCATTCCCAGCTCCTGCCTTAGTCGCCTCTTACATACACGCAGCAGATCGTTTGAGGTTGCCCTATTCTGCAGTGGTCCATCCACACCCGAGCATAATACGTTGGAATCTAGCATTCATTCAAACATAGAAAATAATCTAACATTCCTAATCTCGGCAAGCCTCTGTCTCTTTTTCCTCCCATTCTACCTTCTATGAATGCAGAATTACTTTCTGCCATCTATGAATGCAAAATGCATAAAGGTTTTGCATATTTATGACATCCCTGATATTGCCATACGGCGAGAAACCGGACGCTAAATTCCTCTTGATTGATTTATAACTTTTAATTTGTTTTAACTTTTGCTAACTTTTATCAGACTAAACTACGATGGAACCATCAGAAGACAAAGTCGGAGCTGCAAGCATTGAATTCAATTCCATCAACTGTGATGGAAAACTTCCAGTCGAGCAGGACGCTCCGACATTTCGACTCAATTCTCACACGATGCACCTCATCTTCGATCACCTGCCTGCTGCTGATCTCCTAAACGTGGAAAGAGTCTGCACTACATGGAGAGATATTGCCAGTCGTCAGTGGAAGTTGAAGCAAAGCTTTGACCTGGATGAGCTGTGGACAGACGAGTATATCGAGACAGCCGATGATGATGTTCGTCACATCATCAACAAGGGATGTGTTAACCTCAAGTCTGTCAGACTCTATGGACGGCTGTCCCATTACGTCACGGACACAACGCTACAGCTGATCACTGAACGCAATCCTGGTCTGCAACGACTGGAACTGAACGTCCCAGATGTGGTGGATGACGGGTTCCAGGGTGTGGCGACACTACAACACCTGCGGGTTCTCTCAGTATATGGACACTACCCGTCTGACGAAGCGTTCAGAGGAATTGTTGAAGGTTGCCCCAGTCTCACCCACCTAAGAATCCAGTACAACAGCTGCATAACGGGTTCGTTCTTTGAAGCGTTTGGTCCCGGGATAACGTCAGTTAAAATGATTCGACTCGATAGTCTGACGGATAAAAGCATTGCTCAAATGTCGTCTAGGAGCACCAACCTGAAGGAGCTGATAATCATCGACTGTCCTGAGCTCACAACAGAGGCAGTGCGTTCCATTACAGCAGCGACCTTCAGCAAGTCACTGGAGGTCCTGGAATTGAGCAGTATGTTTAGAGGAGGCTTTTAAGATATCAAACTTCACGAGACTTAAAAGCCTCACAATAAAGTTCCGTAATCTACTGCACGATGACGTTCTACTGTCAGTAGCTCGAGGTTGTAGTGGACTAGAGTCGCTGGCTATCTCTCCCATCTGTGACGACTACAGCACTCAAGTCATTGACGTAGGGATGACAAGTGTGGCTAACCAGTGTAAAGGTCTGATCAATCTAGATATCACTTGCTGTGATCAAATCACAGGTGATTGTCTCGCCGAATTCCGTAGATGCAATCTTCAACGTTTCACGGCTCATTATACCATCATAGGAAGCTGTGAGCTACTGAGTTTGCTAGAGACGTGCCCAAACCTAAGAGTGGTTGACGTCTACGGATGTTCAAGGATCAGAAAGGATTCAGTTAAACTACTACGTGATGCGATGAGACACAACGAAACCAAGCGAGACTGTGAAATCATCGTCGGAGGATTTCAAAGATGCAGAGAAGCGCAAGAATACGGAATGCAGCATCTACCAAAGCGATTGAACATGACGATAAGAGAGCCTGAAATTGGATACTATGGAGGCTTTTGTCCTCCCCGCGGAAGAGAATATGCCTCTGATGAGAGTGATGAAGATTACCTGTACATGTAGATCGATAAAGAAGAAGATGATGAGGATAGTGTTGGTCTGAATGTTATCTTCAGATTCAGACCATTATCATTAGCGTACAAGAGGCATTTTGTTACTATTCGCATAATATTTGTTGTTTTATATGTTGCAACTTGAATTTAGAACTGTATAATAAATATAATACGCTTATTGATCGTATATTTGCGTACATGCATTTAGTGTAAATACGTTCGTATTTGTTAAAACTTTGTACAGAACTTTGAATTCTATATGATGTATTTGTTAGCATATGCTTAACCAATTTTATTACTTTTTTGCTATGTAATCGTACAATACCTGTAGTCTACCATGAATATTGCCTTCTCAAATATTATTGTATTCATGGTATTAAACTAGTATCCTTGATATTTTCTACTGTCAATGAAATTCAATATGCATATTACGATTATAGTATTGTCAATAAATGAATAATAATTAAAGTTAGACCTACCTATTGTTACTAATGTCAACAAATATTCAAGTTTTAACATGCAATATTCGTGCTCGCTTTACACTGTCGCTTACCTGTTCTTTGCTCTTATTGTGCATTAAAATAACTTTAAAAAAATTTAATAATGGTGTTTGTTTTTGATACAAACATATACACACACACGTACATAATATAAATAAATATATATATATATATATATATATATAAATAAATAAATATATATATATATATATATATATATACGGAACATAAATATAAAATATAACGTATATAATGTTATATTACATAAATAATATAATATATAATATATATATATGTATATATATATATATATATATATATGTATATATATATATATATATATATATATATATATATATGTATATATATCTTAGTTCATTGCCTACTGGTAGGTCCATGGTATACATCTAGTATACGCTGTTCATGGTTATTCTAGTTTGTGAAATGCTCTGATGTTCTTATGTTCATATATACAGGTCCATGTATAAAGTCTCCACTCTTCTCTATTTTCCGATTTCCTCTTCATGTCCACATACGGGAGGAATACAATGTATAAATCATCAGCATTCCTAATCTCGGTCTTCCTCTGCTTCTCTTTCCTTCCATTCTACCTTCAATGACCTTTTTAGCAGACTCCCCCCCCCTAGAATGTGTCCAATCCAACTCTTCTTCCTATTTCTCTATAAATTTGTCAACTGTCTATCTGTGCCAACTCTCTCCAGAACTTCCTCATATGTAACCTTTTGAGTCAAACTAATCCTCTCCATTCTACTCCAAATCCACATTTCTAACGCTTCTAGTTTTCTGATAGCTTCCTTCCTTAAGGTTCATGCTTCATATCCACATAATAACGTGGTCCAAATCAAGGTTTTACTATCTTTATCTTTATGTCTTTCTTTACACTTTTTATAATAGTCTGTTCTATTACCCTTGTCCTTCCTTCCTTGTACGACGAAACGGACGTTATACCTTTATGATGATGATGATGATGATTATTATTATTATTATTAATATAAAATAAAGGAAATTACACGCAATCTCGTATTATAGAGTTGCAAAGAATTATCATTAACCTGTAGCACTGCTCCCATACACGAGATCATCTGATGCTAGAGGACCCACTGAATCCTGATCAGACCATAGACTAGTGGATAGACCATAGTACCTAGACACTGTGCACACATAGCATAGACCATAGACTAGTGGATAGACCATAGTACCTAGATACTGTAGCATACATATCATAGACCATAGACTAGTTGATAGACCATAGTACCTAGACACTGTAGCACACATATCATAGACCATATTACCTAGACACTGTAGCATACATACCATAGACCATAGTACCTAGACACTGTAGCATACATATCATAGACCATAGTACCTAGACACTGTAGCATACATATCATAGACCATAGACTAGTGGATAGGCCATAGTACCTAGATACTGTAGCACTTATATCATAGACCATAGACTAGTCGATAGATCATAGCACCTAGACACTGTAGTACATGTATCATAGACCATAGACTAGTGGATAGACCATAGTACCTAGACACTGTAGCACATATATCATAGACCATAGACTAGGCGATAGACCATAGTACCTCGATACTGTGCACACACATCATAGACCATAGACTATTTGAAAGACCATAGTACCTAGATACTGTAGCACACATATCATAGACCATAGACTATTTGATAGACCATGGTACCTAGACAATGTAGCACATATATCATAGACCATAGACCAGTTGATAGACCATAGTACCTAGTCACTGTAGCACACATATCATAGCCCTTAGACTAGGCGATAGACCATAGTACCTAGATACTGTGCACACATATCATAGACCATAGACTATTTAATAGACCATAGTACCTAGATACTGTGCACACATATCATAGACCATAGACTATTTGATAGACCATAGTACCTAGACAATGTAGCACACATATCATAGACCATAGACCAGTTGATAGATCATAGGCTCTTTGTATATAAGTATAGCTCTGCTATTACATAAAAAGTACTAATTATTTGTAGTCCTTTTAAAGCAATAAATGAGAGAAAACAGTGGGCACATGTTTATATATATATACATGTAGAAGTAGGAAGCACCCCATACAGAAACCCATATACACAAACATACTTAAGCACTTTCCTATAATAATTTGGTACATAAAGACAAAATGTATTGACAGTGATCTTAAAATCAATGATTAATGATCGGTGATTTTATAATTAATAACCATTAACATCAAAAAGTACTTAGATCTTTATTTGTTCTAATAAAATTCGCATTACTCAATTCACATTTCCAGTGCTCTCAAATGTTTTTCAACTGAAGTTGCATTTATTGAAAAGATAGGTCGACTTCAAAGCAGACTGACTTGTAAATTCTCGTACAAACGTCCAAACATACAAACATCACAAATACATACATAGATACATAGATACATAGATACATAGATACATACATACATACATACATACATACATACATACATATACATGTATATTTACATGTATATATATATATATATACATACATACGCTCAAGGACAAATTCATGCAAATTTGGAAGGGAATATTTACCGATAAGATACGAGATAAGCGCAGATAAGGTCACAGTTAGAATGAGCAGTAGTAAAGCCAGGCATCTCCAGGAACATCTTCTCTTCAGTTCAGCTTTCATCTTATAGCTGCCTGAGCTGCAGTGAGAGTATTCTTTGAGGTCGTTATGTACTGACGGATAAGGTGGTAACATTGGTCTAGAGCTGTGGGCAAATCAACGAGAATTGTGAATGACATCATGTGAATAATAATAGAGCATCATGGAATACCCTTTTTGCAATTAAATGCAGGATAAATCTGATTCTAGTTTAATTTTCAAAACGACCTAACCGATAAAAATCTTAGAATGATAACAACAACTTCCTGCATTCGATTGTTTGCACTACTCTCAGGAAGATTTTTACTTTTTACTTTTTTCTGTCCATAGCTATCTTTTTTCTATCAAACTTTTCTCTACCATTCTTTTCTCTCACTTTTCTCTTTTATTACTATTCTCTATCGTACTTTTATCTACTAGTAAAATTCTTCTGTTCACAAATAAAATAAAATTTTAAAATGAAATTTTAACAATACAACAAAGGTAATACAACTAAAATACACAATTGAAAACACTGAATCTAGTGCACATTGATTCACAGATTAGGATATATTAGGTGGATGATAAACGTTACGGCGAATCGAATAATTTTCTCTTACAGAATCGTCAGAATCGACTGTTCACTAGAGTTAAAAATCAGCTTTGGAGCTTCGTATAGAGGAGCTAGAAGTCAATTATATCCCCTAATTCTTTTATCCGTCATGCTTAATCTATAATTCTTTTCTTTATCGTACCTTTCTCTATAACACTTTTCTCTACCATTCTTTTCTCTATCACACTTTTCTCTACCATTCTTTTCTCTACCATTCTTTTCTCTACAATTCTTTTTCTCTATCACACTTTTCTCTACCATTCTTTTCTCTACCACACTTTTCTCTAGCATTCTTTTCTCTACCATTCTTTTCTCTACCATTCTTTTCTCTACCACACTTTTCTCTACCACACTTTTCTCTACCACACTTTTCTCTACCATTCTGTTCCAATAACGACGGATAAATCAAACAGTCACCAAGCTGATTACTCTAACAAGTGACAATGCATTCAACTGTTTGTTAGTTCCAACATCTACATATTTATTACTATTTATTTTATTATTAAATTATTGAAAACAGATACCTACTCTTATTGACAGAGTCACTGACTGATTGATTGATATATTTTTTAACTGACTGATAGTAAAATGATAGAATGATAGATTGATTGGCTGACTGATTGGTCATTACGCTGAACACAAACCAGTCATTGCTACAGACGATGGATTGCTTTAATTGATAGATTAATTAATTAATTGATTGATTGATTGAATGAATGAAAAACTAATAGATTGATTGATTTTTTACACAGAACACAAAGTAGTCATTGCTACAGACGATGGGTTGCTTTGATTGATTGATTGATTGATTATTTACACAAAACACTAACCAGTCACTGCTAGATACTATGGGTTGTTTTGGTAGGAGGACTCTGGTCTGGACGGCCCCCGACACCCCCGGCCTCAGTGAGGCGATCATCTCGGCGCCAGGGGGGCCCGCCTCCCCGCCACTCTCCCACTGCGCATTGGGGGGACAGAGGCCCCCCGACCCTCCCCACGGCGAGTCGAATGGAGGGACCCTGGCCTGTGACGTGGAGGAGGAACGAGGAGGGACGGTGCGGGGGAAGCTGGGTAATACTGGACTAGTAGGGGGCGTGGTCTCTTCATCGTCTGAGCAACAATAACAACAAATAAATTTAAAAACAAAATATATATATATATACCTACATATCTATATATCTATATATATACATTATATATATATATATATATATATATATATATAAACTCTATGGCGTCTCTTTGCGGACACTAGAGTAGTCTATTACAACCTTCCACCTCCACCAAACACAATAAATACAGATCGTGAATAGAACAATTAATTAATTAATTAATTACTTGATTAATTAATTGAGCAAAGAGATCCGCTGTTCATTACCACGTGAGACGACGGTAGGTCGCCATCATTTAAGACACCAGTCATCATCTTCAGCAGCTGCCACCCACAATGCGCGCAAAGCAAACATGAGCAACCGCTACATAAAACAAGTCAGAACTAGCTAAAACTAGTCAGTCTAAGTAGCCACAACTAGTCTGAGCTAGCTGAAACTATTCTGAACTAACTAAAACTAGCCTGAACTGATTAGAATCAGTATAAACTAGTTAGAACTAGCCTGAACTAGCTAGAATCAGTCAGAACTATCTATAACTAGTCTGAACTAGATAGAACTAGTCCGAATTATCTAGACCTAGTCTGGACTATTTAGAATAAGTCGGAACTAGCCAGAACTAGCCTGAACTAGCTAGAACTAGCCTGAACTATCTAGAACTATTCTGAACTAGCTAGAACTAGTCCGAATTATCTAGAACTAGTCTGGACAATTTAGAATAAGTCTGAACTAGCCAGAACTAGCCTGAACTAGCTAGAAGTAGTCAGAACTATCTAGAACTAGTTTGAACTATTTAAAACTTGTTTGAACAAGTTAAATCTAGTCTGAACTAACTAAAACCAGTCTAAACTGACAATAACTAGTCTACTCTGAATAGACAATAACCTTGACCATAGCTTTCCAGTGCCTTCCATGGACTCGCTGAAGTGGAGCACTGGATAGGGAGGGGAAGAGAAGGGAGGGGGGTCACGTGGGACTCAGTGGTCGATAGGAATGTCGTGTGGAGGAGCTGTAGCAATCCCAGTGGAGATGAGTGGAAGTGGAGCAGTGGAGAGAGAGAAAGAGATAGAGAGAGACACAGAGAGAGAGATAGAGAGATAGAGATAGAGAGATAGAGAGAGAGAGAGAAAGATAGATAAAGAAACAGAGAAAGAGAGAGAGAGAGAAACAGATAGACAGACAGAAACAGAAAGAGAGTGAAAAAGAACTGGAGAAAGACAGTGAGAGATAGATAGGGTGAGAAAAAGAGAGAATAAAGGTATAGAGGGAGCAAGAGAGAGGAGAGAGAGATAACGATTAAGTGAGAGGGAAAATGAGCATACATACACGCACACACACCCACACTCTGAGAGAGAGAGAGAGAGAGAGAGAGAGAGAGAGAGAGAAGCAGCGAGCAATATAGGAAAAATACTGGCAGAGAGAGGAGAGAAACAGAGAGAGAGAGAGAGAGAGAAACAGAGACAGAGAGAGAGAGAGAGAGAGAGAGAGAAAGATAAAAGAAGGTGATGGATGGATGGAGATGAGTAAGACGATGTTTAGGAACGATTATAGTAAATCGTCGTGAGAATTGTGACGCGTGAAAACTGTGAGAAAATATAATGAGGAGAAAGATTCTAGACACTGAGAACTCCAGACACTGAGAACTCTAGACGCTGAGGACTCTAGACACTGAGAACTCTAGGCACTGAGAACTCTAGACACTGAGAACTCTAGACACAGAGAACTGTAGACACTGAGAACTGTAGACACTGAGAACTGCAGACACTGAGAACTGTAGACACTGAGAACTTTACACACTGAGAACTGTAGACACTGAGAACTGCAGACACTGAGAACTGTAGACACTGAGAACTTTACACACTGAGAAATGTAGACACTGAGAACTCTAGACACTGAGAACTCTAGACACTGAGAACTCTAGACACTGAGAACACTAGACACAAAGAACGAGAAAGACAGAAGAACCATTTGCCTTCTCTCTCGGAGGAATGCAAAGGGAAACCACTCCAATACCAAGCTATAGACTACATAACATGTGGATAACTGGCTAATCGATCGAGTGTTCTCTAAGGAACTTGAATGCAGAATGTGAGAAGGAATATATACCCAGGACCTGCCACTTGGCAGAACACCAGAGAGAGTTTGCTTCATAACACACTGTATAACGTCTAAGACCAGGTATGCTCTTCAGTTCTCTCTCTCTTTCTCTCACACATACTCTCTCTCTCTCATTCTCTCACACTCTCTCTATCTTTCTCTCTCTCTTTCTCTCTATCTTTCTCTCTCTCTTTCTCTCTCTCATTCTCTCACACTCTCTCTCTATCTTTCTCTCTCTCTCTTTCTCTCTCTCCCCCTCTATCTCTCTCTCATCAACTCATATAATGACTACAATGGACTGAGCCGGTGGCTTGTTAGAAAGTTGTTCGACAGCGAATCAGCAGATGCATGGTTCAAATCCAGTGCTCTCGCTGTCACCTACATACTATTCGAGCAGGAAACTGGCATTAAACTTTGCTTTATCTTTATATTGAAGCACCTCTAAAAGTAAGTAAACCCGCATTATAGTAAAATGATCAACTATGTTGATATCTATCACTTTTAATACCACGTGTTTAAACCTTTGGGCAAATTTGGACCATTTTCGGTATAACCAGTCCAGTGAATGTCCGAGATTTTACTCTCAGATCAGCGCGGCTGGGATTCGAACCCACGAGAGCTCAATTCAACTCAGGATCTGTCACTTAAAACTTCATGACGTTACCACTACGCTATTAAGACATTCTAAACCTCTAATAAACCTACCGTAATCTTCCTCCTGATCTTCGTCGTAAGTAGGTGGGAGGAAGCCCTGAGAGGAACGGGCTGTGAGTTGAGGGAAGCCCGAGCCTCTAGGCGGCATCAGCGGCGGCTCTGTGGGCGGCGGTGGTGGAAGAAACAGGCTGGGGCGGGGTAGGGTGGCTGCGTGACCGTAAACATAATATAATTAATAATAAAAACTTATTAACAATATATTTATCACACAGTAGTTACAATAACAGTATCGTTATATTATATAATATTAATTATTAGTAACAATCATAATGAATTATAATGTTTTATACTAAATTTAAACATGTTTTTATATAAATTAGTATACTGCACATCTCTACCATATGATATTAAATACAGCAGTGATTTACATGTATACTACAAACACAGTAAACTATAACACAGTACAAAAAAGCATTACACACAGCACAGTGGTAACACAATATAGCAGAAATCACGATAGAAATTATCATCAACAGCATCGGCGTATTTTAGACTATGCCTCATTTTCAGCATTATTCGAGGCAAAACTCTCGAATGCTAATATACCCGCCACTAATTATTACCTCTTTTAGTGATACGAGATGATTTCTATACGGACGTATATTTTCTACAGTTCTATGTAATAACTTCAAATAAAAGTTGGTAAAGTTAATGTTAACGTCCGCTTCCTCTCTCGAAAGCGATGTCAGTGACGGATGAGCTCAGGATTTGAGCCCTGCGCCTACTGATCCGGGATCAAATATCTCAATGACATACTGATGTTTTCAACTTTTCACTGGCTCCAGTGAAAAATACAAATACAAAAACAAAAAGCGAAATAATGGAAATATAATTACACTAACAATTGCCTAATTACGCATTGTTGTAGCAAGTTTTATGAAAAGTTTTATGTAATCTTATGCAATCTTAGAAGTACATTTATAAATATTTTTTTCTACAATAATTTTAATTTGATATAGTTTTCATGCCATACTGCAAAAGATGATTGCAATTTAACAGCAACATTAGAGAAGTTCTGAAGTAGTTTTACATTGCCTTCTATACTGCGACACATGCTAAAAGAACATTAGAGAAGTTCTGAAGTAGTTTTGCATTGCCTTCTATACTGTGACACATGTTAAAAGATGCTATCAGTGCAGGCAACAGAAACGAGTCAACATGAGGCTCGTGTGTAGATGTGTATCCTCAAGTAGCGGCTGACAGAGTGGAGACAAACTAGACCCCTGACAATAGGTGAGAGAGAGAGACTGAGCGAGAGAGAGAGAGACATAGAGAGATAGAGAGACATACAGACAGACAGACAGGCAGACAGAGATAGAAAAATAGAGCGTGAAAGAGAGAGACAAAGAGTCAGAGAGCGAAAGGGGAGAGACAGAGAGAGACAGAGAGACACAGAAAGAGACAGAGACGGAGGATACTCTTTATAGAGTATCTTCTTCTTCAGTGCACTGCCAAGTGGCAGGTTCAAGGTACATATTCATACTTGAAGTCTGTCTTCTCGCTCCATAAGAGCAATCAAACTCTATGCCTTATCCATACCTTATGTAGCCTATAGCTTAGGAAAAATGGCTTCTGAGGTGGTATCCAGTAGCCTTCCTCAGTTAGGTGGTTTAATTACCATTTAATCCTGGTGGGAAATATTTCATGGTGAGGTGGGTCCCCTCTTGTCATCCTCAACTCCTGCCTTAGTCGCCTCTTACGTACACGCGGCAGATTGTTTGCGGTTGCCCAATTCTGCAGTGGTCCAACCACATCCGAGCACAACACGGGGAATCGAGTATAGCAGAAGGAAAATAGCTCGCCAAAGTAGCCATAATGAAATAAAATCATCTAATTCATTAGAAATGATACCGTCGTCACTGATACGTGAGTAGAAATTCTCCCCCCTCCTCTCTCTCCAGGAGCCACAACCCCCCTGTCCCCCCGCCCCCTGCCCTGATTGGGCAGAGCCCACAGTGGGTACCTGAATACACGAGCACATTGTGTACAACAGCAACAACAACAACAACAAGAGCAGCAACAACAACACAGGATTGCTGCACTACTCAGTATATACACTAGGTGCCTGTATTATACGAGCACATAGTGCACAACAACAACATCAACAAAAACAACAACAACAACAACATAGGCCTTCCTTAACTCCTATTGATATACACTAGTCTGTGTTTTACTAATTTTAGCTGGGTTTGCCACAATTTAGTTAGTATAGTTTTCTGTAACCTGTAAATAGCTTTTTTCTCATAATTATGTTCAAACGTAAAGTGACTAACATTTTCAACATCAATATGTGCCGCCGTCCGTGCTATTTAGTTACTAGCATTATCACCGGACCGGCGCCGTTTAGGATCTTTCCTTTCTCTTCAGCACGAGTTTTTTCATATTGTTTTTGGTGAATCGATTTGTAGTGACATGTGATGTGGGGACATCCCTGACATCATCCTTGTATGATGAAACGGACGCTAAACCTTTATTATTATTATTATTATCATTATCATCATCATCATCATCATCATCATCATCATCATCATCATCATCATTATCATCATCATCATCATCATCATCATCATCATCATCATCATCATCATCATCATCATCATCATCATCATCATCATCATCATCATCATCATCATCATCATTCATCATCATCATCATCATGATCATCATCATCATCATCATCATCATCATCATCATCATCTCCATCATCAGGATCATCACATCATCATCATCATCATCATCATCATCATCATCATATCATCATCATCATCATCATCATCATCATCATCATATCATCATCATCATCATCATCATCATCATATCATCATATCATTATCATCATCATCATCATCATCATCATCATTATCATTGCATTTTCAGTATTATTATTATTATTATTATTATTATTATTACTATTACTATTACTATTACTATTACTATGATAATTATAATTATTATTATAATTGTAATTATTATTATAATTATTATTATTATAATAATAATTATAATAATAATAATAATTATTATTATTATTATTATTATTATTTTCTATTTTTCTATTTATTATTATTATTATTATTATTGACCTGGGTTGCATTCAGATTGTTGCCCCAAATAAATATACGGCAGATGTGCTGAGATCAGTCAGAGATGTCATCATGAACGACGAAACTGACGCTAAGAACCCAAGTCTAGTGGTGGTCAACAAACACGCCGCTTTGACACACACACCCATACACATACATAGACACATATACAGACGCATGCGCATACACACACATGCACACAAACAGACACAAAATTTTTACAAACACACATATAGATAATTGAGATGCGTAGATGTTTTGTATACACACGCATACAAAACATATACACATACACAGACATATATACATAAATATAGTCACATTTACACACGCATACAAATACACACATATATACACATACATACACACGAACGAACATATACATAATCACGTACCCTATCTCTCCCATCTAATCACGTCTTCCTATGAAATCTATACCTTCTCTCATTCACTCTTTCTATCTCTCTCTCTCACTCTCTCTTACTCTCTCTCTCTCTCTTTCTCTCTCTCATTCTCTCTCTCGCCTACTCTGCTTACACACATACGCACACATGCAAGCACACATACGCACACATACCTGTCTCTCTAGGTCACACTGCATGTCCTCTTCCTCTCCCTCTCCTCTACCACTGGCACCACTCTCGTCTGAGCGGCTCGGAGAACCCGACCCGTTCCTCTCTAGACCCGACCCGACCCGTGCTCGACCTATATGGTCGTGTGGTCGAGAGAACCCGTTTTGCTGCTGAACCGACTCATTCAATTCCCGACCCGACCCATCCTGTGGTCGAATCACCGGACCATTGCAGTACATGACGTCTCTACGACCCGCAGCCATTGGGTCGTCAGCATTGGTCGACTGAGGTCCTAGAGACACGACAACATCCAAGCATGTAAATTACATGAAACCATCAGGCACACTATAGCTCTGTATAGTAATAATAAAAACAATAATAATAACAACAATTAGAGTGCTACAGTCATCAATGACAACATCGAGCACTATTGAGACAAAATCAAGCGGGCGAGCAAAAGGAAGGTCCAAAAACTGTGCAAATTCAAAAATCCAGAAAATCAGTTCAAAGTAAAATAAAATAGTACAATGGTACTCAGTCGTAATCTAACAGCTGAAGAGCTAAAGATCTAATTTTCAGTTAGACTGGTTATAGTTTTTTGTTCTGTTTTCTTACATTTATTGATAGTTTCTGTTCATTTCGAGATTCACCATAACCAGGTGTTATCCGTAATCCGTTCTGATTTGAGCGCAGACTAAAAAAATTTCTTCAAACATCCTGGATTAATTTATCGCTATTAAGCACAGAAATAGGATCTTCTTCTTTTATATTAGGCGTTAAATCGACTAACTGGATAAAATATTCTCCTAGAAATATAATTTTCCGAGCCACACCAAACTATGAAATAAAGACATAAACTCTGATACGTTCACGAAGACACAATTGATGAAATGGAAATCACAAATCATGGAGTAAAGTCAACAGAGATACGATCCCATGACCCTGTGAACATAACATCTTTTAGCACTGACCATGATTAATAAGCCTGGAATGTAGAATATCAGTATCAGATTTTATCTTTAAGGTCCACCGCCCTTCCCAATCCGTACGTCTTCCACCCTTCCATGTGGATACATTTCTGTGGGATGGACAGTTGCTAATGATGGGAGATAGGAAACAAAAAATAAACAAATTCCTCTCTACTTAGTTCAGATGTTAAGCCAGCAGTTGTCTCTTTTATTGCTCATAAAACCTGAGCAGCTGTGAGTAACCCTCTAGGATCTGCGTGTGTATGTGTGCGTGCGTGTGGGTGTGAATGTGTGTTTGCGTGCGTGTGTATGTGTGTACTTGTGCGTGTGTATGCGCATGTATGCGTGTGTATGTGTGCGTATGTATGTGTGCGTGTATATGTGTGTATGCATGTGTGTATGTGTGAATGCATGTTGTCTGTGTGCGTGTGTGTTCGTATGCATTAGCTCTTGCGTGTGCATGTGGGCATGTGCGTATGCGTGTGTGTCTATGTGCGTGTTTCAGTATGCATTAGCGCTTGCGTGAGTATGCGTGTGTATGTGTGCATGTGTATGTGTGTATGCACTAGGGTGTGTGTGTGAGCGAACGTTGATCGCTTAATCATAAATACGAATGATCAATTAAATGTCAGTATAAAGAGGCAGCTGTACGTAAACACCTAATTAGATGTGCGTGTGTGCGTGGTGTGTGCGTGTGTGTTTGCGTGTGTGTATGTGTATGTGTGTGTGTGCATGCGGATATGTTTGTGTGTGCTTAGGTCGTTTAAAAGCAAGTAAAGTCTTTGCTGACTCACGTATTAGAGTACACAACAACAATACGTCAATGATGAAAGAAAGCTTTAACTACCTTATAAAGATACAGAAGCGAATTGAGAAATACAGGCCAAGAAGCTACCGCTGGATAAAATAATGATGAGACAATGGCAGAGATAAAGTGAAAGAGAGAGATAGATAGATAGATAGATAGAGAGAGAGAGAGAGAGAGAGAGAGAGATAGAGAGATATTGAGTGAGAGCACAAAATTAACACCCTTTCTGAAAGCTTTTTCCTAAAATCAGGCCGCATTCATTCAAAAAGTTGAAGAGAGTCAATTTTGTCAATAACATAGATACTTATTGGAGGGATTTAACTCAATAGGTTTAACTGCGCGTCAACTGAACTAAGCTACGCCGCGCTCTGTTAGTACTTTGTGGGTGACCATTTTGGAAAACTGAGTGCTGACAACTCTGAATGAATAAATCTCCAGAGTGTTGGAAGGTTATTCTTAA
This sequence comes from Enchytraeus crypticus, assembly GCA_905160935.1. NCBI lineage: Eukaryota > Metazoa > Annelida > Clitellata > Enchytraeida > Enchytraeidae > Enchytraeus > Enchytraeus crypticus. The sequence continues at coordinate 266,933 of CAJHZI010000769.1, forward strand.
ATCGGCGCCGGTGCATTCGATGCACCAGTAAAATGGCAATGATTACTAATAACCATGGAGAGAAAAGGAGGACATAACGACAATAACAGAAACAACAACTAAGAAAGATATCTTTGTAAACACATGCGGTTGCCAGGTATGTAATCAAAAGAAACTAAAAACATATAAATAATGGTGAGTCTGTAATGTAATGTGACAATCTTGTGAGTCTGGACTATAGAATAATAAAACGCACTGTAGTGATATGATGAAACATATTGATATATATTACTTTTAATTAATCATCATCAACATCATCATCATCATATTCCCTTTATTCCAGTTTAACTAAGGTCGGGATACGAATGGACCTTCTCCACTCCTCTTTATCCCATGCAATATCAATATCTCTTCCATTCGTTTTAGAACATTTTGTGGTAATTACTTTTAATTAATGAATAATAATAATAATAATAATAATAACAAGCATTACAGTGAAAAGATCAACCGTGTTGATATCTATCACTTTTAATAAATACATATTAATAAATAACAAAAACACTGGTCAGTATAATAACACTGGTTAGTATAACACTGGTCAGTGTAACACTGGTTAGTATAGCACTGGTCAGTGTAACACTGGTTAGTATAGCACTGGTCAGTGTAACACTGGTTAGTATAGCACTGGTCAGTGTAACACTGGTCAGTATAACACTGGTCAGTATAACACTGGTCAGTATAACACTGGTCAGTATAACAATGGTCAGTATAACACTGGTCAGTATAACACTGGTCAGTATAACAATGGCTAGTATAACACTGGTCAGTATAACAATGGTAGTATAACACTGGTCAGTATAACACTGGTCAGTATAACAATGGCTAGTATAACACTGGTCAGTATAACAATGGCTAGTATAACACTGGTCAGTATAACAATGGCTAGTATAACACTGGTCAGTATAACAATGGCTAGTATAACACTGGTCAGTATAACAATGGCTAGTATAACTAGCAGATCACGTAATAAGAGAAGCAGTTCATTATTTATTCAAATCTTTACTTCGTCACTCTACCCAGTCAATGGGAACAAACAACTGAAGGTGACAAGCCATCTGCCCAGTCCTTTTACTTCCACTATCCGACTAAACTCACTTGTGCTCACGCCACAATAATTTACTCACTTGTGCCCACGCCACATCGGTGAACGTGTCGGCCGTTGATTCAGAATTAGACGATATTAATATTGAATCAACAGCGCGATCACAGAAACTATACTTATTTTATTTTATCCTCAGAAGCCAAACTTTTCCCAAGCTATAGGCTACATAAGGTATGGATAAGGCATAGACTTTGTGAAGGGATTATCTTGTTGATCTAAGGTGTGCTCTTGTAGAGCGAGAAAGCAGACTTTGAGTATGAATATGTAGTATGTACCTTGAAACTGCCACTTGGCAGTGCACTGAAGAGAGAGAGAGAGAGAGAGAGAGAGATAGATAGATAGAGAGAGAGAGAGAGAGAGAGAGAGAGAGAGAGATAGAACACGATCACTAGGCTATACCGTCATTATATTCCTCCATTTGCTATATACTAGATTAGCACTTCAGACATTTAGCAACAATTAATTAATCATAATATAGAAATTTAATAAATGGACTAAAATTAAGTAGAAATAAGATATAATAAAATAATGTGTGTAATTGGGAATGTCTGACCCCCCAGCACAGTTCAGCTGTATATATATGTTTTGAAAGTCTTCACATATATATGTACTCGTCACATGTTTGGTTTAAGAGAAGACCAAAGCAGGTATTGATTACGTTACTAAAATAACTTGTCATAGAAATCAAACTATCCCAAGACGTGATAAGCCAAATCCAGTTTATCGTCAGTTTCCTGCCTCTAAATCAGGTCAGTGGCGGGGCGCGCGCTGGATTTGAACCCTGCATTTATAGACAGCTAAACAGTCGTATATCTTACAGATACACCACTCAGTCTAGAGAGGATGATGCTCTATATTTACTGCTGTCTAGTATATACTTGTATTTACATACTACCAGAATTGAGTAATTGTTTACTTACCTGGAATATATGACATCCTATGAGAGGTTGTATCACCACCCCTATAACCACCCCTATCACCCCTCGCACCCCTGTCATACGTGTACAAGTTGGGATCGAAAAAAGCCCGAGAAATCGAGTCTGTGCTGCAGTTTCTTCCAGGGCTTGAAGTACCCAACCCGGGCAAAGCCTGCCCTGTCCAGGCGTGCCCAGGTCCGGGCGAAGCTTGCCCTGTCCGGGCGTGCCCAGGCCCGGGCGAAGCCTGCCCTGCCCGGGCGTGCCCGGGCGAAGCCGGTCCTGTCCGGGTGTGCCCAGGCCCGGGCGAAGCCTGTCCGGCCCTAGTCCCAGACGAGAGAGAGGCAGCTTGGTAGGGCTTCCGTGGTGCAGGCTGCGGCAAGTCATCCATGGAGATGAGAAGTTGGGTCAGGAGCACCAGGAAACTGGAACACTGAGCCTCAGAGTCATCTCAGAGTGACTGGGTGCTGGTGAGAAAACTGAATAATCAAAGAACCCCCTGAGGTTGATCTCAAGGTTCACTGGCGAGAGAAGATCTGAGAAATGTAGCTGTTAAATCTCAGGTTCACCTCGTAATACGTTTATAAGATCATATAATTAATAGCCAACGCAAGAGGAGCATATCCAGGTAATTGTCAAGACAGATCCGAATAAATCCCACCAATGAAGTCCTCTATGATATCTACAGCTTCCCTACGCAATTACAGAATGACAGCTAGAGAATCATCATCATCATCATCATCATCATTTCCCTTAAATCCCAGTTTAAACAGGGTCGGGATAATGATGGATAGAGAATATAGTCGTTTAAATTATCCACACTGTATTGCTAATCGCATAGAAATACAAGCATTACAAAATTGTCCAGAAAATAAATAGCATTACAAAATTGTCCATAATATTTCGCGCTGTTTTATGAAAAACCTGCAATATGAAATAGTATAGATAAGACTACATGTAGGTTGTACTGTGTTTAATTAATGTCAAGGTTATTATAGAAACCAGAGACACGGAGAGATACGCAGTCTGACAACTAGAGATACAGGGACTCGATGACACGTTGACATTAAGTTATACTGTTCACGAGCACACATGATCGAGCAGTAAGAGTCAGTGGCTACAAAGAGAAGTGATGTGCTATTATATGATGCGTGTGGCAAGCCTGGCGGCAAATAATACGATACACTACACTTGTAGTGTGACGACGATAATTAGCAAAACAGCGGCTTCACCATGCGACCTATCAAAGACAAGTACAGGAGTTAATTTTAAAAGACAAAAGGTCATAATTTTTTTAGTTATTTAATTAGTCATATTATCCATTTCAATATTTAGTCCAAAGGCTGCACTAACAACGTATAGGTCTAGGGATAAAAAGCACATTTCAAGAAAAGATATACATCACACTATAAGTGGTATCGAATAAAGAGCGTAATTTTTCCTATTAGCTAAAGGCTACTAATGCCAAATTTACCAAAATTATTCCGTCTCGAAAGCATATCAGAGACTAGCTGAGCTCTGAATTTGAACCCTGCCTCAGTAAATCCACAGTCTAGCGCCTAACCGAGCAAGCTACAGGTTCAGCAGAATCCTAACTCAGCGTAAACTAGTGGAAGCTTTGTGAATGTGCTGAGAGCTGTGGAAATATCGATTCAGCTCCTTGTTGTCATGGATGACGGAGTTACAGTAGGAAGCCACCATGGCAGTGCCTTACAGGCATAGGCACCGGCGTTAAATTCTGTTTCAGCCTAGAGGTAATAATAGCAATATAATAAAAATAATAGTTATAATAATAATTATTATAATAATAATTATAATAATAATAATGATAATGATGATGATAATAATAAAAATATCAATAACAATATTTAATAATAATAATAATAATACTAGTAATAATAATAATAATAATAATATTAATGACGATGATGATGGTGACGATGATATAATGGTGATGACGATAATAATAATAATAATAATAATAATAATAATAACATTATTATTATTATTATTATCATCATCATCATCATCATTTTTTAATTAATGATTTAACGTCCATTTACTCATACAATAATGATGTCATGAACACCACACACTCCATCTCTCACATGACATTACGAATCAATTCATCCAAACGATATGAAGAATTTTGTGCTGATGAGAGAAAGAGAGAGAAAGAGAGAGAGAAGAGATCCTAAACGGTGCCGGTCTGGTGTCAAAATGCTGAGCAGTCTATTAACACAAGCCGAGTTTTAAGTTATTTTCATCTCTAAATAATAAAATTATATCAGTGGCAGTCGAATCAAGGATATAAACACAGACGTATTAATCTGCAGTTGGAAACGAAACTAATCATGCTACAGTCTCATCGACACTGCAGTTTTAACTGAAGCACAAAAACCTCAGATATTTTCTACATCAAAGAACTCTATATAAATGCGAATACAAACGAGAGAAATTAATGGGTTCAGTTTATTTCATGACAACTATTAAACACCGATCCTCTGAGAACTTTAGTGGTCTGGAGCAGTAAATGCCAGGTATAAGACAGGGAACAGTGATTACCAGCAACAGGAAGACTATTAAACCTCTTCAATAGAATCTACTTGTTAAACAGCGAGACTGTGTCAGAAGTGTTGATTCCATCGCTGTACCTCTCTCCGCCACTGTCTCTCACTCTCTCTCTCTCTCTCTCTCTCTCTCTCTCTCTCCAATACTCTCCATTTCTTTGGTTTTAAATGACTATGATAATAATCTATAACATCGTTTTAGCTATTCAAACAAGAGAGAGAGAGAGAGAGAGAGAGAGAGAGAGAGAGTGAGAGATGCTTAATTCCAGCAATAGATAATGTGAGAAAAAATAAGAGAAATTAGAGCGATACCATCCCTTAAAGTTAAAAAAAATAAAAACAAGTTTTTTTTCAATATGCACAAGTTGAACTTAATTTTATCTGACAGTACCTTATTCAAGAAATATAATCTCTTAAGAATTGTGAAAAGCTGCTGGTAATTTTAAATTTTAATAATTGGTAATAAACACCATTTTTTCGCTTCCCCTCTACTTTCAAATGCTCAAAAGAGACAATCATCGCCATTGTTTCTCTTCCATTGCAACAAGCAACAATCGTGTTACCAATTAAATGATTTCCTCTCGCCACCTCAGGGCGCAACGAATAATTGAATAATGGTAACACTTGAAACATGTAACACACCGCATGCATTATGCGGTAGAGTGCGTGCTAAAAACAGGAACAATTATAGTGCTACTGTCGTCAATGACATCATCGAGAACTAATGCAAATATACTACTCTCTTTCTCTCTCTCTCTCTCTCTCTCTCTCTCTAACTATCTATCTCTCTCTCTCGTGTTCTGCAAGCTACAGATCCATGGTGCATATTCATACTCGGAGTCTGCTTTCCTGCTTCACATAGAACACTCCATGGATCAACAAGTTAATCCCTTTACAATAGGTCAGTATGTCTCTACCTAAGGCTATGTATGCCCTACCCATACCTTAGGTAGCCTATAGCTTGGGAATAACATTGCTTCTGAGGTGGTATCCAGTTGCCTTCCTCAATTTCTTCTCAGTCGCCTCTTACGACACGAGCAGTTTACGACTGGTCTATTCTATTATTGTTGGTCCCGGACACAACACGGAATTTTCGGTTTATATATATATATATATATATATATATATATATATATATATTCGATATATATATTCGATATATATATCCGAATATACATATATATATATATATATATATATATATATATATATATATATATATATATATATATTCGGTAGCAGAAGAAAATTATCCTGGAAGTCATGGCAGGTGGGAAGAATATTACAAGCGATGGAAATACGAAGAGAATGACGAGTGAATAGAAGATGATGAGTGATTACACGAGAGATAGTGGTACACTGTGTCATCATGTGATATATCTAACGATCACATCATGTTATCATGTGATATATCTAATCATCACATCATGTGATATATCTCATCATCACATCACGTCATCATGTGATATATCTCATCATCACATCACAATATCATGTGATATATCTCATCATCACATCACATTATCATGTGATATATCTCATCATCACATCACGTTATCATGTGATATATCTCATCATCACATCACGTCATCATGTGATATATCTCATCATCACATCACGTTATCATATGATATATCTCATCATCACATCATGTTATCATGTGATATATCTAATCATCACATCATGTGATATATCTCATCATCACATTACGTTATCATGTGATATATCTCATCATCACATCACGTCATCATGTGATATATCTCATCATCACATCACGTCATCATGTGATATATCTTATCGCAACGCTATGTTATCAGGAGATATAATTTACTATCACGTTAAGAAGTAAAATAACTGGTAAAGCTAATGTTAACGTCAGTTTCATAACTCGAAAGCGATGTCAGTGACAGGCGAGCCCTGGATTTGAAGTGATACTTCTTATCGTCGCATAAGTTTAGCAATTGATATATCTTGTCACACAGAGTTATCATCAGTCATAAACGTGTACAATAAGCAAGGAAGTTATTGTGAACTTTAATAGCAAGCCATTGAAATGTGTTCAGTGTGAGAAGGTTGGAAAAGATTTGGTGGACATAGTAAAGTAGTCACATAGTAAGTAGCTTGTCACTTGTAAATACCTTCTACACCCGACAACACCTTTCTTACCAGAGCTTGTCACTTGTAAATACCTTCAACACCTGACAACACCTTTCTTACCAGAGCTTGTCACTTGTAAATACCTTCTACACCCGACAACATCTTTCTTACCAGAGCTTGTCACTTGTAAATACCTTCAACACCTGACAACACCTTACTTACCAGAGCATGTCACTTGTAAATACCTTCAAAACCTGACAACACCTTTCTTACCAGAGCTTGTCACTTGTAAATACCTTCTACACCTGATAACTCCTTTCTTATCAGAGCTTGTCACTTGTAAATACCTTCTACACCAGACAACACCTTTCATACTAGCGCTTGTCACTTATAAATACCTTCAACACCTGACAACACCTTTCCTACCAGAGCCTGTCACTTGTAAATACCTTCTATACCTGAAAACATCTTTCATACTAGCACTTGTCACTTATAAATACCTTCAACACCTGACAACACCCTTCTCGCCAGCGCTTGTCACTGATATATATATTCTACACCTGAAAATTTGTATAATAGACCAACCTGAAGTTACACTCATTACAAACAGTTTTTATAATATAAATTGAGTAAGGCAAAATCTTCTAGGCCGACGAATTATTTAAAGATAATACGTTAGCTCAGACGTTAACTGTTAAAGCCTCGTTCGCCTTCGTGACGAAAAAATGGTTTATCAAATAATGGAGTGCACAACAGAATGGGAACATAAATCTGCAGCTTTGTCAGTCTTTTACTGGCATATAGAATTACAAGTAAATTTAAATATGCTGGTAAATGGTGTAAGAAATAGCTAAGAGATAATTCCTCAGGGAAAGCTGGAGCAATTTATTGTAAAAATTTTAACAATTTACATTCCTGAAATGTCTTCAGATTTCTGTTTGGTTTTCTGAGTTGCCAGTATTGAGTTATCTCATTGTAACGTCTGGATTAGTTTAATTATGAGACTTGTGAGAATTTGAGAGCAATGGAATGAGACGAGTAAGACAATATGATGACTGGAGGGTTTAATGCCTGCTTATCTTACACATCAGTCAATCATTAAACAACATCTACCACCTCATTCTGCTGTATGTGCGCGTGTGTGTGTGCTTGACTGGGTGTGTATATATGCGTGTGTGTGTGTGTGTGTGCCTGAGCGTGTGTGTGTATGTGTACGTGTGAGTGTGTACGTGTGTGTGAGTGTGTGTGTGCTTGTGTGTGTGTGTGCAGGCGCGTGTGCGTGTATGTGAATGTGTGCGCGTAAGAATTCATGCATGTGTGTGCTAGAGTGTGTTTGTGTGTTTGCAGGAGTGTGGGTCAGTATGTATATTTTCGTTTGTCAGTGTGTGTATATGTGCATGTCAGTGCGTGTGTATGTGTATGTCAGTGTGTGTGTGTATGTCAGAGTGTGTCAGTGTGTATGGGTATGTGTATGTCAGTGTGTGAGTATGCATATGTATGTGTCAGTGTATGTGTATTTCAGTGTGTGTGTGTGTGTGTGTGTGTGTGTATGTGTATGTCAGTGTGTATGTGTGCACGTGTGTGTTCTAGTGCGTGTCAGTGTGCATATATTTGAGTGTCAGTATGTATATGTGCGTGAGCTCGTGTTTGATGTGTGTGCGTAAGACGATACACTGAGCACAATAAGATCTCTGTTAATTCCATTACACCATCTACATCCACCATTTACATCATACATCTAAATCCGCCCACGCTCTCTCTCTCTCTCTCTCTCTCTCTCTCTCTCTCTCTCTCTTTCTACCCCTCCATCTCCATTCATCTCTTTTCCCCTCTCTTTGTCTTTGACGTGATAAGATTGTAACGTCCGTCTCAACATTCTACAGGAGATCACAGAAGAAGAATCAAGAATTTGAACTCGAATCCAAACAAGTGACGAATAAGAACGAATGAGGTCGTGTTTTACTTCCTGATCATATTAACACTTTTAGCTCCAATTAAACACATCACAGACTTTTCTTGCTCAGTTGTTGTTTTTACTATTTTCATTATTTCCTTCTTACTTCATTATCGTAAGAGGCGTCAAGAACTGAGAAATGCATTGAGAAACCACATAAAAATTATATTTTACCCAAGATTCAGGCCACATCTGGTGTAAAAGCAGGTAAAGATAAGGTTAACGTCAGTTTCATCTCTCATAGAGTTTATCCTCATAAGACATAGAATAGTGAAGGAATTAGCTTGTTGATCTATGGAGTGCTATTTATGAATATGTGTCTTGGACCTGTTATAATACTACAGAGAGAAGGAGAGAGAGAGAGTGAAAGAGAGAGAGGCAGAAAGAGAGAGAGAAAAAAAAATTAAATAGCCGACGTACATTAAATAAGAATGAGTCGCAATACAGACCCTGGATCAGTGGCAAAGTAGCAAAATTTAACTTTGTGTTAACAGATCACCATCAAATAACTCTACAAAGCAACTTCACATTCCGAAACTAACGGCCGATACCTTAACGTTGTACAATGAGTGAAAAAAATATGCAGTTAGCAATGCACGATTAATAAATTATTTTATTTTAGTTGCAATGCACGATTAACAATATAAGTTGATAAATATATAAACTAAACAATTAATCAAACAAAATCAGAGACGTCTAGACTATCACAGTCTCTCTCTCTATCTATCTCTCAATCTATCTATCTATCTCTCTCTCTCCGTCTCCCTTCCTCTCTCTGTCTTTCTCTCTCTGTCTGTCTCTGTCTCTGTCTCTTTCTCTCTCTCTCTCTCTCTCAAAATGATTCCTTCATCTTAGCAACACTGACCAGATCATTACTAGAAATAGGATTACTTACAATCTATTTCCTGTCTAACTTCCGCAAAGTTCTTCTCTCTATCCCCATCTTCCTGACTCTCTATCTCTCTCATACATACTCTTCGACTCAATGTCTCTCTCTGTCTCTCTCTGTCTCTCTCTGTCTCTCTCTGTCTCTCTCTGTCTCTCTCTGTCTCTCTCTGTCTCTCTCTCTCTCTTAGTGCACTGCCCACTGACAGGGCCATGTTGTATAACGCATCCGCTCTTCTCTGTTTTCCGCTGTTCTCTTCATGTCCACATGAAGTTAGATTAGGAATGCCGAGATTAGGAAAGCAAGATAATTTAAAGATCAAATCATAAGTCCACATATGATTGGATCTTTAAATCATGTAGCATACCCAATCCCGGTCTACCCCTGCCTCTTTATCCTTTCATTCTATCTTCTATGACCTCTTTTAGTAGATTCCCCCCCCCCTTTAGAAAGTGTCCTATCCAACTCTCCTTCCTATTTCTTAGTGCAGCTTATACTAATGCAGTTTATAACTGCTAGGGCGTACCACTCGGCATAAACTTCAGATGGATGATGGACGACCAGCAATATCTACATAGGGTTGGAATCCACATAGAAAAAATTAAAAAGAAACTTTATTTCAAAAAGTTCGAATAATAAGTAAAATCCATACAAAACTACAGAGGTTCGTGAAAATATAAACACGTTTTTGTTTGAAGAATAGGCCAACCGGTAGCTGCACGTGTCGTAGAAGGCGACTAAAGCACCAAAATCTACAACAACGTTAGAAAGGGCACTCGGTTGGTGAGCGCCTAGACTCCAGAAATTGCTACAAAATTTTATAAAACGCGATTACAAGAAGTTATAGGCCAGTGACTGATGATATGGTATGAGTCAGAGAGGAGTGAAGAAGCTCGAAGGCACTGACACGTGCCCAGTAATACTACAATAGCAAATCGTTTTACATTACATTTGAAAGTCATATAGTTACACAGGTACAAGTTTCTGTGTTGTCTTAAACAGATTTGATAGACTGAATAATAATTGATGACATTTGTGTAGTACAATTATATGAAACAACGCTATAACCTAAATGCAGCTAATTCTTTGAAGGATAAAGTAGAAATTAGAATGGATTTAATCCATTCAGGTAATTCTTCCACTAACCACAAAATAATGCATATGAAGACTGTTTGCACGTATGTTTGCATAAATGACAGATCCTGAGTTGAATTGAACCCTCGTGGGTTCGAATCCCAGCCGCGCAGGTCTGAGAGTAAAATCTCGGTCATTCACTGAACTGGTTACACGGGAAATGGATTAAATTGCCTAAATGTTTTAACATGTGGTATTAAAAGTGATAGATATCAACATAGTTGATTGATCGTTTCACTATAATGCATGTTTAATTTTTTACAAAGATCTGAAACTTTCCCGTCGCTTTAAGCAAAAAACTATGGGCAATCATTACACGTCAGCTTGGCTAAGCTTCACTGACCTCGTACAGTTCAGATAAGACAGATATTACCTATAATCCACGAGAATGAGAGGTTTCTCTTGAGGACCTTTACATCGCCTGAGAACAACTCGTGTTCATTAGACAGCAAACTTCTGCTCAACACAGCACAGCAATCAATATTTAAATATTTCCATAGAAAATAAATGGAGGCCTAATATTAGTGAAAATAAAGGTTTAACTATATATTAACCTGTCTAAAGAACTATACAACGAGTGAGAAAGAGATAGAGAGAGGGAGAGAGAGAGAGAGCGAGTGAGAGAGAGGGAAATAAAGAAATATCGCAAGAGACTGAGGAAGAAAGAGAAAAAGAAATAGAGAATCGGATTGTCATTGGCATTCTTCATTATCCACCTTCTCTCTCTCTCTCTCTCCCTCTCCCTCTATCTGTCTCTAAATATATTTTAAATATATGAATAACATAACATAACATAACATAACAGTGGGATGTAACGACACACTGGGTCAGGAAGCACAGATTCTTGTTTAAGGCCCATTTCCTCCTTCCTCTCCATGGTTATTAGTAATAGCTGCCTTTTGATGGCGCATCGATAGCAGCTGGCGTAGATTTAAGAATAACCTCCAATACCCTGTGGATGTTTCATTTGAAGTTGTCAACACTCGAATAGTTTTTTATTACAATACATCACGCACAGAACAATCACTACTAGTCGATCACGTGACCACTGTTGTTCTATGCGATTCAAAATCTCCGGTCTTAGAGACCCCTTTACAAGATTTCGTTCTAGAAGATTAATCTCGCCTCGCTATGATTCATAATACTGTCTCTTCGCAAGTAGCGTAACTCAACAACAAGCTCAGAAGCCTCTCTGACAACCTGCCAACAGTCAACAGTAACATTTTTGCCGATGAAGTGACATAATTCACATGTGTCGTAATTTTGTAATCTTGTGTGTGAGCTGAACCTGGGTAATTTCATCATTTGTTTCTAAACTATACCGATGTCGGTAAGGTACTCGACCACGGATCAGTATGTGCGGGTTTCAAATCCTGGGCTCGCCCGTCACTGACATCGTTTCGAGTGAGGAAACTGACGTTAGCATTAGCTTTCCCAGCTTGTAAACCGGACTATCTTACTCTAGGCTACTCGACAGATATTCTACAAGAGCCGGCGGTACTGAAAAGTGCGATTATTTCCAGACCAGTTAGCTCGACTCTGATAAACCGTTGTAATGCGCTCTGCGGTTAATTGCTTTATTCCAGCCGACAATATTAGATGTAGAGCATTCAGCACAGTGGCTAATTGCTTTATTATAGACGATTCTTAAGAGCGGATATTAAATCTAGAGCTCTTCCATATCAATGGATCTGTCTAGACAACGCGTGAGAGAGAGAGAGACAGCGAGATAGAGAGATAGAGAGAGAGGTAGATAGAGAGAGAGAGAGAGAGAAAGCGAGAGACAAAAAAATACCCATACAGTGGAATAATAAGGCGGGCAATGGGATAATGCGAGATAAGCAATGAGACAAGACAATCAATGACACAAGCAGTGAGACAAGCAGTGAGATAAGCAGTGAAACCATCAATGAGATAAGCAGTGAAACAATCAGTGAGACAAACAATGCGACAACCAATAAGAAAAGCAATAAGACAAACAATGCGACAAGCAATGCGAAAAGCAATGCGACAAGCAATGAGTCTAGAAAAGACACAAACGGTGAGACAAGTAATCCGACAAGGTGTGAGACAAGTAATGTGACTAGAAGAGAGACAAGCAATGAAATAAGTAATGCGACAAGCAGTGAGACAAGTAATGACACAAGCAATGAGACAAGCAATGCGACAAGGAGTGAGACATACCACAGTACAGAGAAACCTTTCAAAAGACTCTATTCCAGTGAACGACTGGAAGCAGGAAATGTGGAATAATTGGTGGAATCCTTGAAGTGAACAAAGACTCGAGAGTTTAGAGTGCACAGGTCAGGTTACTCGCCTGACACTGTCTCTAGAAAAACTGTTCAGTCCACATATGTGCCGAACTACCCTCCACCCTAATATACGCTAATCTTACCCCGTCACCACTCATAGTATTAATTCTACCCCATCCACAACAACGCACGCTAATGGTAATAATAATAAGGGTTTAACGTCCGTTTCCTAATCCAAAGATGCTGTCAGGGACGTAATTCACTACCCCTACCCAAATTTTTCCACCCCACTTCACTACCTCCAGGCTGCAGTCAGTGGCGACGTCGGTAAGATACTCGACCGCGGATCAGAATGTTCGGGGTTCAAATCCTGGGCTCTGACGTCACTGACGTTGCTTTCGTGTGAGGAAACTGACGTTAACATTAGCTTTACCAGCTTTACCTCCGTAGCAAGAATATTGCAGGATTTGCAGGATTGATAATTAATACTAGCGGAACCATGGAACACATTCGTCTCAACAAATTATCATATCTCTTTCAGTTATAACATCCCTAGTTACAACGATGCCCCAGTTGCATGGAGACAAATGACTATATAGAAAATTATCATCATCATCATCATCACCATCCATCCCTAATCCCAGTCCAACTTGGGGCGGGAAACGTATAGACCTTCATCACTCCTCTCTGACTCATACCATATCATCAGTCACTCGCCTATAACTTCTTGTATTCGCGTTTTATAAAATTGTGTGGCAATTTCTGGAGTCTAGGCGCTCACCAACCGAGTGCCCTTTCTTGCGTTGTTTTAGATTTTGGTGCTTTAGTCGCCTTCTACGACACGTGCAGTTACCGGTTGGCCTATTCTTCAAACAAAAATGGACACAACACGGGGATAAATATAGAAAACTTATAAGCTTTCAATATTCAAAAGTGCGCTGATCCACCCAAAATCCCGTATATCAGAGACCCTAATCCTCAAGTCTAGGTTTATCTCCCCTCCTATCCTCTGTCACATTCTAACAAGGAAGACCCTTATCCTCAAGTCTAGGTTTATCTCCCCTCCTACCCTCTCTCACATTCTAATAAGAGCACCATCAGCTTCAGTCAGGAGGTTAAGCCATTGAGCATACAGACAGAAAACTGTTCACCTCCTCGAGATCTCCTGGAAATAGTAGTTCAAATAGACTGGGTTCAAAGTTCAAAATGTCAGGGGGGTTTAAAGGATAAAGAACATTTAACAGCCCTCACTAATTGAATACTCACAACTCAAAACACTATTCTGATAACGTAATTCCAATGCAGTTTTTCTGTAGAATTCAAGTACGTTGTTTAATACCATTATATCAGGATAAAATTTCCCACTTAAATACGCCGAACCAGGTTTAGCTACTTTCAAAAAGGGCAGTTAGACAATCTTAAGTGCTAATGAAATACTAGTTGATTACAATACATTTTAGATTATTAGTATGTGACAGGGGAATGTTATTAATAATCAATACAAGTAAATAATATATTATATTACATTACAGTGCAAAATGGTAAAAAGTTGAGAATGCTTAGAAGTGCAGAACTCTCATAGTGTTGAGAAGTGCAGAAAACTGAAAGTGCTGAATAACACAAGAGCGGAACGTTAGACGTGCAGGATGATAGAAGTGCAGAACGCCAGAAGTGCAGAACGCTAGAAATGAAGAACGCAAGAAATGAAGAACGCAAGATATGAAGAACGCAAGAAATGAAGAACGCAAGAAATGAAGAAAGCAAGATATGAAGAAAGCAAGATATGAAGAAAGCAAGATATGAAGAACGCAAGAAATGAAGAAAGCAAGATATGAAGAACGCAAGAAATGAAGAAAGCAAGATATGAAGAACGCAAGAAATGAAGAAAGCTAGAAATTAAGAAGATTAGAACCCTAAAACTGTAGAATGCTGGAACTGTAGAAAGCTAGAAGTGCAGATCGCTAAAAGTGCAGAACCCCAGAAGTGCAGAACGCTACAACTGTAGAACACCAGAAGTGCAGAACGCTACAACTGTCGAACAGTAGAAGTACAGAAAACTATAAGTGCAGAGCAACTAGAAGTGTAGAACACTAGAAGTGCAGAACATTAGAAGTGCAGAACGGTAGAAATGCAGAACGCAGGTAATTAGCTGCAGCACATATAAAGGTAAGAGCCTGGAGAGCTTGAAGGACTGCACGGGATGACCTCCTGGAATAAAGAGACTGTGTGGAAGAGTGGAAGCTTTGACGAGAGACTGTCAGGTCGATACTGTGCAAACAGCTAGTGAATGAGAAAACACTAGTGTGTGTGTGTGTGTGTGTGTGTGTGTGTGTGTGTGTGTGTGTGTGTGTGTGTGTGTGTGTAGTGAATGAGAAAACACTAGTATAGGAGAGTGTGTGTATGTGTGTGTGCGCATATGTGTGTAGTGAATGAGAAAACACTAGTATGGGTGTATGTATGTGTGTGTATGTGTGTGTGTGCGTATATGTGTAGTGAATGAGAAAACACTAGTATAGGTATGTGTATGTGTGTGCGTGTTTGTGCATACGTGTGTGTGTATGTGTGTGTGTGCAGTGAATAAGAAAACACTAGTATAGGTGTGTGTGCGTGTGTGTGTGTGTGTGTGCCTGTGTGTGTGTGTGTGCGAGAAGTGAATGAGAAAAGACCAATATACGTGTGTGTGTGTGTGTGTTTGTGAAAGTGTGTAAGCATGTAAGAATGTTCTATGTGGTAAGAGTGTATATAAATCAATCAATAAATGTATAACTTGAGGTAAATGAGAAAATTAGGAATAATTGCGATAATTAGATAATTAGGATTAGGAGTTAGAGGTAATTAGGAAGCACTGTCAACACAAAACTACAAATAGGCCTACTTCTATTCTAAACACACAAACTCTAAATACGCGAATCCTAAATACACGAACCATAATTACACGAACCCTAAATACACAAAACCCTTAATAAAGGAAACCTAAATAGAAACTCGCTAAATAAGTGAACCTTCAATAGACGCCGTCTACATACACGACCCTTAAATACGCGTACCTTAAAGAGAGAACAAATAATAAGCATTGCTATTATATATAGTTGAACGTATAGATTTGATATTATATATAGTTTAATACACTGTATACTAGAGATGGGAATCGAACCGAACCCGAACCGAACCGAACCCAAAAATCAGGAATTTTGACCGAACCGAACCCAGACTCTGGCCGAACCCGAACTCAGACTCGGACCGAACCCGAACCGAACCCGAACCCTATCTTCGTCCAAACCGAACTGAACCAAAATATTGAAGTTCCTTTCTCCTTCGCCAGCCTGACATTATATAAGGATAGTAAAAACAATACAAATATATATTACTTTTTGCATTCACATGTCTTAAAGTATTCAACAGCATATATTCAGGTAAGGCTAGTTCCGACACAAATTTAAAAATTAATAACAGATAGCGTTACAAAGGAATGGTAGCGTTACAAAGGAATGGTAGCGGGAAGCGAGACTGGTCTACAGTAGATAATGGATAATCTGAATGATATGGCATTGAAATATGGAATGAAGATTAACATTAAAGAGACAAAAGTAGTGAGAGTATCCCAGAATAGAGGTGAAGTCAATATTATAATAAATGTTACGAAATTTGAACAGGTAAGGAGTTTCAAATACTTAGGTCATGCTACAAAAGATGATGGGAAATGTGAGACTGAAATATATAGTAGGATTCCACAAGCAAAAGAAACTTTTGATAATAGGAAACTTTTAACAAAAATCCTATAGAAAGACACTAAGATAAAGACAGCGAAAACCTTGGTATGGACCACGCTATTTTATGGATCTGAAACAGGGACATCAAGGAAAGAAGATATCAGGAAACTAGAGGCATTGGAAATATGGATAAAGAGAAGAATGGAGAGGATTAGCTGAATTCAAAAATTTACAAATGAGGAGACAGTTGATAAATGTATTAAGATATAGGAAGAAGAGTTGGATAGGACTCATTCTAAGAAGGGAAAGTCTATTAAAAAGGTCATAGAAGACAGAATGAAAGGAAAAAGAGGCAGAGGCAGACCAAGATTATAAATGTTAGATGATTTTAAGATCCACTCGTTTGTGGACATGAAGAAGAAAGCGGAAGACCGAGAAAAGTGGATTCTTTAAATACCATGGACCAGTAATAGGCAGTGCACTAAGAGAGGGAGAGAGAGAGAGAGAGAGAGAGAGAGAGAGCATTACAAAAATCACTGGTATTTCAGACACTTATAGTTTATTACTGGTTCAGTTGATAGCAAAAGGTATATATTATGATCATTTTTCTATGGAAGTACATGTGTTTACCAAATTGTCCATATTTCACATTTTATGCAAATAAATTGCGCTTTGTCTCTGAAATATTGCATCAAATTTTAGCCAAGACATTTCCATTTAATTATAAACGTTTCTAATATACAGGCCAAGTGATAAAATTTATTTCTAAATGGATGAAGAGTTCAATTTTCTGGTTATAATCACGGAGAGTATGAAAGATACCGTAAAAAAGTTAAATATCTATTTTATGAACACTTGAATGTTTGTCAACATACAATATTTTAAGAAATGCACAGGAATAAATACCACTTCTCTAATTTTTTCATTGTCATATTTTTACTCAGGTGAAAAATGCGTCAGTTACTATGACTTCATGTATATTTACCATAAACCATTTTAAACATGTTTATCATAGCCATGATTATTATAAGTAATGTTAAACCATTGCAACATTATCCAAACCAAACCATTTAGAACTCGAATCGAACTCTTGCTAGTTGGAAAGCAAGCCGAACCCGAACCGAACCCTTGTTCTAACCGAACACGAACCGAACATTCATTTTCAACGAACCGAACACGAACCGAACATTCATTTTCAACGAACCGAACCGAACCCGAACTCTGAAATTTCATAAAATTCCCATCTCTAGTGTATACATTCAAGTATATGGTTCATAACGACACATAAAGACACATAACGACACATAACGACACATAAAGACACATAACGACACATAACGACACATAACGACACATAACGACACGCAACATAAATATAATCAACCTAATACTGCACTTTTTAGCTGTACCAATATGATACGCAATGAAAAAGGAAATAAAAACTTTGTTATGGGCTTATTTTTGGATTTGACAAAAGCGTTCGATACGGTCAATCACAGTATATTGTTAGATAAATTATGGCATTATGGTGTGCGGGGTCTTACACATACTTGGTTCAAATCTTACCTTTCGGGCCGATTTCAATACACAGTTATAGATGATATATGCTCCTCTGTGTTACCAGTTGATGTAGGTGTCCCGCAAGGCTCTATACTCGGTCCTCTCTTGTTTTCAGTATATATAAATGACATTCAACATGCCTCGAGCACAGGATGTCTCAAACTTTTTGCAGACGATTCTAGTTCTTTTGTTTGTGCCAAAAATCTACCAAATCTGTTTAATAAAGCTAACATTGAATGCATGCTAATTAGTGATTGGTGCAAAAGTAATAGGCTAACTATTAATTATTCTAAATCAGTTTTTATGATATTTTTTCCTACTGAATTTTGCGAGACCTATATATCAGAAAACAATCTTTCAATTACAGTTGATGAAAAATCCCTATCAAGAGTAAAGGTAATTAAGTTTTTAGGTGTTCTTATCGATGAAAAATTAACTTTTGCCGAACACATTAAATCAGTTACCTGCAAAATAAATAGTGTATGTGGTATGTTATATAAACGCAGAGATTATATTCCGATAAATTGCCGTAAAAACTTGTATTTCTCTCTTGTATACAGTAGAATATCTTATGGTTTAATAGTGTACGGGAAAAACACGAATAAGGCCCTACATCCTCTACACATAGCGAACAACAGAGCTCTGAGAATTCTACAATTTCAAGATAGGCTGTGCAAGACTAAACTACTTTACGTAAATTACAATACTCTACCGATATATCAATTATATAAGTTTCTCTCTGCCAACTTGATATATAGGTGTATTTTCTCTGAAGGCTCGATGTCTAAGATTATCAGAGATATGATTAGATCAAACCTATCAAATAGTGGGTATCATACCAGGCTTTCATTAACTTGTTATCTCTCTTCTACTACGAATCATGCAAACTACTTGACAAATGTCTTTGAATGTTGTTGTATATGGAACTCTATTCCTGTTGAAATTCGTAACTTAAAATCATATATTTTATTCAAACGATATTACAAAAGTTTTCTTATACATTCGTAATAGTGTCTCCTGTCCGCTCTTGCCGGAATAGTTAGCCATTTTGCTATGATTGCAAATTCATTTTTCGTATGGTCATATTTTCTAATTTTAGTAGTTTTACTAGTGTGTTGGTTATTTGCTGTTTGCAATTTTTGCTGTTATACTTCATATTTTTGCTAGTCTGTAGACATGTAGTTTTAAACTACTAATATCATTTCTCGGACTTATTTCCTGTGGTGGTCAGCTAGATAGAGCACTTTGTGCCCTCTCTGATGGCCACAGGATTCATTAAATAAGATGTTAATTTTTTGACTTGAGATTTAGGTGTCTAATGCATCTATTTATCTGTTCATTAATATGTTTTTTGCATGATATGTCTGTATGCTGTGATTTGTCTTGTATTTTTTTTTTTTACTTTTTTACTTTGGTTCTATTTCATTATTTATGAGAAGTCAATAAACGGTAAATTGTGATTAAATGATTGTGATCACTTGATTGATCACAAGCAGTAATTATGATACGAATTGTGATTCATAATCAAAATTATAATAAGACTGACGATTGTTTAAAGGCAGCCAGATCAATATAATATTGGATTTATAAAATATTTCAGCGGTTAAACTGTAGGTTTGAGAAGCGTGACGAAGACTTTCGTTGATGTATTAATGGTAATTGTAACATTTTTGCGTTTTTTGTCTCAAAAGTGATCTCGAAGCCTCTAGTATGTTGACTTTGGGACAAAGTCTATTTCAGTCTATTCGATTTACCCCTCCTCATGATTACGACTTGTCCTTCGTTGATTCGGCTGTAAAATTAAAGCCCATAAAGAGGTCATTTTACTATTTCCAGCTCCAGTGAATAGAAAATCAATTGAGTTAAAACTGTCATTACGAAAAACCCTCTTAAGAACTCTCGTACTTTTGTTCTTCCATAAAGAAATCTAGTATTTCTCTGCTGTTTAAATAGTGACTGGATCTTTAGATATCGGTGGATTTACAAGAGATCTTGACTCATTCGATTTTATTCCAATCCGCTGAACATACTGCTATGTTACGTGGATTGTGCGCCTTTTTGGACATCTTCCCTCTCTCTGCGACGATTTAATACCGTTTGTCTCACGGTTTCACAAGTTCCTAGATCTTCGACTGGATGGAAATAAATAGCTGCATTAGACTGGCGCTATAAATGTCCACAGCATCACGGAATGATTCAGTGTGCTGGAGTTTTGTGTTGGAAGGATTTTTTGTCTCAATAAATTATAATACCCTCACTGAAAAATATACGCACCGTAAATATATACATCCTATATATACATGCAGCCCATTTACACAGCTCATATAAACAACCCATATACAGAAAACATAATATTATATACAACCCATATACAGAAACCATATACACAACCCATATGCACAACCCATATACACAACGCATATATACAGCCCATATACACATAGCCCATATAAATAATCCATTTACACGTCCCTACATAAAATATAAGTTAACTTGAAGCAGCCAGAAACTTTAGAAACCAATATATTACAGTAACTATTAAAACATAAACAACTAAACGTCTTTGAAATAGAATAGTGATATGCAATTAAGACTTTTAAAGACAAGCGAACTATTGGGCGAAAACAAAAGGATGTCCATTTCTACAATGACAGAAAATTTATTGACGAATGAAAATATGAAAATTTGAAATTTAATTCATTCTTTAAAGTGGCAAAATAAAACTGAGTAAGACAAACAGACAGGCATACAGACAGACGGACAGACAGACAGACAGGCATACAGACAGACATACAGACAGACAGATAGAAAGACAGGAGAGAGATTGTAAAGAGGCGGTGAGAAGCAGTGAGAAATAAAGGAAATGAGAGAGTGCAGCTAATGAGTGAGAACATACAAACTGACGTAGTTACTATATTGAACTATTTGCAGAGTCGTACAACGTGTTCACTTCACTGCAAGAATCCAGATCGATTTTGAAAAAGGGGTGAGAAGTATGAAGTTTTTTTCAACCTACGAGCAAATTAAAAATCGTTTCATAGCCATTACTTATTTTTAAAAACAAAACCATAGACGACTCTACTAGAATTCTATTAAGTCGTATTTACAACCTTTATACAGGTCGTATTTACAACCTTTATACAGGTCGTATTTACAACCTTTATACAGGTCGTATTTACAACCTTTATACAGGTCGTATTTACAACCTTTATACAGGTCGTATTTACAATCTCTATACAGGTCGTATTTACAATCTTTATACAGGTCGTATTTATAACCTCTACGGGTCGTATTTAAGATATCTAATTGGTCGTATTTACGACCGCTACTGGTCGTATTTACAACCTCTTCAGACTTGAAGCCACAAATCAGCTTGAAAAATAACGAGAGCTTTACAACACTTTGTTTTAAAAACATCAACTCCTTCTCCCTCCCTCTCTCTCTCTCTCTCTCACTCTCTCTCTCTCATTCTCTCCCTCCAGAATACTTTCACAGTGTTCCATCAGATTGAAGGTCAGAGTTATATATGCACATATCTTATTCACGGTACACATATATATATATATATATATATATATATATATATATTATATATATATATATATATATAGACCTCTATATATAATATTATATATATATATATATATATATATATATATATATATATATATATATATCATTATATTCCCTTAAATCTCAGTTAAAATTAAGACTAGGGGTTAGGACCTTAGAGTATACATGTATGGTTAGGACAGTTGTTAGGAAGGTGTTGAGTTACATGTATACTGAATAGACTAAAGTACTTCGTATAACTAAATTTAATACTATTTAAACTAGTTAGTCAGTGTAGAGGGTTAGGAAAGTGTCGAGATATAACCACAACTCTACCGTTTAAACACTAACTAAACCTGGTGTAGTCTAAACACTAGCTAAACCTAGTGTAGTCTAAACACTAGCTAAACCTAGTATAGTCTAAACGCTAGCTAAACCTAGTGTAGTCTAAACGCTAGCTAAACCTGGTGTAGTCTAAACGCTAGCTAAACCTAGTGTGGTCTAAACACTAGCTAAACCTAGTGTAGTCTAAACACTAGATAAACCTAGTGTAGTATATACACTAGCTAAACTTAGTGTAGTCTAAATACTAGCTAAACTTAGTGTAGTCTAAATACTAGCAAACCTCCTGTAGTCTAAAAACTAGCTAAACCTCTAGTATAGTACTGGCGTTTAAATGGAAAGACAAACAGTATAGTACGAGGCGCCTATGTGTCAGAGCTCAAACCCCTGGACTGAACAAATAACATTATCTGCCGACTGTTTGCTTTACTCCCCCACACATCAATTAACATAGCTTAAACATTCAACGTGCTACACTATACAAATAGTGCTATACTAATCTCACTCTTGTGTTCTACAACACTGCAGGTCCAAGGTACAAATTTGTTTTCATATTTATAAAAATAGGAAGAAGAGTTGGATAGGACACATTCTAAGGGGGGGGGGGGGGTGAGGTCTATTAATAGAGGTCATAGCAGGTAGAAAGGAAGGGAAAAGAGGCAGACGCAGGCGGAGATTAGGCATGTTAGATGATTTAAAGACCCACTCATATGTCGAAATGAAGAGGAGAGCGTAAGACAGAGAAGAGTGGAGGCGTTATATACCATGGACCTGCCATTAGGCAGTGAACTAAGACAGACTTAAATTAATTCAACACAGTAGTACTAGTCCCCCTGTCTGCTACAACCGGTAGAGCGTTGAGAGCTGCAGTACAAAGAGCTCAGTGTTCTGTGCGAGGCTGAACACGAGAGATTATAGGATATGATTTCTGTATCTAACCTCTTGTCATATTTCATTACACGCTCAGCGAGAGAGAACTTGTGAAGATCAAGCTTTTAATTGAAGTAACTTCAGCTCATCTCAACAAAGAACCTCTGTTCTACTCAACCATAAATTATAACAAAAACAACAACAACATAAACAACAAAAGCCTGTGTTCTACTTTGTTATCCATTACAACAACAACAACAACAACTACAACAACAACAAAGAGCCTGTGTTCTACTTTGTTATCCAACACAACAGCAGCAACAACAACAACTACAACAGCAACAACAAAGAACCTGTGTTAATCATACATTACAACAGCAGCAACAACAACAACAAAGAACCTGCGTTCTACTCAGCCATCCACTATAACAGCAACAACAACGACAAAGTGTTCTACTAAGAGTCACTATTATCCCAGGCTTGAACAACAGAGACGAGTCTTCTAAAGCTTGCGACACTCAACTTGAAGCTCATAACTGTGCCAGGATATATATTTAAATATATATGAACAAAACTTTCATCTTCACTAAAGAATGTCGCATAAAAGTCCGTTATAGAGCCCCTCCTGATACACCCAGAACGAGGGTAGGTAGGTTGTAGTGTGTTTAACTTCAACGTTCAGAAGCACAAGGCTTCTCTTCAAGACGAATCGACACACTCGAGCTACCATCACACAGATTAAGTTAACAGAAAGCTAACTTTGCTGTAACTTAGATATAGCTGGAACTTAAATTAGAATTGAACAAAACCCCAAAAACTCTAAACTCATAACGAAATTAAGAAAACTACAATAAATAACCCTTTAGAGAGAGAAAACCGGGTGTGCAAGAGAAATCATGAGTAAACCATTAGAACACAGCTACCATTCCAGTCAACATAGAGAAATCATGGCAACTCACAAATAACGAACACAATTAAGCCACTGAAAACTTCGAGCACTAAAATTCAATTCATTTCAATTTAATTCAATAAAAAGACCAAAACTATAACCTATAAATTAATCTACAAATAAAACAATAAAGTCAAAGATATGACAAATGAGAGAGCAATTACTACCAATATTCCGTATCATTAGGAAAACATTCGACGATTCTGACAAGAGAAATTCATAGGATTCGTCGATTTCCTAAACGCTATCAGCACTGAGAGATCTAGCGTAACCGTCCATCACGTTTCATTGTAAGTAAACTAGTAATACAGCCAAGCTTAAGAATAATTTAGCAGCTCATAGAAGAAAACGTTAAACTATTAATATTCATATTAATATATTAATATTAATATTAATATTAATATATTAATATTAATATTAATATATTAATATTAATAAATTATTCATGCCACATCGGTCGTGCAGTCTAGACTTACATTAATTTGCAAGATTAATTAGTAATTTGAGACAGTAGCTCACTCAGCCAACAACCTTCCCAATTCTGAATTAGTCACCTATTAAGGTTCAGCTTTCAACTTATCTCGCTTCCAATTCTATCCGACGCTTTTGGAAAGTTGAATGAACGAGTAAATGAAGAAGTAAAACGGAAAAGGAAGAGCGGAAGAAGAATGACAAGAAGAACGGAAGTAGAAATGACTGAAAGGAAAGAGGAATGATGGAAGGAAGAAGTTATGAATGGATGGAAGTATCGTGTGACAGGAGACGATTACGAGATGGCGTGATGATAAGACGTTAGGATTTACAAGTTTCTACGACGGCACAGGTTCAATTACACAGCGAGCCGTTAAATCTCAAGTCATCGGTTATGTAGAGGTAATCACTGTAAGTCACGGGACGCTGTGAGAGAGACATGAGTTTTTACTCGTATCATTTCATATGATATTAGGATCATATGACAAACATATGATATTATGATCGTATGACAAACATATGATATTATGATCGTATGACAAACATATGATATTATGATCGTATGACAAACATATGATATTATGATCGTATGACAAACATATGATATTATGATCGTATGACAAACATATGATATTATGATCGTATGACAAACATATGATATTATGATCGTATGACAAACATATGATATTATGATCGTATGACAAACATATGATATTATGCTCATAATAGTATTATGACAGTATGCTCATATTATCTCATATTATCATCATTATTATGTCGTACAGTCACATCATCATATAACTTATATGAGATCATTCAACGGGTGAAAGACATCAGCAAAAGGTTAAAAAGTAAAATCATTTAAACTTACATTTCGCGATGCCACGAGGTAATTTTAATACAGTCGATTGATAGAAAGAAATAAAAAAGGTATTTCAATGCATAAGAGGAAGAGAAAAACACTGGTGATGAGAGGGTGGTGAAACAATACAAGACATCGAGAAGTAAAGTAGGCAAACAATTGAGCCTGGGTTGATCAAGTGAACAAACACAACAGCTGATCAGAGGCGGGATGTCTGAAGAACTGACAAGTTACAACATTCCACACATACCCCTATGTGTATCAGTACACATATTACTTCGCATAGCAATGATACACCTATGCGTATCAGTACATATCACTTCACATACATCTATGTGTATCAGTACATACATCACTTCACATACACCTATGTGTATCAGTACACATCACCTCACATTCACCTATGCGTATCAGTATACATCACTTCACATACAGCTATGTGTATCAGTACACATCACTTCACATTCACCTATGCGTATCAGTACACATCACTTCACATACACCTATGTGTATCAGTACACATCACTTCACATTCACCTATGCGTATCAGTACACATCACTTCACATACACCTATGTGTATCAGTACACATCACTTCACATACATCTATGTATATCAGTACACATCACTTCACATACATCTATGTGTATCAGTACACATCACTTCACATACATCTATGTGTATCAGTACAAATGTATCAGAACAAGCTATGAAGAAAAACATTACAGCAATGATAACAACAACAACATCATAGAAAATTAAAGACACGAAGGCAATCAGAGAGAGAGAAAGAGAGAGCGAGAGAGAGCGAGCGAGAGGGAGAGAGGTAGGGAGAGAGAGAGAGTCAGCTAGAGAGAGAGAGAGGTAGAGAGAGAGGTAGAGGTAGAGAGAGAGAGAGAGAGAGAGAGAGATAGAGAGAGTGAGAGAAATGGAGAAAGTGCGAGAGAAAGAGGTAGAAAGAGAGAGTGAGAGAGAGAGAGAGAAAGAGAGAGGTAGAACAGATAGAGAGAAAGTGAGAACGTGACAGAGAATGAAATATGACGAAAGAGTGAGGAAGAAAGGGACAGGGTTTCCACTAGATGTACCACCTCTTTGATAGTGATGTAGCACAAGGTCATCCACTTGTCTCGCTCATTATTCATGGTCACGCTCTCACCTGGCAGGCAGAGAACCACGGGTTCAAATCTTGACCCAACCTCTTTGTTTCTACACTAATACAGTCAACTCAAGCGTGACTGATTTCACTAATAATGCGCATCAGTGAGCGATATATTAATAAACCGTCATTCTCTCTCTCTCCTCCCCTCCCTCCCTCTCTCTCTCTCTCTAAATATAT
Source organism: Enchytraeus crypticus (assembly GCA_905160935.1). NCBI lineage: Eukaryota > Metazoa > Annelida > Clitellata > Enchytraeida > Enchytraeidae > Enchytraeus > Enchytraeus crypticus. The sequence goes on from CAJHZI010000769.1 coordinate 293,532, forward strand.
ATATATATATATATATATATATATATATACCATGGCATGGACCTGCCAGTGGGCAGTGCGCTAAGAGAGAGAGAGAGAGAGAGAGAGATAGATAGATAGATACATATCTCTCTTCCCCTCTCTCTCCCTCTCTCTCTCTCTCTCTCGAGTATCGCTGAATTACAGATGCAAGGAATATATTTTTACCCAGAGTCTGCAATCAAATTCACAAAAAGAACATCCTACCGCTGCAGACGTTCTCACTACATGAAAAGCCTTTGTCAAACTACACTACAACACTAGAAACAGGCTTCAGAGATGCTCTTTCATTGCTTATAATAATGCACTATAATTAATAATAAAGACTTCCATTAATAAATTAATAATAATAGCAATGATAGCTTAACGTCCGTTTCCTATACGAGGATGACGCCAGGGACGTCATTATTCACTTATATCGCTGAATCACGCGAAGCCAGTGAAGACCGTCTTTCATACTGAGGTTGAACTGATTGAGCATTTTAACTTAGTTATATTTTCACTTAAAAATAGCATTAATATGAAATAGGCAAATGAAAAAATTCCTGTATTTATAATAATACATTCGACATATTTTATATAATTTTCCATTTTTATAAAAAGCACATTTCATAAGCACATTTCATTAGCACATTTTATATAAGGCACATTTCTGGTCACCTCTAGTTCTCTACTAAGTAGGGAACTAGAGATGATCTGAAACATTCAGGAACACGTGCGACAGTTTTAGACACGTCTAAGGCGCTTTTTTATATAAATTTATATATTTAATAAGAACATCAAATAAGAACACATCTTTAAAGAAGAAGTCAGAATGATTTCCTGAAAAGCTTCAATGAACTCGATGATCGAGGCTAACTTTACACTTCCACCAGTAGATTGGCCACAATAGTAGAGACGATACCATTAACTCTAGCCGTATACAACAACGCGTTAAATGAAGCGAGTGTGACAAAGAAAAAGGTGTCGCTACCACTGTGTAAAGTTATAGAGAACCGATGAAGCGTTGATAATGTGGTACGTTACATAACAGTGTGATAACATCAATGCTGGGTCAATAACTGAGTGCATAACACAGGTATTTATGGTCTATGTTAAGCAACACTAATACATCATTACATCGTTCCTGGCGTATAATTGGGTTAGAAATTCACAACTGGTCTCATTGACCCCAGCCAGAGGAAAGTAGAATGTAGAGTGTTTAACGTCAAGGTTCAGAAGCACAAAAGATTCAGATTCCTCTTCAAAACGATTTGGCACACTCGAGCTACCGCCGTAGCGATCAGTTCATGCAGTATTCATCAATGCAATGAATTGAACGTTGAACAATTCAATGAAATCTTAAGTTCACAGTAGGTCGCAAAAAATAAATACTTATATCACAGGTTGCAGTGTGTTTAACGTCAAGGTTCAGACGCACAAGGCTTCTCTTCAAGACGACTCGACACACTCGGGCTACCGTCACAAAGATTAAGATTACAGCAAGTTGCTGGTATGTCACTGGTATGTAACTAACCGCCCTGTAACTAGAACTGCTATGTAGCATTTCATGACATGAAATAAATATTAATGGTTATATTTTTATTTATTTTTATATTGTGATATTAATTAAATCACATATAAACGTTTTCATTAATATCGACACAACAGCACTCAAATAAGGGTGTTTTATATTGCTTTTTAACTTCATTACACATGAAAAAACAATGCACAACATGTCTGATTTCTAAACGTATCGAGCGAACCATCCATCAGTGCTGCTAGGTAATGTGAAGATACAAATAACGACCTTCAATAAGAACAAGAACAAGCTGTCAAACAGACAACGTATTGATAAAATGTCACCAGTATAGAATTCTACCTGACAACAACAACAACACCTAAATAACAGAGATCTATCTGTCTCTGTCTGTCTCTCCCTCCCCCTTTCTCTCTCTCTCTCTCTCTCTCTCTCCCTATCTATCTATCTGTCTGTCTGTCTGTCTGTCTGTCTGTCTGTCTGTCTGTCTGTCTGTCTGTCTGTCTGTCTGTCTGTCTGTCTGTCTGTCTGTCTGTCTGTCTGTCTGTCTGTCTGTCTGTCTGTCTGTCTGTCTGTCTGTCTGTCTGTCTATCTATATATATCTATCTATCTATCTATCTATCTATCTATCTATCTATCTATCTATCTATCTATCTATCTATCTATCTATCTATCTATCTGTCTGTCTATCTGTCTGTCTGTCTGTCTGTCTGTCTGTCTGTCTGTCTGTCTATCTGTCTATCTATCTATCAATCAATCAATCAATCAATCTATCTATCTATCTACCTACCAACCTACCTACCTACCTATCTATTTATCTCTCTTTCTCTCTCTCTCTCTCTCTCTCTCTCTCTCAATCTCTCTAGCCACATATTGCAGATCCAAGGTACATATTCATACAAAGTGTCTGGGTTCACGCTCCATAAAGAGCATTTCACAGATCAAGAAGCAAATCCCTTCACAAAATGCTATGCCCTTATCAATACCTTATTTAACATATTGCTTAGGAAAAATATGACATCTGAGGTGGTTTTCCATTAACTTCCTAGTTTTTTCGTTTTTTTCCTATAGGGACACATACAGTTAACGGCTGGTCTATCCTTCATCTTCCCGGAAACAACACGGGGAAAGCAATGGATTATTGATTTATTGTTATTGATTGATGGACTGGGTAGAGGAGGCGACGAGTTTCATAATATAAAAAACAGTTAAATCAAAGTCTCGATTAAGAGCCCTAGTCTTTAAAAACATCTCAGCAAGAAAGTATTAAACAATATTGTTCTATAGCTGAATTTTCATTCCTTCTTTACGCTGGAACAAAGGACAGAGAAAATATACAACGCTACAGGTCTAGTGTATTATAAGGACAAACCTGGTGTATTATAGGGACAAATCTGGTGTAATATAGGGGCATACCTGGTGTATATTAACACCTGGTGCATTGTAACAACAGAACTGGTGTATTGTAACAACAGAACTGGTGTATTGTAACAACCGAACTGGTGTATTGTAACACCTGGTGTATTGTCGCAACAGATCTGGTGTTTTGCTATGGAGGTAGGACAATGCATACTGAGCCTAATCACATCCCGTTGAAATCAATGAGACTTTGGTAACACCGTAGATCAGAACAATCCACGCTAAACTAAGTTAACTAACAGCACATTAAGACAAGACTGACGATTGAACAGTAGTGAGTTCTAGAGGTTGAGATTTTGAAGTCTCTTACAGTGACTTCACTGAGCCTGGACCGGGCAGGCAATCGGCATCCGACAGGATAAATGCCGCGGAAGATTCGGGATTTAGAACGACTTGAGGGTAAATCTAATTAAATATGAAAAAGTAAAAAGCTAAAACTAATGTTATAGTCAGTTTCCTCACTCGAAAGCGATGTCAGTGACGGGCGAGCCCAGGATTTGAACCCCGCACATACTGATTCGCGGTCGAGTATCTTACCGACATCGCCACCGGCTTCAGCAAATGCTGAAGCGCTAAAGGTTGGGATCAGCACCCGAGGCTGGCGCCTGTTGTGTTCAGGTCGCATAGGACAAGGACTACTACTAATACATTAGAATATGTCTGGACAACTGTAGCAGTGATCTCTTTGAATGGACAGGGTCTGTTAGACAGGAAAGTTAACAGATAAATGACATTAAGCGAAAAGAGAAGAGATGTGAGGCTGTAAGTGACGATTATCTATAATAGCAGACAAATTATATGAGAGAGAGAGAGAGAGAGAGAGAGGAGAGAGAGAGAGAGGAGAGAGAGAGAAACCGCGCTAGAAGAATAAAGAGGAATAGATATAATTGAGTGAGTGAGTGAGTGAGTGAGTGAGTGAGTGAGATAGAGAATGCGACAGACATAGATAGAGAGAGAGAGAGAGAGAGAGAGAGAGAGAGGGAGGGATATATATATATATATATATATATATATATATATATATAAAGTTAGAGAGAAACAGAGATAGAGAGAGAGAGATAAAGTTAGAGAGAGAAACAGAGACATAGAGTATAGAGAGAGAGGGAGAGAGAGATATATAAAGTTAGAGAGAGTTAAAGTTAGATAGAGAGAAACGGAAAGAGAGTGAGAGAAAGAGAGAGATAGATAGAGAGAGAGAGATAAAGTTAGACAGAGAAACAGAGAGAGAGGGAGTGAGAGAGAGAGAAAGATAAAACGAGAGAGAGTTAAAGTTAAAGAGAGAGCGAAAAACAAAGAGAGATAGAGAGAGATAGAAAGAAAGAGAAGGAGAGAGAGAGAGACAGACATAGAGAGAGAGAGAGAGAGATAAAGTTAGACAGAGTTAAAGTTAGAGAGAGAGAGACATATACAGAGAGAGCGAGAGAGAGAGAGAGAGAGAGAGAGAGAGAGAGAGAGAGAGTGAGAAAGCTATATAGTCGCTCCACCTGTTCACATCTATCATCACAACTATCTCTCGCACACTACTCCTCACAGATCTTGTAGCCCCGCCCACACTGGACACTATACCTGTGGTGGGCGTGTCAAACAAATTCTAACCACACCTTTTTAACCACACCTCCATCAGCTCCGACACCTGTTTTATAGTAACCCACTCTCGCAATTGAAGCTTAGTCCACGTTAAAGTAAATCTTAAGACTCGCTAATTCATCGTAACTTGCACGAATACACCATCAGCGACAGTTCTGACGCTGAGTGGGAGAGGAACTAGCTGCATGAACGGTTAGTCTACCTGTGGCGGATCAGTAAAAACAGGGCTCGCCCGTCACTGATATGCTATCAGATATATATCAAATATAATATCAGATAAATTCCGAACAGAAACTAACTCATCTCTCATCCATTCTAGACCAGGTTTATTGACTCCCTGTTAATCAAGTCACAGAATCGCTACAACACTCAGATTATATCATGGAACGCTACAGAACTCAGATTACATTCCAGAATGCTACAGAACTCAGATTATATCAGAGAACGCTACAGAACTAAGATTATATCAGAGAACGCTACAGAACGCAGAACTCATCTCTCATCCATTCTAGACCAGGTTTATTGACTCCCTGTTAATCAAGGCTCCCTGTTAAACAAGGCGAATTGATAATATTTTTTAACCTATAGGCCCCCATCATGCTTTATTACGTATCTCTCGTACCACCATATTTAAAGTTTATAGAACACTCGTATCAGTATTTTAATTTTACATTTTAAATATTATAACTCATATCTGAAGCGAAGCATACTTGTAAATAATACAAAGATCTCTACAGAACTCAGATTATATCAGAGAACGCTACAGAAAGCAGATTACCAAGAATATTAATTGCAGAACGCAGTTGAGTGTTAGTCTTTTATGGCTCAGACCAACTGACACCACACGTTTCAAACAGCTGCACTGAAAGGGCAACTCATTTGTCTTTACCTCTTTAGACGTTTAACGTCTAGACGAGAGCCTTCTTTAGTTACTAATGTGCCGTCAAAGAAAACAGCGTCAGGAAGCATTAGCTGCCTGCTTTAAGAAACGTTTCAAAGCAATTCTAAACGTTATCATATTATGAAAACACAGGATGAGCAGTCAGCTAAAGTTTATTAACTCAAAATCAGTTAAATTCGTAAGGACAGTTTTTCTTTTGGAGTTTTTTATGGCTGCTATGTCATCGAAATCATCACATAATCCAGGACCCAACTAAAAGCAAGATAGGGCCCACGTAGAACCCAGATAGGACCCGTTTAGCACTCAGATAGAACCCAGCTATGACCCAGATAGGACCCATGTAGAACCCAGATAGGACCCAGATAGGACTCAGGTATGACCCAGATAGGCTCCAGGTATGACCCAGATAGGACCCAGATACGACTCCGGTATGACCCAGATATGACCCAGATAGGACCCATGTTAAACCCAGATTGACGCCGGAAGATAAGTGACAAGGCAACTGCTATTGGTTTAATGACATTACAATTTTAGTATTGCGACATTACGAAGATCTGATATTTTTAACAAACGAGAAATCGCGTTGAACTTGTTGAGAAAATATATGTAAACAATAAATAACAAGTTGTAACAGAAACATGAATTCCATACATCCTCTACTAAACCATACAATAAGCATTCCATACATCCTCTACTAAACCATACAATAAGCATTCCATACATCCTCTACTAAACCACATAAACCATACAATAAGCATTCCATACATCCTCTACTAAACCATATAAACCATACAATAAGCAATCCATACATCCTCTACTAAACCATACAATAAGCATTCGATACATCCTCTACTAAACCATACAACAAGCATTCCTTACATCCTATACTAAACCACAAATACTATACAACAAGCACCGCACATTCATCTTCAGCTCCACACAGGGGCTCTACATAGCGCAGCCTGTTGTGCAGATAAATGCATGATTTAAAGATCAGGTAACAGTATGGGGCTATGGTCTACAAGCCACACCCGACACTCCCACATCAGCAATCTGCTGCGGGACCAGCAAGTTCACAAGCAGAAAATTCAACTTCACCTTATTTCATGAGTTACTGTCATATAACAGAAGACGGGCAAAGACCAAGATATGAGAAATCTAAATTTTTCATTCACGAAATATTTTAATGCTTGATATCTAAAATAGAAATCTCTTCCCTTCTCTCTCAACATTAGAAATCAGAAAAATCGTTAACGAATTTAAAGTTTACTCACAAAATGCAATAAAAGAGACAATCAGCGAAGCTGCCATTTAATTATTGAGTCGAGAATAGTGCTAAAAAATAATAATAAACATTGTTCAGCATTATTCTCGACTCTATAATTATTATTAATATTCTAATTGTAATTATAATGTTCCTATTAAGAAATAGGAAGAAGAGATGGATAGGACACATTCTAAGGGGGGAAGGTCTATTAAAAGAGGTCATAGAAGGTAGAATGGAAGGAAAAAGAGGCAGGGCAGGCCGAGATTAGGTATGTTAGATGATTTAAAGACCCACTCATATGTGGAAATGAAGAGGAAGGCGGAAGACAGAGGAGAGTGGAGGCATTATATACCATGGACCTGCCATAGGCAGTGCACTAAGAGAGAGAGAATTAGAATATTAACAATAGTAATAATTACCTCCGACAATTTCTAACGCGGTGTCATGAACTGTGATCAAATCTAAAAAACACGAGATTCAACGTTAACTCCGCTTCAACCTAAAGTCTACAGAAAAAGAAAACTTTTCCAACATATAACGTAACTGAGAGATAAAATACAACGCTCGACGAATTAATGGGAATATCTACAAATGCTATCAAATTCTGCATACAATTTGCTAAAATTAGCGGAAAATATTGCTAAAATTAATAGTTTAAATTTAAAAAATATAAACTAGAATTTACTCATCGATTCATGTCTAACTCAGCAGATAAAACAGAATCGTGGAGTCTGCTGGAACTGTTTATAAATCAGACCTAGCGACCTCGCCGTTAGATTAATAATAATAATAATAATAATAATAATAATAATAATAATAATAAAGTTTATTTAAATTAAGTCTTTTTTATCTTATATTTTAGCCCAGGGCCTTATACAGCCCAGGGCATTTAAAAAAATAAAAATTAAAAAAATTAAAAATAAAATAAGTAGGAAAAGGCAGGTATCGAGGCTGACATTGATCGATCCTCGGAGAAATTTAAGCAGTCAGCCTGTCGAAGGGCTTGAAGAGTCAGAGAGTGTGGTAAAGAGAATGAATGAAATTTTCACGAACCGAACGTGGGTCGCTACATATCACAGCGACCAGAGGCGCGTTAAAACAGTGAAGGCTAAGAACTACGGGACTCACGAGAGGACAATGGAACAGAGGCCTGACGAATGCGGTGGCTCCTCTGGTACTCAGGCTGGCTACCCCTCCTCACCCAGCCATATGTCCAGATCTCCCTGCAATCAGCGGCATGCCCCGTCCAATCCCAGTCACGCTTCCCCTCGACATTCCCTGCAGAGTTTATCACGGAATACGACAGGGGAGGCAAGGAGAAGGGCGCTGAGGCCTATGTCTGAACATGCAGAATCCGCTAATGGAATCGTGGAAAGGATTTATAGCGTCGCGGAAACCGAGCCCGGTAAGTTGAAGGACATTGAATTGGAAGAGTTGAATGAACAAATTACTGGTGAACAGTTGAACCTCGACAATAAGATCATTGACGTGTTAGGTGACGGTCGCGATGTGGTTCAGGAACACTATGTGGACGTTGTTAGTCCTGACGTAACCAGAAACATGGAAAACACCTCCATCAGTCTACCCAGAATTAATCTTAGACCTGCCATTTCAGCACCTATGCAGAATCTAAGTCCCAACCCATCTGTGGCTTCATCTGTTCTAACCCAAAATAAAAGCCAAATCCAAACAGGTGCCCGACCTATACCCCCAAAAACTCAAATCAAATCGGGGGTTCAGTCCACGCAGCCCAGCCTCAGCCTCAGGTGCCGACTGGTGACAAGAGGGCACTGGGGCAGCACGTGAGCACTAGGGTGATCGTCAACGAGTTGAACACAGCCCGTCTAAAAGAGAAGAGATGCGTCCTACGCCGACAATCAGCGAGAAAAATAAGAAACTCGAGGCTAGAATGGCCTCTGTCTCCCAGGGGTCCCTCTCACCAGGGCCACAGCACCAGGGTCTAAGGCTGAACCAGATGTTGGCCTCAGGGCAGGCTGAGGCGGAGAGGCACAGCTCATCGGGTTTTACAAATCAGAGCTCTAATCAAGCGGATACTCGCTCCCAAAATTCTCTAGGAACAGCTATCCAGATTTCAGGGTCGATGACTTCTAAAAGCGGTTCTCCCAGCAGAGTTCTCACAACTGCCTCATCAACGCCTGTTCAGGGGAGTCACCGTCGTGGTGGATTGATAACAGATGAAGTGGAGACGGGCGCTGCTGGAGCCAAAAGTTGTGGATTCAGGGCAATGTCACCCTCTGCTGCGACCAGCAACGTTTAATAATTTTATATAAATTGTAACGCAGACACTAGTCATTTAGATTATGTTAAATATTTTAGTTAAATATTATATTGATCACACAAAAATAAAATAATAAAATAATAATAATAATAATAATATAGGTTTAACGTCCGTTTCCTCATCCAGGAAAATTGTCAGGGAGGTCCCCACAGCACACATCACTACAAATGAAGATTACCATTATCTGTCAAATGACGTCGCTTAATAATTATCTATTATTATTAATTACTATTGATTATTTTAATATTTTGATACACCTTTTTTAATTCCTATTAGTTATTTAATAATAATTATTGGGAATTATCTAAGTGAGATAAACTTGGATGAAATAGTGTCAGCAGCTCGGCATGACCATTTCATCTTTACGACTTTATCAATCAGTATCTGGTACATCAATACAGAGAGTTACACCGACAGGCGGTTAATTAAAAGTAAGACGCTACCGGTTCCTCATGTTCCCTAGCCTTTCATAATATGAGATCGGATTACAGAGGTCATGACCTCTACGGAACATTTCAATTATCCTCCTATATCAACGGCACGCTTGATCTAAGCTGTGGTCTGCTAATTATAAACTACAGGAAGAGAGAGAGAGAGAATGAGAGAGAGAATGAGAGAGACAGAGAGAGAGAGAATGAAACAGAGACAGAAAGAGAGACAGAGAGAGAGAGAGAGAGAGAGAGAGAGAGAGAGAGATAGAAACAAGATGGCCGATAGGTCAGTTCTAAGTTTAGACAGGTGAAGAAGAGCCAGAGTTTATCTCTTCTCATAGCTGACCAGCAACACCTTTGCTGATAAGAGAGAGAGAGAGAGAGAGAGAGAGAGAGGTGGTAGAGAGAAAGAGAGAGAGAGAAGTGGTAGAGAGAGAGAGAGAGAGAGAGAAGTGGTAGAGAGAAAAAGAGAGGCGGTACAGAGAGAGAGAGAGAGAGAGAGAGAGAGAGAGAGAGAGAGAGAAAGGTGGTAGAGAGTCAGGGAAGCGCGCGCGAGAGAGAGTGAGAGAGAGAGAGAAGTAGGAGAGAGAGAGAGAGAAAGAGAGAGAGAGAGAGACAAAGAAAGATGAAAAGAAAGAATTGTGGGTGTTTAACTGATAACACAGATGCTCTCCATGTAAATCTCTCATCAAACCCATATGAGGATATCAACATTATCTACGCGCATCAAATTACTCAAATTACTCAAATTACTCAAATTACTCAAATTACTCAAATTACTCGTCAATTAAAATAAGAAATTGTTAAGTTACAATCTAGATGCATAAATTCCTACCCAAAACCTTCTCGCTTATTTTTAAGTCTCACAGAGATTAATGGCGTATAAAAGAGTAAGCCTATCTTAAGGTTTTCTGACCTTTTGACAGATATTTGCATATCGTCACAATGTCTTTAAACACAAACACTAATACCCGTATTTGCTAAACTCGGCTTAAACCGCAGATCAATTAATTACAACACATAAGAGAGTTAACCAAGCATCACAAATTTCGGTTTACACTTGCCATTTCCAATCTACCCTAACGCGCACATAATAAGCACCCGAAGTTAGTGAGAATTTTTAATCTAATAAGAGGCCGATAAATGCGCAGAGCAAATCTTTAGAAAGAATCGTGAAAGAAAAGAAAACAAAGAGCTTGTTACCTGATATTAGAATCCAAGAGATTAACGATTAATCCTTAGATAATCCTATTGATTAACGGGACACAGTCTATATCCACTTGTGGTTGAGTCTACTCCGCTAATCCGACAGTTTAATACTTAACCTGCTCAAACAGACAAACGATGAATCAGTGTATAGTTTCCATACAATCAACAAATTAATTAATATTTAATATTATTAAACGAGCATCAATTATGTATATTCTCGATATAAGATGAACGAATGAATGTCAAATGAATTATGAAAGAGCAATGAATGAATGCCAAATGAATGAGAAAAGAGCAACGAATGAATGCTGAAAGTATAATGAACGAGCTACATTTGTTTGAATGCTGCATGAATAACGAAAGAGTAAAATGAATTAAATTAAATTGAATAAATTGAAAGGCAATGAACAAATAAAATTGAAAGGTGATAAATGAATTGAAAGGTGATAAAAATTAAGCCCTAATTTAAAGGTTCGCTTACATTTTAGTAATATAAATATTAATACAGAGCTACATATTTTGACGAAATTTACAGTAATTTCAGACATAATAATTTATCACGTTCAAGACAACAAAAGCAACGCTTAGTAGGCCTTAGATTTACAGAAGCAGACACTTAAAGAGACATAAGCATACATTTAGAGCTACAAACAGCCTATTCTCTTTATCGGGCTTCGTATTCTAACAAGATCTTGACCGTTCTGATCCATTCTTTTGTTGCCGAGAATGTAATACAAGATTTAACATCAATCAGCTAATCCTAAAACCAAGCACAGCTGCGTGTTTTAATTAATAACCTCCACTAGTTCTACACTGTAGATATAACCCTAGAGAATTAATATCCGCCAACGTCCTCAATCAAAAAGAACGCAATCAAAGAGACCAAATTTAATATTAGTAAGTTCAGGGTTCAAATCCAGTGCTCTCCCCGTCATTGACATGCTATCAAGCAGAAACCGACGTTAAGCTTGACTTTATATATCTACTTCTTCTTTATTCGTCAACATCTGATAGGAAGAAAAATAACAGAAAACAAATCAAACAGTATAAACATAAAAAGTAGGTTCAAAAAAGACATCATATTAAATCGAAATAAACCATCACCAATTTAGTGCTCTAAGGATCTCATGAAAATATCCAATATATCATGATACTAGAAAGCTAACGTCACAATTGAAGCAGTTAAGCCAATGTCATTTCGTTGCAAAATTCAGACAAAATAATTAATACAATACATTAGATCCTACATTAAAATATCTACGACCAATTCACAATAATTTTAGTTTTATATTACTCTAAATCATCTAAGTAAATTCAAGTGATATTTGGTAGTGATATTCAAGGACCTTTGATTCTATAACTTCACACATAATTCACAGATAAGAATATAACTTCAGAACTTGATACATGTTTTTAATGCGTATCTAATTTGGTTCCTATGATTATCCTCTCGGAATATGTTAAGTGCCTCACCAAGGCCTTCATTTCCGTTCATACGCTTTTTCTTCAATTGTAGAACATTTGTCATGTAGCTCTTGTGGAATGCGTGTGATAAATGAATAAATAAATAAATAAATAAATAATATATCCAATACTAAAGTAAATTAGTCACCATATACATTAGAATAAAGCCCCACATCAAATTAGCTACCCCATATTATAATAAAAACCCAATTCAATTAGTATACCCCGAGCCCAGCTATAGAATAGAAATCCCACAACATGTTATTAGCCCACTCCGTTGCTTCCCCAATACGAAACTTCGAGCCCAAATCTGTAAGACCTTGTGCTATGTTCACAAAGTTTTAACCGTCTGTTGTACTGTATGCAGCGTATAGTCTCTTAGTGCACTGCCTACTGGCAGGTCCAAGGTATAAAACGCCTCCACTCTTTCTCTGTCTTCCGCTTTCCTCTTAATTTCACATATGCGCGGGTCTTTAAGTCATCTAACATACCTCATCTCGGCCTGCCCCTGCCTCTTTTTCCATCCATTCTCTTCTATGACCTCTTTTAATAGACCTTCCCCTTAGAATGTGTCCTATCCATCTCTTCTTCCTATTTCTTAATACATTTATCAACTGTCTATCTGTGCCAACTCTCTCCAGGACTTCCTCATTTGTTACCTTTTGAGTGTATAGTAATTAAGTTTAAAGTCTGATAGAGCTGCTTTATGATCAGCTTACACCACTCTCAGATAAACAGCATATATTGATTAATTAGTCTGAAATTATCCCAGTTGTAAATGATAGTACAATACTAGTTAAATATAGCAATACAATCAGGCCTCGTAAGAAAATGTTAGTGGTAAAATGTATAAAAAAATTGTAAGGGCACTTAGGTACTTTTAAAAGAGTTATCATTTTCCAACTTTCACGGTTTGCCATAATTTTCCAAGATTTTTGTATTAATTTCTTTTAAAATAAGGATATCAGAAATCGTACTGAGGCAGGTAGATATTCGACTTCTTCAGTTATGATCACCTAGGCCTAGCATAGCTTACACTGATAAAAGTCAAAAGCTTTGTTTAACGTCAGTTTCTGCTCGATAGCATGTCAGTGACTGGGAAAATCCTGGAGATGAATCTTGCGCCTACTGATCAAACAACTTACCAACATGCCACACGGTTAAGTCCAATTCATAGGTATCTGATGATTTTAATATCTGAAACCAGATTCCCGCAAACCATACCAGATGATACCAGATGATACCAGATGATATCAGATGATACCAGATGATACCAGATGCCCACAAGATGCAAGATTGCAGCGTTATTTAATTGCACTATCAATCACTACATCCTATAAGTTTTTCATAAAGACTTAGCCTAAAATTACCCGACATGTCTCTCCTCTCTACATCGCAGTGTTAATTATAGCCATACTATATATTATGCAATTTATGTATCTAAATAAATGTACATACATTATTTCCCTCACAGAATCTCTATTATATGAACATCTAAGCAGCATAATCACTCGGACTTCGTAGTCTATACGTAAATTTATAAATACCACTTTTATAAATATCAGTCATTACTAAGCTTATATCATTCTAACTGCATGTAGGCTATTAGCCTATATAAAATGTTAAAAACTTATCAATATAACGCGAATTTTGCCGGAGCACTCAACAGATGAGCACACTAGATAAATCTAGCAATATAGCAATATTACCCTATCTATTCTCGCAATAAGACACTCCTATCAGTTCTCATAGTAATCCAGTGAAGGGTTTGATAGAGAAACACAATTAAAACAGCACCAGTAACTCTCTCACACAACTGACTTGTTCCACAGTCGAGCACTCACTGGCTCATCACACACAGAACTTAGTCACGCCAGTAGCCTGCGCTTCAACGCATGCTGTAATAAAACTCTAGCGTACCTCAGTTCGGCGAGTCCTACTGTTTTAACTCTACCAGGCTAGCGCTTTTATTACCACACTAGTTACAGAAGTTATTGGACAGCCCGTGCTGAAAGTTAATATATTATAATTACCACACACACAGTTGTACTGTGGGCTGCAGTGCATAGTAACCAATGCACTGATTGTGCACTAGTGTACTCCTAATAAATGAATCTGTCCGGTACTAAAACAATTACCGAGGAAATGGCATAGCCAAAAGGAGGAGAGGTTTTGGGGTTAAACCCCACATTGGGCAGCCATTAAAAATTATTAACACAGTTATATAGAAAACTACAATTTCCTATTTTATAGATTAACTATAGTGTGTTATTGTAAAAAAATGTAGATAATTTTATCATAAAATCAGTTATAGAAACGAACGACAAATACATGTATATCATTATGCTTAACATCCTATGCAGCAATAAAATAAGGTTGCTCATCACCACTTATTTCTAAATTATTTTAATTATAAATAATTTCTAAATTATTTCACTTATTTCTGTTTTGAGGGAGGACGTGTTTACCACCCGCCCCCAATAAAAAAATCCTGGCCACCCCACTGACTGGGTGCGTGGCTCTTCCCCCTCCCTCCTCCACTTAAATATTCCTTCCCAAATAAAGAAAGTTACTCATATTTAATTTACTAATTATGACTAGGTATAGTCCTATATGTCCTTGTGTCAAATATTTAAGTCTGTATAGAACTGAAAAGCTTCACCGCGACAGTTTTCAACTTTGAAAGACCTTCACATGATAAGAATAAACTATTCAACATTTGATATCATTTGTTATCACTTGTGAATTACATTGATCAGACAGATTATTTATATTGAGATTGAGATCTGTATGAAATTGGTTTCAGATGAGGAGCGTGCCGTTAAGGGTTTGAAAGCAGATTTAATGTAATGAAACACTCGTAGATAAAAATTATTCTACAGCAGCAGCAAGTAGCAGCTACTATCAGCTAGTAGCAGCTACTATCAGCTAGTAGCAGCTAGTATTAGCTAGTAGCAGCTAGTATTAGCTAGTAGCAGCTAGTATTAGCTAGTAGCAGCTACTATCAGCTAGTAGCAGCTAGTATTAGCTAGTAGCAGCTAGTAACAGCAAGTAGCAGCTACTATCAGATAGTAACAGCTAGTAGCAGCTACTATCAGCAGCCATCATCTAGTATTAGCTAGTAGCAACAAGTAGCAGCTAGTAACAGCTAGTAGCAGCTACTATCAACAGCCATCATCTAGTATTAGCTAGTAGCAACAAGTAGCAGCTAGTACCAGCTACTATCAGATAGTAACAGCTAGTAGCAGCTACTATCAACAGCCATCATCTAGTATTAGCTAGTAGCAACAAGTAGCAGCTAGTAACAGCTAGTACCAGCTACTATCAGATAGTAACAGCTAGTAGCAGCTACTATCAACAGCCATCATCTAGTATTAGCAAGTAGCAACAAGTAGCAGCTAGTAACAGCTAGTAGCAGCTACTATCAGATAGTAACAGCTAGTAGCAGCTACTATCAGATAGTAACAGCTAGTAGCAACTACTATCAGCTATCAGCATCAACATCAGTAGCTACCATCATCTAGTATTAGCTAGTAGCAGCTAGTAGCATCAGCATCAGTAGCTAGTAACAACTAATAGCAGCATCTGCTAGTAGCAACAGCAGCTAGTAGCAGCAGTGGCAGCATCAGCTACAGCAGCAGCACAAAGCTCAGCTGCTATCTATTGTCAGTTTACTGAATTAATTACATTCATACTTTATGCAATTAAATCCAATCTCTCAAAGTAAAACAATCAATCCATCAAAGTAGAACTAAGCAAACAGAAGTTACATAGTATTGTCCTGGACTCTATGTGGTCAGATATTAACAATAAAAACTTTAATTTAAGAATTTGACTTGCAATCGTATATTATTAAAGACTGAATCCAACTAATATCTATAACACAGAAATTCTTCATTTGGTATATATGATTATATCCCTGAATTTTTCGCATATAACTGAGTATTCCGAGACTGGTATCATCTCGGATGACTTCAGAATTCAGAGAAATTATTACAAGCGATGAAATCTGTAGAGCAAATATTTGTATAATAGCAGAACGAAGCAGTATATAAACAGAGCCGATGAAGTATTGGATGCGTTGATTGACAGGCAGTGACTAATAAAGCTAGCGAGCATTTCGTGAGAGGAATTAATGAGGCGCTGATGTGGACCACGTTGAAAGAGGACAAAATATTATCTTCTACTGGTACACGTGAACGTACAGAGTCTAAAGACCAATTAAGAACTTCTGTCAACAGGATTGGGGTTGGTTTGAGTGCGGGGGTTAGAAGATGAAGCGTTGCGTGATCAAATCTCGTCAGCTGCGCTTATTAGTTTATTAACTTTATTTATTTATTTATTATTAATCTATATACTTATAACAGCATACGGAACAGACTTGTCGAAAAGAACTGAATATAGAGATGGGAATTTTATGAATTTCTAGAGTTCGGGTTCAGTTCGGTTCGTTGAACATGAAAGTTCGGTTCGGTTCGGGTTCGGTTCTAACAAGAGTTCGGGTTCGGTTCGGGTTCGGCTTGCTTTCCAACTCGCAAGAATTCGATTCGAGTTCGAAATGGTTTGGTTTGGATAATGTTGCAATTGTTTAACTTTACTTATAATAATCATGGTTATGATAAACATGTTTAAAATGGTTTATGGTAAATATGCTTAAAAATTGGTTTAGTCATAATGGCTGCCACATTTTTTAACCTGGGTTAAAATATGACAATGAAAAAAGGAGAGAAGTGGTATTTATTCCTGTACATTTCTTAAAATATTGTAAATTGACCAACAAATGTTCATAATATAGATAATTAGCTTTATTATTGTATCTGAAATATTTTTCTTGATTATAAGGAGCAAATAGAATGCTTCATCAATTTTTTAATTTTTATTGTCACTATAGGCCTATATATTAGATACGTTTATAATTAAGTGGAATTGTCTTGGCTAAAATTTGATCCAATATTTCAGAGACAAAGTGCAATTGAGTAACATAAAAATGTCAAATAAAGATGATTTGGTAAACACGTGTACTTCCATAGAAAAATGATCATAATATACACCGTTTGCTATCAACTGACCAGTAATAAGCTTCATAATTTACCCTAGGGTTTCAAATTTAAACTCTCAGATCAATTATGAAGTTACTAAAATAGTTATGAAATTATTTCATTGCTACGGTGCAAAATTATTTACTCCAGATGGCCTTAACACATATAGAATGTCATATATAATTATTTGTAAATCCGGCTGCAAAAATATTAAGGTAGCACACTAAAATTAGAAAAAATTCATAATTTGAATTTAACAAGAACAAATCCACCTAGATTGAGTCAAGCATTTTCAGATTTCTATGGGAAACTCTCACCACTTTTGTCTCTTTCATGTTAATCTTCATTCCATATTTCAATGCAGTATCATTCAGACTATCCATTATCTTCTGTAGGCCCGTCTCGCTTCCCGCCTACCATTCTTTTGTACCGCTACCGTTTTAAATTTTGTGTCGGAACCAGCCTTACCTGAATATATGCTGTTAGATACTATAAGACATGTAAATGCAAAAACTAATATATATTTGTATTGTTCTTATTATCTTTATTTAATGTCAGGCTGGTGAAGAAGACAGGAACTCCAAGATTTTGGTTCAGTTCGGTTTGGACGAAGTCTGGGTTAGGGTTCGGTTCGGCCAGAGTCTGGGTTCGGGTTGGGTCAGAGTCTGGGTTCGAGTTCGGTTCGATTCGGTCAAAATTCTAGATTTTAGGGTTCGGTTGGGTTCGGGTTCGGTTCGATTCCCATCTCTAATTGAATAGATATAGAACACATGTGGAGGTAGGCTTGAAAGAGAACTAAAGGCCCTTTAACATGTGTTGATATGAAGAAAAAAGCAGAGAATAGATAGGCCTATATGTGCAGGAGTTATATGTCATGGACCTGTAATTTTGAAGTAAATTGAGAGAGACACAGAGAGAATGACAGACAGGGAAAAGGAGACAGAGATAGAGATAGAGAGAGAGAGAAAAAAAAGGGAACGAGACAGAGAGCGACAGAATAAGAGAAAACTATATAGTAGCGTTACAATTTACAATTACAGTTACAATTACAATTACAGTTACAATTTGCAATTACAGTTACAATTACAGTCTTACAGTTACCATTTTCGGCCGAAGTCGAAGTGATCACTTGAGAAAGAGCTTCATGTTAAGCAGCTGCTCTCTTTCTCCTAAACCTTTCTCTAACTTTCTCTTTCTCCTATCTTTCTCTCGCTTTCTCTCTCTCTCTCTCAATCTCTCTCTCTCTTTCTCTCTCTATTTCTCCTCTCAATCTCTCTATCTCGTTGTCTCTCTCTCTCTAGTTTTATTTGTTTTCTCTCTTTCTCTTTCACTCTTTCTCTCTCTCTCTCTCTCTCTCTCTCTCTCACATGACTAAAATTTAGCAATTATACATAGATCATGATAGGAATATTACATAGTACATACTATCTAAGAAACTCGTCTACATAACAACCGATGTGGCGCGGAAACAAGATGAAGGATTACTATTATTTTAGTATTATTTTAGTCTTCAATACAGAATACTTGATTTAACTGGACCAACAATAACACACAATTACGCTAATTGCATTAAAAGCAGCACTTAAAGAGCTGCTCTTATAAATTTACAGTTAAATAAAACACAACTGAAAACAATTGTCACAGCATTGAGAGCGACGGAAGAAGGAAATGAAATTGTGAAGTGTGCGCGAGATCAGGAAGAGATTGAAAGAAGAAGAAAAGCAGCTGATGTTCAAATTGTAGTGAGTGATAATAGGGAGTCAATTAGGTTATAGAATTAACGACGCCGCTCTAGCGACGATAATATACTACGTCTTAAGTGGTCTGAACCTTTCAACACGCAAGATCTACCGAGCAAAGCTAAGCACATCGTATCAGCATTAACAGCCACTGACAACACCTTGCTCTTTTATAATCATGCTTTAAGTTCCTATGATTGCAGACAGACCATGCTAGTTACTCTTTTATTATCATTCTATAAGTTCCTATGATTGCAGACAGACCTTGCTAGTTACTCTTTTATCATCATGATTTAAGTTTCTATGATTGCAGACAGCCCTTGCTAATTGGGAGGTCCAACATACACATTACTACTCAGCGTCTGCATTCACGCTCTGAAAGAGCGCTCCATCGATCAACTAGCTGATCTAATCATATACATGTATGTCAAGCTTTACCAAAACCCAATGTTGCCTTTCGTTTAGCAAAACTAGACTAAAAAGGGGTTTACATTGCTATCATTAGCTTCCTCCCTAGTCGTCTCTTAACGTCTTACGACACTTGCAGTTTTTGGTTGATCTTCGCCAGAAGTCCGTAAGATATTCAACCACGAATTAGTATGTACGGGGTTCAAATCCTGGGCTCGCCCGTCACTGACATCGCTTTCGAGTGAGGAAACTGACGTTAACAGTAGCTGTATCAGCTGTGATCTATTCTATCGCGACCCGGACAATCCACGGGCAGAAACATATAACACAATACTTAATACTGAAAAACAAATACATTCATATTAGAATGACGAATTACTAGAGAGGTTGCGCACTATTAATTCTCAATGGAGGGATAGATTCTACACTAACCTCAAGTCATAACGAACATCAAGAAATAATGACATTAATGACTAACCGCTCCACAAACCACAAATGTTTAAAATAAACTTAAAGCTTTTCGTAATAAAGTTGCAGAGAAGTTAAACCATGAAGAGCTTTGTACGATAGACTCACTAATGCGAGGAAGAGATCTATCTGAGAAAGTTATTATGGACTAAAAGAGAAGGATTTAAGAGCTTACATGAGAACCTTTGAACCGGCGACCAGCTGTTATACAACAGGTTAGAGAAATGTCGTGCAGTGGTAACGAAGCGTCAAAGAAATCGCGTGTTGTGGCAACAAAATATTAGAAAAACCTCGTGTAGTGGTAACAAAACATTAGAGAAACCTGATGTAGTGGTAACAAAACATTAGAAAAACCTTGTGAAGTAATAACAAAACATTAGAAAAATCCCATGTAGTGGTTACAAAACATTAGCGAAACCTCGTGTAGTTTCTATAGTGGTAAATCCGTTAGTAAATAGAGAAGTACCAAAGGTTTAATAGCAACCATTCTCTGTCAGAAGCTCTCTCTCTCTATCTCCATCTTTATCTCTCTCTCTCTCTCTTTCTCTCCTTCTCTATCTCTATCTATCTATCTCTCTATCCATCTCCATGTTTATCTCTCTCTCTCTCCATCTCACTCAACATCTCTCTATCGCCATTTTTCTCTCTCACTCTCTCTCTCTCTCCATCTCTCTATCTCCATCTTTCTATCTCTCTATCCATCTTCATCTTTATCTCTCTCTCTCTCTCTCTCTCTCCCCCTCTCTCTCAATCTCTCTCCATCTCTCTATCGCCATTTTTCTCTGTCCATCTCTCTATCTACATCTCTTTATCTCTAACTTTCTTTCTCTCTGTCTCTGTCTCTGTCTCTGTCTCTGTCTCTGTCTCTCTCTCTCTCTCTCTCTCTCTCTCTCTCTCTCCATCAGATACGAGAACTCTACACTTGTTTAAGTTCTTCACATGAACAATGGTTGAGTCTTGTTGCTGATATTTTGCGTGATTGTCGGGATTTGACCACCTGCCACAGAAGAACGGCTTTAAGAGGCGTCAACATTTCAAAGAGTTGACCCCAAGCCTCAATCTAATCTCCTTGTGCAGGGAGTATCATTAATACACGACATGAATACAACATGAAACATAAATACAACATGAAACATAAATACAACACGAATTCAACATGAAACATGAATACAACATGAATACAACATGAAACATGAATACAACATGAATACAACATGAAACATGAATACAACATGAATGCAACATAAATACAGCATAAATACAACATAAATAGCGTGCTGCCACGAGTATGGGAGAGAGAGAAGGAGAAAGACAGAGAGAGAGAGAAAGGGAGAGAAAGGGAGAGAAGGAGAGAGAGAAAAGGAGAGAGAGATGGAGCTTTTTTTAGAGTAGATTGAAGTTTCTATAAAGCACATCATGAATACATGATGTGCTTTATTTAACATCGTTTGAGATAATTAGCACCTGCCGTGTAGACAGTAAGGACTCTTATAGAGTAGCAGATCATAATTTAATAAAACGTGAGCTGAGCTTTACAGTACTTATAACGGCAACCCCAGTGTTAATCTCAACTTCACCTAAATGAAAAATAGGTCAATATTACTTCTGTTCTGTGTTTTAACTCCTGACGACTTTATTTGCAGCATTTTCCGCATCATTAAAAGCTAACAACTTCTGTAACAATCCCTACCTCATCTTTCTCTTTCTCTTTCTCTTTCTCTTTCTCTCTCTCTCTCTCTCTCTCTCTCTCTCTCTCACTCTCTCAACGTCAGAATGGATATTCGGTTGGTGAGCGCTTAGGCTCCAGAATTTGCTACAAAAATTTAAACGAATGGAAAAGTCTCAAATAGGGGATTGACTGATATTATGTCGTAGGATAGAGAGGATTTGAGACAGGTAATCTTATCCCGACCCTAATTAAACTGGAATTCAAGGGAAGATGATGATGATGATGATGATGATGATGATGCTGATAATGATGATGATGATGATGTTGATGATGATGATGATGATGATGATGATGATGAAGATGATAGGCTTGATAGCAATAGATTTACAGGCTGTCAACATACGAGTGCTGTCATCTGGTGAGTACGGTGCTGTTATCTGTCATCATAAGTACCTCAGCAGTGCTATGCGCTTATTTGAGTTACAATTGTAAAGTCAGTCTGAGAAAGAAGCGAGATTTGTATTTTAATATTAACTAACAGGGATAATTAGTATTCATTCAGACTAAACAATGTGGTCTATGTTATGACCACTTCCTCATAACCTAGTTCACCACACTGATTAGGAGCCAGTGGCGACGTCGAAAAGATACTTGACCGCGGATCAGTATGTGCGAGGTTTACATCCTGGGCTCGCCCGTCACTGACAACGCTTTCGAGTGAGGAAACTGACGTTAACCTTAGCTTTAGCTTTTCACTACTTCCAAGTATATACAGATCTATGCAAGTAGTTAATGTACGAATGAATGTAATTATGATAATGTAAACTGTCATTATCTTCTGCCTCGAAAAGCGTTACACACTAATGATTTCTTTGATTATAACCGATTACAAGTAGCGTTTCGAATAGCGGAACATCGGATATTGCTCGCTGCGGTAAAGTTGCAAGCCCTTTACCAATCATCGGTTGGATCTTGCCATTGTGAAGATGTAGATGGACGTTCGTAAGTAAGGTTCTCATCGTAACTAACGCTGATCAATTCTACTGAACAAGTCTGAATATTTAATGCTTTTACTTCCTATCAAACAGTCTCTACCCTGCACAATGAGGCGCATCATGCTACATATTTCATGTATTTCTGACTACCACTCTGCCTCGGGCTGGCAACAACAACAGTCTATGTCTTTTTAGAGCAGGAAGCACAGCATGCTATTTAAACTTACAAATGTTTGTAGTAGAGACATCTAATAAAATTTGTTTACTTTCTTTGTCTACTGGCTGGAACCAGTGGTGACGTCGGTGAGATACTCGATCGCGGATCAGTAGGTGCGGGGTTAAAATCCTGGGCTCGCCCGTCACTGACATCGCTTTCGAGTGAGAAAACTTAGCTTTTACGAGCTTTTACTTTGAACATTACTTTATACATTTCTCTGTCGTTAGAGGCGTCACCTGTGGAATCATCAGCAGACTGTTTTTGCGACCTATAAGTAAGTTTCATTTATAATGTAACTACTAAGTGCATACTAGGATTATTCTATCTAGACACATCCTAAATGTACAGTAAGAAATTATTTTATCATCATTTGATAAGTAATTGACATGTAGTTTAGTTTCAAATTTATATAATGACGCGGTATTAATAAATGAAGAAATACATACTATTATATCAGCAAAGCCTATGACATCTATTCAGTTTTGCCTTCCGCAAATGTAAACAAACACTCTTCCCCTCTCCCCTCTAGGTTTTGTTTATGATCCGAGCAGAGCTGCCACTACATAATATAAAAAGTCTATAACACTTTTTCAAACAGAATAGCAGAGTTGTTGTAGTTTCGTAATACTTCAATTATACACTACATTATATATAGTCTGATGAATTAGCAATGATACTAGGTAGGTATAGTTGTATGCTGCAGTAATATCAACGACAGCAAAGTACAATAGCTTATGATATGGTATTGGATGATACTACAAAATGGCCGAGATATAAGCACTACGACAATTATCATAAACATACTATTTTCTTTATCATTTTTGAATTTCCAACATTTTAAACAGGCGCTAGATTACCGTTATATTTAAATTTGAGATCTTAACTTAAATTTTAAATTCATATGGCGTATTTTAGTACCGTTTCCAAAAATAATTAAGTTACATCAAAGTTACACAAAATTTGACCTTTAAACAGTTAAAGTTACAACATTCTATTTAATAGTTACAAAAGTTAGACATTAAAAGTTAAAAACTTGAATTCAATCAAGCGCATATAGAAGCAAGCGTTATATCAGATCACTGCTGCTTGAGGGTAGGCTCAGATAAAGACTTGCAGCTAAATGCCAATACCAGACTAGTCAACTAATCAAAACTAGTTTAAACTAGTCAATACCAGACCAGTAGTCCTCGAGACCTGGTCTTGAAGCTGCTTGTTTTTCTCTTGTGGTCTCTATGTCTTTCTCTTGTGGTCTTTATGTCTTTCTCTTGTGGTCTCTGTGTCTTTCTCTTGTGGTCTCTATGTCTTTCTCTTGTGGTCTCTATGTCTTTCTCTTGTGGTCTCTATGTCTTTCTCTTGTGGTCTCTATGTCTTTCTCTTGTGGTCTCTATGCCTTTCTCTTGTGGTCTCTGTGTACTTTCTCTTGTAGTCTTTGTGTACTCAGTCGTCATCGTGTGGTGCTTTGGCGCCTGTTTGTGTAGAGTCTGCAAGAGTCATCCCTGACATTGCCTTATGGCGAGGAACCGAACGTTAAATTCTTATTGATTTATCGATTGATTGATTGAATGATTGATTGATTCATGGATTGAGATCTGATTTGAGATATGACCAAGAACAAGACGGGGTTTTGCCGGTCTTGGTCTTGGTCTCGAAGATTTCAGTCTGGATCATGTCTAGCTCTGGAGCGATTGGTCCCGGATATATTTAAGGAAGTAGGGGGAAGACCGAGACAATCATAGCGACTATGACTGTACTGGTCTTCCTTCAATCATTTCCAATGCATTTTTCATTTCATTACACTGGGAAGAGGGTTAGAAGAAGAGCAGTGATAGGGGATGTTAAATGATTTGACAGTAGTCTATCGGCTCAAATATCTACAAATAGCTGAGCGTTAATGTGTCAGTCGCTCTGTTTATCCCTTCAGTTAATGACAAATTACTAACACAGCGGTATAGCCCAGGGCTATAGATGCCGAACTGTACAGTATATTCGTAGCACATGTCTTCTGTATACCTTGTATATACTATAAACATTGTATATATCTGCTATGTCTTCACGCCTGCAGTATAATACAGTGACTTTATAGAAGTTCTAAATGCATTTAATATGCTTGTTGTAAAAAATCTCACAGTTCAGAGTAATAGTAAATTCAGAGTAAATAGTCACAGTTCGAGATATTCAGGGATTTCAGGGTTTGGAATGGGCCGAGCCGGTGGCATGTTTGGTAAGTTCTTCGACAGAGTTGTGCAGGGTTCAAATCCAGTGCTTTCATCGGCAATGAGTAGATAGATGTTTTATTTGCACGAAAATCACAACGACACTAGACACAGCGCATAGAATGACGTAAAAAATGGACACACAGGCCCGAAGGCTCTGACGCATGTCCACTAAGGTATAATTAAATTAAAAACAGTTCAGGGTAAAAATTTTAATTATTCATTTCTAAAATAATGATAACTAGGAAATTACTGGTTCTTTTTCAAATGAAACGCTATTTAGCAGGGAGGGTAATGACGTTAAGCCAGTCTTTTAGATCATAGATTCAACTATTTGACAGAGATTTCATTTGACAGTACATAAGGCCTACCAACTTTCTTCCAATTGCTGAACTTTACAGCAGAACTCATTTTAATATCAACAACAACAAAAACAGAAATAGAGTGCTACTGTCGTCCATGACCATATTCAGCACAATGGCATTAAATCCAATCCGATGAGCAGAGTGTGGGATCCAAAAACGGTGCAAGCCAAAATCCGGAAGTTCAATCCGAGGAAGGGCACTAGTGGAATGGAGTCAGCTTATCAGTCGGTAAATCAGTCGGTAAATCAGTCGGTAAATCAGTCGGTAAATCAGTCGGTCAGCATATCAGTCAGCATATCAGTCAGCATATCAGTCAGCATATCAGTCAGCATATCAGTCAGCATATCAGTCAGCATATCAGTCAGCATATCAGTCAGCATATCAGTCAGCATATCAGTCAGCATATCAGTCAGCATATCAGTCAGCATATCAGTCAGCATACCAGTCAGCATACCAGTCAGCTTATCAGTCAGCTTATCAGTCAGCTTATCAGTCAGCTTATCAGTCAGCTTATCAGTCATTTCTTAGGTCAAATGTTCAATGAGCTTGTGAGGAGGAATCAAAGCTCTGTGAGGCATTACTATGAACTGGACATATGTCGGTAAACTGCATGTGTTTCTAATGATCCGACTAACTCATATGCAAAAAAAACGTAGCATTAATTCTTCTCGTGGCATAATTACAAATAGCTATAAATATAGTACAAAATCATAAAACAAAATACAAAATCATCGCTGTAAATGAATGGAAGTATTGGGATTCTCTTTCTTCATCTTCTTCAGTGCACTGCCAAGTGACAGGTCCATACTCAAAGTCTGTTTTCTCGCTCCATAAGAGCACTCCTTATATCAACAAGGATTAAAGATTATTAAAGCTAATTGATCAGTGATATGCTCAGTGATATACGAAATAAGGATAAATTAGCGAAAATGCATGTCTTGGATTTATTATCAGGTGTTAAAGGAAACCCAATCCATTCTGTCCAAATGTCGCATAATTCCTTCACCACCCGATTGCCAAACATCTGATCACAGATTTCTATTTCCCACCCAGTTCAGTTCCTGTGTAAACAATTTATCGCAGACAATGAAGGCGACAGGTCGACATTAATTGCTCTGCGCTGCGCTAACGAGTGAACTGTGCGGCGCTAAAGTGCGCGCAGGTGAATTACGAGCTAAACTGTTTACTCGTCGATGGACGAGAATATAAACAGTCCAAGCAGCGGAAACAACTGAATCCTAAATCCAGCTCCGCTATACAGATCAACGCATTCCATTGGCTGCTGGGAGATTAAATATTAGCAGAACAGTTGTGTAACGATTGCTAGATATCATAACATATTATTCTCCAATAATGGTTTAAGAGGTCATAGCTATAAGTTGTTTAAGCCTAGTGTAAGGACAGACTTAGGAAAGTTTTCTTTTTCTCAAAGGGTGATTGATAGGTGGAACTCTTTTTTGTGAATGCGGTGTCGGTGAATAATTTTAAAAATATGCTGAATGTTGTTATCATGTATGATTGGGGATTAAAATAAGCCCTTGGCTTTTTTCTCTTGTTCCTTCTACCTAAGTTTGAAGAAGGATTGGAATAACGAAAGATGGTAGCAATTCTGGTAAATAAAGCAGCGCTTTTAATATTTAAACTTTTACTTTAAACTGAAGAAACTGATGATTTACAGTGATGGATGTTCCAGTGTGCCTCCAGGAAACCTTGTCAACTGTACAGCTAAGTTCACGAGGTCAAGTAATTCAATGACAAAAGAATAAATACTTTCATTTAGAGACCCGTTAATCCCTATTCGGGGTCGACACGGAGGGGACTAGGTAGGAAATACAACATTAAGGTCGGTTATCTATCGACCTGACTCCACCAAGTGTGCTCGACTGGGTTTTGAACAAAAGACCAATGACAAAAGGGTAGGTTATGATAAACAACGGGTTACTTTAAAAACAGTAAAAATGTCGATTCCTATGACCTTCAGAAATGTTTACAGTTAGGCTATTCAGCTTTCCAGGCATTGTCTTCTTTTAACCTTGATCAGTAACAAATTGGCAAGAGAAAGAATTCACAATTAAGTTTCGTTCTTCTGATACCAAACTGCTCAAAATTCCTAATATTCTCACTTCGTTAGGTAGACGTTCATTTTCTTTTTCCGTTCCTACTGTTTGGAACTCTCTGCCTCCTGATCTTCGCTCATGTTCTACTACTTCCATTTTCCGTTGTAGGTTGAAAACATATCTCTTCCCATCATAGACTTTTTCATCTTGCCTGACTATTTGTTTGATCACCGGACCAGCACCGTTTAGGATCCTTTTCTTTCTTTTCAGCACATGTTTTTCAGATCGTTTGAGGTGAATCGATTTGTGGTGACATGTGATGGGAGGACGTCCCTGACATTGCCACTGGCTGGAGTCAGTGGCGAAGTCGGTAAGGTACTCGATCGCGGATCAGATGATGCGTGGTTCAAATCCTGGGCTCGCCCTTCACTGATATCGCTTTCAAGTGAGGAAACTGACGCTAACCTTAGCTTTACCAGCTTTTTTACCTCATCCTTGTATGAGGAAACGGACGTTAAACCTTTATTTATTATTTATTATTAGATGCAACATGCAGTACAATGCAGTACAAAACGGTAGCGTGATATTTCACAGAGGATATCTCGTCAGATTCAGAGAGTTTGGCAGTTGAGCAGATGTAGCAGCAGCATCACGTGATGAAACGAGTGTCACAGTGAAACAATGAAGTTAATTCTATCTGTGAGCATCATCACACGTAACTCAATCATATCAACTGAAGACTTCCTCTCAACACTGGGTGAGTGCCTTGCAAACAATTGAAACTAAGCTGCTTTCTGCATTCAAACGATTATGTGTTAACACTAAAGGGGGGGGGGGAGGATTTCAAGCAAAATCTGGATTAAGAACGTACGTTCAACATTTGCTTATGATATATTTAGTGGATCAGTCGTCTGTGCAAAAATTAGATTTAAAAATTAGACTGAGTAAGAACAATAACAAGAATAAGAGAACAATATCAAAACAACAAAAATATGAAAACAAGAAAAACAGAAGAAGAAAAGAAGTATAGCAAGAGAAAAAGAACAAGAGAACAACAACAAATTAACGGATCACACGTGTTTGAAGTTTTCTTCAATTAGAAATATTCATTTAAGCCTTGTATGTTTAAATCCGCTAAAAGGTTCAAGATACTCCTAGTATACGCAGAATGTGTAAGAATTGTAAAATTCAGGAAGCCACGCCCCCTGTGCTCTTTACGAAGAACCAAGCTTTGTTAACACGACATCCCAGTAATTAAACAAAGTATTCACTACGTGCTGAGTGGCTCTGCAGAGTTATCAGAGGAAGTGACAACTTGTATTAAATTACTGTTTGAAGTACTTCCCTCATGCAACCAATACCAGAAATTAGAGGATTCATAATTATATTATACATCATCGTCATCGTCATCATCGTCGTCGTCGTCGTCCTCATCATCATCATCATCATCATCATCATCATCATCATCATCATCCTCATCATCATCATCATCATCATCATCATCCTCATCATCCTCATCATCATCATCATCATCATCATCATCATCATCATCATCATCATCATCATCATCATCATCATTATCATCGTCTTCATCATCGTCATCGTCATCGTCATCTGTATCTTCCCTTGAAACCCAGTTTAACTAGGTTCGGGATTAGAACATTTTGATGCAATTTCTGGAGCCTAGGGTCTCACCAACCAACTGCTCTTTCTGACGTTGGTTTGGATCTTCGCCTTTGTCCCCTTTTTACGACACGTGCAGTCAACGGTTAGCGTATTCTTCAGCAACCCGGACACAATACGGGCACATAATTGTATTATACATATAAATTAATTACGATGAATAATGAAGAAGGGGGTATATTCATGAATTTCTAATTTTCCTCAAGAAATTATTTTACTTATTTTACAGTATAATTACTTCTTTCTCTACCATAATTTGGCTTTCACTAACTGCGGTTTATCATATGTACAAAACATTTCATCAAACAAAGGTGTGTGAAACACAAAAATGTGGGAATAGATTCAGATTCATCGTCATCATCATCATCATCCTCTTCCTTTTAATCCCAATCTAACTAGGGTCGGGATACGAATAGACCATCTCCACTCCTCGTTGACCAACACCACATCATCAGTAAATCCCTAATTTTAAACGCCTCTCTTAATCACCGCATCCCAAGTCAGATGTGGCATGCCAAAAGACTCAGAAGAAACATATATAGCCTAACCAAAATCACAAAGCGGGTGCCGTATACCATCAAATGATTCAAGTTTCAAATAATTATATCGGTTCATCATTTTTAATATAATAATAATAATATTATATATTTAATACATTATTATTTAATATATTATTTAATATATTTAATATTATATATATAATTATTTTGCGGCAATTCTCTAGTAATTGCCACAAAACTTAAACGAATGGATAAACTTCAAAAGTCTTAGGACTGAAGAAATTATATTCTTTTCCCGACCCTTCTTGAACTGGGATTTAAGGGAAGATGATGATGATGATGATGATGAATATTATATATAATTCATCACTTTTAGTATAGGTTCATCACTTTTAATATTTCATACATTTAATATGCATGTAGTAATTAAACCCATTTCCTCTTCAGAATGGGATGCAGGGACTTTTGGTCAACAACAGCCATGGATACTTGTCAACGATACACTCCGCACTCATTGGAGATCACGTAATACTAGAAGCCGAGACACAAAAAATACATTTGCCACTACAATATTATAAATACAGTCTAATTCTTTCTATGCCCTGTATTGTTAGACTTAACTTCTCTTCTTCAGTGCACTGCCAAGTGGCAGGTCCAAGGTACATATTCATGCTCAAAGTCTGCTTTCTCACTCTGTAAGAGCTCTCCTTAGATCAACATGTTAATCCCTTCACAAAGTCTATTCCTTATCCATACCTTATGTAACCTATATCTTGGGAAAAATATGGCTTCTGAGGTGGTTTCTCGTTGCCTTCCTCAACTAACTAGTAGAATTTCTTAATAGCGCAGGAGTAACGTCATAAAGGTTTAAATGACAGATCCCGAGGTGAATTGAACCCTCGCAGGTTCGAATCCCAGCCGCGCTGAGCTGAGAGTAAAATCTAAGACATTCACAGGACTGGTTACACGGAAAATAGACTAAATTGCCAAACGGTTTAAAAATAGGTATTAAAAGTGATAGATATCAGCGTAGTTGATTTACGTTTACTTTAAACATCCTTTGATAAAAACAATTTTCATAAGTCTCCACTTACCTCAAATTCCTCAATATAGCACTAATAAGATCTCAAGCTGTCACTTAGATCGTATCCATATCCACAGCGTGTAATCCTGTCAATAAATACCATTTTCGAGAATAGAATTAGCATACGCATGTAAACTATTCTAAACTTCTAATGTAATACCGCAGTTATGATCAAAGGCTCTACAAAGAGTGCACAGGTGTTTTGGCACTGTTATTATTTACAGCAGCTCCTATAACTCCCTGTAACTGACTGTATTGTATCGAGTCTCAGTAGACTGGTGTCTCGATGTATAGAGGCAAGAGAAGTTCAAAGAAACCCGTCTTATTATAGACCGCGAGTGTGAATTAGTGCGTGTGTGTGTTTGTGTTGATGTGTGTGTTTCGTGTTGTGTGTGTGTGTTTTTATGTGTGTGTTTGAGTGTTGATGTGTGTGTGTGTGTGTTTGTGTGGGTTTGTGTGTTGATGTGTGTGTGTTGATGTTTGTTTATGTGTGTGTTTGTGTGTGTGTTTGAGTGCATGTGTGTGTTTGTGTATGTAAGTGTGTGTGTGTGTGTGTGTGTTGTGTGTATGTGTGCGCCCATGGACTAGGATGCATGTGTGATCACTTGTTGGTGTGATTGACTATTGGTAAGGTTCTATGTCCCAGGAGTTTTGTATCCACTCGCCATTAGATGTAGGTTACATTAAAAAGGTAGCTATATATACCTATTGAATATGAAGCAAATGAAAGACTTCCTCAGGCCTTGGAAGTCTCTTTGTTACAGGTTACAGTAGAATCAATATTATTTCCGATATGAAATCTTATTATTGTTTCTTTAAGAATTCACAATTACGTTACAGTTCATAACAATATTAATTAAATGTCGGGAAAAGCCAATGTCTACGTCAACTTCCCCACTCGAAAGCGACGTCAGTGACGGGCGAGCCCAGGATTCGAACCCCGCACTATTATTTATTATTTCCTATTTGCTCTTATGTAGAATGGCTTTGGTTCAAAGCTGATTTTAAGAGCTCTTATCGGCTACAAGTGGGGTCGGGGAAACTATGCAGGGACGTCACCAATATTAGTATACCTCCTTTTTCCTAATGCTCATATGACACAGAGAATTAAGAAGTGTAGTAAAATTCGTGAACCACTGGGAATCGAACCTCGGACCTCTCAACTTGGCCTCGAGCGCGATAACCATTGCGCTATAGTTCACACAGATACTACAATTCCCAATTATATACGAATCAGTTTTAATTATCTCTCCTCAGAAATTTCCCATAAGAATAGACAGACCATTAACTGCACATATCGTGAAGACCACTAAGCAAGAGCTGAATCACAAGGAAACCACCTCAGAAGCTATATTTATCTCATTGTATAGGCTACATAAGGTATGATAACGCAAAGCCGTTTGTGAAGAACTTACATCTTAATCTATGAAGTGTTCTATGAGCAGCGTTAAAGCAGTCTCTTAATAGGAAAATGTACATTGGACCTGCCACTTGGCAGAACGCTAAAGAGAGAGAGAGACAGAGAGAGAGATAGATAGATAGATAGATAGATAGATAGATAGATAGATAGATAGGTAGGTAGGTAGGTAGGTAGGTAGGTAGGTAGGTAGGTAGGTAGGTAGGTAGGTAGGTAGGTAGGTAGGTAGGTAGGTAGGTAGGTAGGTAGGTAGGTAGGTAGGTAGGCAGGCAGGCAGGCAGGCAGGCAGGCAGGCGGATGGATGGATGGATGGATGGATGGATGGATGGATGGATGGATGGATGGATGGATGGATGGATGGATGGATGGATGGATGGATGGATGGATGGATGGATGGATGGATGGATGGATGGATAGATAGATAGATAGATAGATAGATAGATAGATAGATAGATAGATAGATAGATAGACAGAGAGAGAGAGAAGAGAGAGAGAGAGGGATCAAAATCTGTTAAATCCAATAACACAATACATGAAGACACAAACGTTAAATTAATTTGTAATTGTTTTACAGGAAACAGTGAATTAAGTAAGTGGTTCATGACAATAAAAAGTAGTATATGAGCGAGTAAACAATATATAAGTAAGTACTGGTTCATGACAATATAAACAGTATGTGAGCGAGTAAACAAGATATAAGCAAGGAAGTACTGGTTTATGACAATATAAAGCAGTATATAAGCGAGTAAACAGGATATAAGTAAGGAAGTACTGGTTTATGACAATATAAAGCAGTATATAAGCGAGTAAACAATATATAAGTAAGTAAGTACTGGTTCATGAAAATAAAAAACAGTATAACAACGAGTAAGCAAGATGTAAGTAAGGAAGTACTGGTTTAATGTTTAATGTTTAATAGAGTATATCATGCTAAGGCATCTCTATACTTTACAACAGTTACGGTAAAACAAGCAATATACAATAAAATGCACACAGTAAAAATCACTACAATATCAAATAACTGTCTTAGGTAACATGCTTAAATGTCGTAATCTGAGAGATTTATCAGTGAGCAGAATTTACACGGAATGATCTAGCAAAAAGATGTGCCTAAAGACTCTTTTTAAAGCTATCAGGTTTATCAGAATGTCTTATAAAATGTAGAAGTTTATATGGTTTATGACAATTTCAAGCAGTAAAAGAGAGAGAGTAAACCTGACGATAAATTCTTATTGATTGATTGAATGTAGGCAGAATGTCAGTAGCAATGTAGTAAGTCATGACAACACCTAGCACTAGATGAACGAGAAGTCGGTAGATCGTGACAGAACAAAGGCAGCAGCGAATGGAAACATTTCAAACATTCACGTCTCAGTTTCAACAGGTAAACAATAAAAGCATGATCTGCCGCCACTAACATTTCCTCTCCGCTACATCTACACAAAAGATTCACAAAATGTCATTTCAAGATGTCTCACATTTACTACTTACGAGTAATTCAGAATCGCAGAGTTCCTATGTGTAAGCCACACAAAGATATTTCTGTGAAGTTTTATATCTCCTTCATAATAAGAAAACTTATTGATTTCACTAGTACGGTAATACCAATGTAAAACCTGCATTTTTCACATTGCGATATATTTATCGAGATAGCTTGGAGAATCTCACAAGCTGTATGCAATCAATCAATTAAACAATCAAGCAATCAATCAATTCACCAATCAATTAACTAATCGAGTTATCGATATATGAGATTATTGAATCTACAAGTGGCATCAGTCAATAGATCGATCAGGCCCCTGAGGTTAACTAAATGTGGACTAACAAATTGTATAAATAAAATAGGAACATATAAGCCAATGAGCCTGTGGCATTTGTTCGATATCGGAAAATGGAAGACAGAGATGAGTGGAGGCGCTATATGCCACAGACTTGACAATAGGCAGTGAACTAAGAGAAAGAGAGAGAGAGAGAGGGAGAGAGAATGATGATATTATAAGCGCAGAAAAGAAAGTCACTGGTATAAATAGCTTAAAGGAAATCCAAACAATCAAACATCAATTCTCTCCAGACAGATGGAACAGATTTATAGCACCGCACAAGATGTAACATAGCCGTCAGGTCATGTGATGTAACCTGACCCAGATACATGACCTACATCCTGAAGGCACCTTGTAACACTATACATCTCAACAGCTCGCAGACTCTTCACAGTCTACTGACGCTACTTCAAATTATCATCTACTTTTACGTCTTCTATTGTTGGAATTCGTTATATAATTATTCTTGAAATGAACACTTTCAGTTAAGATTGGATTTATGTTATATAGTCAGTCTATTGATAATATTTATTCATCATCGTCGTCGTCTTCATCCATCATCATCACATCTTCTCCATCTCTTTAATATAATGAAGTTTTAAATGACGGATTCTGAGGAGAATTGAACTCTCGTGGGTTCTAATCCCAGCTGCGCTGATCTGAGAATAAAATCACGGACATTCACTGGACTGGGCCACTGGCTATACGGAAAATTGTCAAAATTGCCAAATGGTTTAACCATGTGGTTTTAAAAGTGATAGATATCAACAGAGTTGATCATTTCACTATAATGAGTGTTGACTCTATTACATTTACTTTCTAATCCCAGTTTAACTCTGCCCATCACCATATCATCTGTCATTCCCCTATTTTTAATGCCCTTCCAAATCAGCACCTTCCACGTTACTTGTTGTCTACCACTCTCTAGTTTGACATCCAGTTCTTCCCTCCAAACTCTCTTTACTACATCCTCATCTGCCTTTCTCACAATAAGCCCATACCATCTCAATCTCGACTGAGCCAACCTATCCCCGATCCCCTCAACGCGCAAATTCATCCTCACATTAATTTTTCTATTCTGTCCTTCCTAGTTTAACCACATATTAGACATAACATTCTCATTTCTGCCACATTCAAACTCTGAAAATGTTTGACTATATTTATTAATTATTAATTAATATTAATTATTAAAAAGGAGAAATATTTAAATAGAGGGAGACAGAGAATAAGAGAGAGAGGAGAGAGAGGAGAGAGGGAGAAAGAAAGAAAGAAAGAAAAGGTGAGAGAGAGAGAGAGATTGAGGGAGCAAGGGATGAACATATATTTATCAGTTACACTATGAGAGTAGATAAATCTGTCAATCACGTGTGAGATGAGAATCTTCCAGAGATAAGTTAGCTGCTTCCGGTCAGTGAGGTGGAGTGAGTCAGGAGAAAATATGATAATAAAATAGAGAAATAACTAGAGAAATAAAATAAATGAAAAATATAAGTAGAAGTACCGACTTGGAGTCAGTGGCGAAGTCGGTAAGATACTCAACCGCGGATCAGTAGGTGCAGGGTTCAAATCCTGGGCTCGCCTGTCACTGACATCCCTTTCGAGTGAGGAAACTGACGTTGATATTAGCTTTACAAGCTTTGATTTTAAATAAAGAGTGATAAAAGGAGAAAGAGGGATGCAAAAAGAAATATCGATATAAAGAGGTTAATTATTAAACACAAAAACGCAATAAGGAGATGGACAACATTAATTCACAAACAGTTATCGTGCGTTGGATTATGGAAATTGTAAAAAGTGTGGATTTCAAATAGACCATCCGACAGCTGCACAAGTTTTGGAGAAGCCAACTAGAGCAGACATTGTAGAGATAGGCAGAAACGTCATTGCTATAGATTCTCACTCGATAGTGTAAAGGGTCGTTCACCTTTTAGAATCTAGTCTATCGCTACATTCCCCCGTTATCATATAAACTACCCCTACCTATCCCTCGTTATCCTATCATCCACCCCTACATCGTTATCGTATCATCTACCCTACCTAGTTATCATATCATCTACCCAACCTAGTTATCATATCATCCACCCTACCTAGTTATCTTATTATCTACCCTACCTAGTTATCATATCATCCACCCTACCTAGTTATCATATCACCCACCCTACCTAGTTATCATATCATCTACCCTACCTAGTTATAATATCATCGACCCTACCTAGTTATAATATCATCGACCCTACCTGGTTATCATATCACCCACCCTACCTAGTTATCATATCATCTACCCTACCTGGTTATCATATCACCCACCCTACCTAGTTATCATATCATCTACCCTACCTAGTTATCATATCATCGACCCTACCTAGTTATCATGTCATCTACCCTACCTAGTTAACATATCATTCACCCTACCTAGTTAATAACTCATTATCGAGTCAATCTGGTCGGCGGCGATGAGATGATATCAAAGGTCAGCAACAACAACAACAAATTCCTGTATAATTGGATCACCTTTAGCTCCTGAGTCTGAGAAATATATATAGAATTATGATATAGAGAATAGCCACGCATTTGAGGCGTATTGGAAATATAACTATCTCGGCATGTCTATCAATCAAATGTGATACCGTTGTTAATAGAATAAGAATGTAAAAGCTGGTAAATCTAAGGTTAACGTCAGTTTCCCCACTCGAAAGCGATGTCAGTGACGGGCGAGCCTAGGATTTGAACCTCTAGACAGTGGAATACGCAAAATGTGGACTGCGAGGAGACAAATAAGCGTTATTCTTTTATGACAGCAGAAAATTGGAGAGTTTAGGAAGAGAGGGTTTGATCAAAGCTCGATTCTGGACGGGTGGTTGAGTAAATGTGTGGAAGGGTGGTTGAGTGAATGGGTGGAAGGGTGGTTAAGTAATTGGATGGATGGGTGGTTGAGTAAATGGGTGGAAGGTTGGTTAAGTAAATGAGGGGAAGGGTGGTTGAGTAAATGGGTGGAAGGATGGTTAAGTAATTGGGTGGATGGGTGGTTGAGTGAATGGGTGGAAGGGTGGTTAATTAAATGGGTGGATGGGTGTTTGAGTAAATGGGTGGATGGTTGGTTGAGTACAAGGGAGGAAAGTATTTAAGGGTGGGGAGTGAGAAAGGGGCCTGATTGTCTGACTTTGTGAGTGACGCGAGCCGGTAGTAGGTTCTACAATACCTTCCGTTTTACTGATCGATCGATTGATTGATTGATCGATTGCTTGACAGATCTATTGCATTTAGTAGCAGAGTAAAAATACAGAGGATACATACGAGAAAAATATACATTCTACATACGAGAGCGTAGAATGTGAATAATAGCAAGTATAAATCAGTAGAAATATAAATATTCTTAACACATTATTTTATATTATCGACATATTGATTTCTAAAGTTCAGAGCCTGCCCTGGTATATGCTACTTAGTCATCTCTTTAGGCGTTACAATTTGAGTGGCGCCTGTGTTACTTTAATTGTAACGAAACTGTTATACGTATACGGCAAAGCCGATGAACAAACAACTCTATTTCATGCATTTATCTAGAAACTACTTGAGAACATTTATTTATTTATTTATTTATTTATTTATTTACTGGCACTGCTTAATATCTCGCTTTTTCTTTGGACTTCACATGCTTCGACATGGCTTACTTGTAGAGAATCATAATTTTTTTTTATTCCACATGGCCTTTTATATGTTATAAATCATGTACAAAGAGTATTAGAAACCACCAGGAGTCAGGGATCAGGATTGAGAAATAAAGCAAGAGAAATTAAACAATAGAAATGAACCAACCAATCAATCAATCAATCAATAAGAATTTAACGTCCGGTTCCTCGCCATAAGACAATGTCAGGGACGTCAAGAGAAATTAAACAATAGAAATGAACCAAGAAAAATTAAGCAATAGAAATTAAAGAAGTGAAATTAAACACGAGAAAAGTTACAAGAAAAATCAAACTAAAGATAAAAACCCAAAAAACGAAAGACAAGAAATGAAACAATAATCGTCTACTGGTCAGTAGACATAAATCAAAACATCAGAGGATGATGATGAAACATTCCAGCAATAAATCATCTCCCACTGTAGCATCTGCCTGCCCTACACACGTTACATATACACACACACACGCACACATATACACACATACACACACACACACACACACTGCCCTACACACGTTACACACACACACATACACACACACATACACACACACACACACATACACACACACACACACTGCCCTACACACGTTACATACACACACACTGGATGGAGCCAGTGGCGAAGTCGGTTAAGATATTCGACCGCGGATCAGTAGGTGCGGGTTCAAATCCTGGGCTCGCCCGTCCCTGACATCGCTTTCGAATGAGGAAACTGACGTTAACCTTAGCTTTTACAGCTTTTTACAAATACACACACAGACACACAGACACACACACACACACACACACACACACACACACATATATATATATATATATATATATATATATATATATATATATATATATATTGAATTGAATCTTACTGACAATGATTCGCTTTATCCTTGCCACCACACACACTCATGTTCTGTCAAATGGCAGGTCCACAGTTCATATTCCTATACACTACCTGATTTCATGCCTCTAGAGAAAAATAATTTCTAGGAAATTTATTAATTTGATTTTAAAATGTGATTAATTTCTGACTCGATTTCAATAAAATAAAAACTATTAAGTTAATGCGTCGCTGCAGTGCAGACAAATATTCCAATGTTCTCCTTAGAGTGAGAAATACTTTCCTAAGCAAAATACTAATCTTTTTAAAAAATCTGTTTTAAACATCAGATATTTCGAGGTCTAGCTAAATTGATAGTGGTCAATGGTCGCTATAAGGTACCTGACTGCTTTGCTGTTCAGAGTGCTTCTGAGACTTTGTTAAGAATGCCTAGTGGACAAGCTTGAGGGAAATTGACGTCTGTGCACAAGATGTGTTTATAAAAGTCATATCTACTGCCCACAAGCACCTGTGTAAACACCGCATGTACTGACACGGTCCCCGACTCTAAAGTCTAGTGCTATAAATATAAGTTAATAGCTTATTTCTCTCTCTTTCTCTCTTTATCTCTATCTCACACACTCTTTCTCTCTACCTTTCTCTCTCTCTCTCTCTCTCTCTCTCTCTCTCTCAGTCTTTCTCTCTACCTTTTTCTTTCCCACTTTCCTTCTATCTTCCGATCTCTTCAGTGTTCTCTGTCACTGTCTCTTTTTTCTTCTTTCTCTCGCCAACACTCCATCTCTCTCGCTATCTCTTTCTCTTCTTTCTCTCATTCTCTCTCTCTCTCTCACACACACACACACATCTCTCTCTCCCTCTCTCCCTCTCTCTCTCTCTCTCTGATTCTCTATCTCTATCGTTTCTTTCTTCCTCTTTCTTCTTCCTACCTATCTACCATAGAAGTAGACCTGTCTTTATCCTCCATTGTGCTTGGGTCATTCGACTCAAGCTGTGACAATGCTCTTAGCTACAGCGCGAGATCTTGCTGTCACTTAACGTCACTATCATGAGCATCTTTGGGATGCCAGGCTGTAGATAAGAGAGGTCGTTTAACGTTTGATGTCGCCATCTGACGGCTGAGATAGACGTTAAATTTTCTGATTTCTTAAATGTTAATTTTTGAAATATTTAAGTACGTGTATGTAGAGGTGCAATTACATGCCCTGGATATGAGGTAGTACAATGAGATAGAGAGAATGAGAAGGGTTGCTAGAAAGAGAGAGAGAGAGAGAGAGAGACGAGAGAGAGAGAGAGAGAGAGAGAAAGAGATAAAAAGAGAGGGAGATTGAATGTTACAAGTCCAAATGGAATAAATACAGGAAGAAAAAGGAAGAAAGTTGTACAGCATGAATCTAAGATTAATCAGCACCATCCTTCTGCAACTCTGAGTGCTACAACCTCAGTGGCATAACAATGTTTGCGCTACATCATATGCTACAACCTCAGTGGCACATCAATGTTTGTGCTACATCATATGCTACAACCTCAGTGGCACATCAATGTTTGTGCTACATCATGTGCTACAACCTCAGTGGCACATCAATTGTTGTGCTACATCAAATGCTACAACCTCAGTGGCACATCAATTATTGTGCTACATCATGTGCTACAACCTCAGTGGCACATCAATTGTTGTGCTACATCATGTGCTACAACCTCAGCGGCACATTAATTGTAGTGCTCATGTGCTGCAACCTCAGTGTCACATCAATTTCTGTGCAACATCATGTTCTACAACCTCAGTGGCACATCAATTGTTGTGCCACATGTGCTACAACCTCAATGGCACATCAAGTGTTGTGCTACAACCTCAGTGGCACATCAAGTGTTGTGCCACATGTGCTACAACCTTATAGAGGCACATCAATCATTGATGTTACCGGTATCGCCACTGGTCAGTAAGATATTCGACTGCGAATAAGTATGTGCGGGGTTCAAATCCTGGACTCACCCGTCAATGACATCGCTTAGTGAGGAAACTGACGTTAACATTAACTTTACCTTTACATCAGTCATTGTGCCACATGTGCTTCAACCTCAGTGGCACATAAAGTGTTGTGCTCATGTGCTACCACCTTATAGAGGCGCATCAGGTGCTGTGCCTACAGGTAACATTTAACGCGGGTCAAAGGTCAGCTGAGTTGAACTCTTCATGAGTGTAATTAGAGAGATGAGATGACATCAAATGTCAATCCAATCAGTCAGTCAGTCAGTCAGTCAGTCAGTCAGTCAGTCAGTCAGTCAGTCGAGTATCTGAGAGTCAGGTAAGCGGATGAGATGCTATTCAGTCAGTCAGTCAGTCAGTCTGTTAGTGAGTCAGTCAGTCAGTCAGTCCGTCAATCAGTCTGTCAGTCAGTCTGTCGGTCGAGTATCTAAGAGTCAGTGGATGACATGCTATTCAAATATGATTAGAATTTCAATTTTCAATCAATCAATCAATCAGTCAGTCAGTCAGTAAAGCTAAAAGCTAATAAAGCCGAAGTTCTCCAATTAGAGAACTGAAGTTCTCCAGTTTGTAAAGTCTGTGGCTTAGACAAGCTAGACAAGGTCTTTTATTTATTAAAAAAAACAATATATTA
The DNA here is from genome assembly GCA_905160935.1 of Enchytraeus crypticus. Classification (NCBI taxonomy): domain Eukaryota; kingdom Metazoa; phylum Annelida; class Clitellata; order Enchytraeida; family Enchytraeidae; genus Enchytraeus; species Enchytraeus crypticus. The sequence continues at coordinate 334,466 of CAJHZI010000769.1, forward strand.
TTCGCAAAAGATGGAGGAGAGAACGTAGAGAATATGTTGAAATAATTTTGTATCAATATTGCTATCATATAAAAAAGATTTCTTTAAAACTCATAACCAAAAATTAAATTGCATTGGACACGTATATGCATTTTTAGTAACGGAATTAATTTTATAACTTGAGTTGTGTATCTTTGAAATTTAACCAGTGTTAGCTCCTAGATGTATAAATACATTTTAAAGACACAATGCGGCATCATTGTCGACATTCTTCCTCTAAAATAATAGCTACAAGATTGAAAGCGAAATCTGAAACCGTTAAAAATACTCAATTAAAAATTATTATTTTTGTGACCATTCAGTCTGCAAACTAGGCGTATAAATTTTTAGACCAATCAGACATACATATCTCCTTCTTAGTGCACTGCCTACTGGCAGGTCCATGGTACATAACGCCTCCACTCTTCTCTGACTTCCGCTTTACTCTTCATTTCCACATATGAGTGGGTCACATTACATTAACGCAGCCTTTATCTTCAGTAAATATATCCTGAGGTAGTCTTCCATTGCATTCTCAGTATCTGCGCTAGATGTTTTTACAATATACCAGCAGTTGTTCTTTTTCAATTTTATGACCACTGAACATATTAGCTTTGATAAATTGGCTTTGGCTCTGAATATTACAATTCAGCTTTGACGAAGAAATTTAAGTTAGTTATGTTCGTTAAATAGTAAACGTAAAATTAACTGAAATGTGGAGAAGTGAAAGAACGGAAAACTGACTGAAACATGGAGAAGAGAAAGAACGAAAAACTAACCGAAATGTGGAGAAGTGAAAGAAAGGAAAACTGACTGAAATGTGGAGAAGAGATGGAACGGAAAATTGACAGAAAAGTGGAGATGAAAACAATGGAAGACGCTGAGCAGTCATAAGAATGCTGGATGTGTGAATACAGGTCGAGTATAATACAAGAGTCACAATCACGTGATCTCTCAGTGGCACAAAGCTTTGTGATGATGATAGAGACGCTATAGTAGTCATTGACTGACTCTGTTGACTCGTTTATTGTCAGGTCTCTATTGTCAGGTCTCTATCGTCAGGTCTCTATTGTCAGATCTTTATAGTTAGGTCGGTCTCTATTGTCAGGTCGGTCTTTATAGTCAGGTCTTTATTGTCAGGTCTCTACAGTCAGGTCTCTATATAGGGTCTCTATTGTTAGGTATCTATTGTCAGGTCTCAAATTGTCAGGTCTCTATTGTCAGGTCTCTATTGTCAGGTCTTTATTGTCAGGTCTCTATTGTCAGGTCTCTATTGTCAGGTCTTTATTGTCAGGTCTCTATTGTCAGGTCTATATTGTCAGGTCTCTATTGTCAGGTCTCAAGTAGTAGGTCTTTATTGTCAGGTCGCTATTCTCAGGTCTCTATTGTCAGGTCTTTATTGTCAGGTCTCTATTGTCAGATCTCTATTGTCAGGTCTCCATTGTCGGGTCTCTATCGTCAGGTCCCTACAGTCAGGTCTCTATCGTAAGGTCTCTGTGTATATATACATATATATATATATATATATATATATATATATATATATATATATATATATATATATATATATATACAGAGACCTTACGATAGAGACCTGGCTGTAGGGACCTGGGTCATTCGACTCAAGCTGTGACAATGCTCTTAGCTACAGCGTGAGATCTCGCTGTCACTTAACGTCACCGTATATATATATATATATATATATATATATATATATATATATATATATATATATATATATATATATATATATATAGATAAGCTGCATACATGTATATACCGTATATAAAATCACGCACAGATTTCTAAGGCATCGCTTAGAATGAGATATAAATATGAATGTAAATGAAGCGCTAATCACCTCGAGCTAATCGTATAAATAGAGATCAGCAGGTATGCCACTCCATTCATTCCATCAGCGTATCCAGCTGTGACTATAGACTGCCTTCAACTCCCTCCATCTCTCTGTCTCTCTCTCTCTCTCCCGCTCATTTCTCTCTCTCTCTCTCCCTCTCTCTCTCTTTCTCTCTTTCGCTTCCTCTCCCTCTCTCTATCTCTCGCTCTCGCTCTCTCTCTCTCTCTCTCTCTCTCTCTCTCTCTCTCTCTCTCTATTACTCTATCTTTCGTTCTTTCTATCTCTCTCTCTCACACACAGACACACACTCTCTCTCTCTCTCTCTTTCTCTCCAGTTGAGTAAGGTCACATTGGGCTCGTGGGTGCGCGCGAAAGAATTGCCTCAAAAATGTCAACTATGCCATTCTGTCCAGTAGCCTAACCACAGGGGGGATATATCGCACAAAAGTCCCTCCCCCCAAAAAAAGAAACAAGTGACACCAAGATTAAGATATAAGATACATGTATATCAAGCGATATCACAGGTGACATCATGATATCAAGCGATATCACAGGTAACACCATGATATCAAGCGATATCACAGGTAACACCATGATATCAAGCGATATCACAGGTAACACCATGATATCAAGCGATATCACAGGTAACACCATGATATCAAGCGATATCACAGGTAACACCATGATATCAAGCGATATCACAGGTAACACCATGATATCAAGCGATATCACAGGTAACACCATGATATCAAGCGATATCACAGGTAACACCATGATATCAAGCGATATCACAGGTAACACCATGATATCAAGCGATATCACAGGTAACACCATGATATCAAGCGATATCACAGGTAACACCATGATATCAAGCGATATCACAGGTAACACCATGATATCAAGCGATATCACAGGTAACACCATGATATCAAGCGATATCACAGGTAACACCATGATATCAAGCGATATCACAGGTAACACCATGATATCGATATCTTCTTCAGCTGCGTCAATTAATAACATTACTAAATTTATTTACGTCCTTTCACATGATATGACATTATTCACGTGAAGTCTTAAAGTGAGCTTAGAGAATCCCTTAGTTCTTCTGAACTTGACGTTAAAAGCCATATCGTTATCATTTGCATTATACATGTACACATTCCTTTCTTAATTTATAAGCCAATTTTCTTAATTTTTAGGCAGTTCTTTCCTAGCTGCCAGTTCTTCCATCACATCCACTCCATGTGTGAAGATCTTATTACAATCAAATTGAATCAATCAATAATCAATAAGAATTTAACGTCCGCTTCCTCGCCATATGGCAATATCAGGGACGTCTCTTGCAGACTCTACACAAACAGGCGCCAAAGCATCACACGATGACGACTGAGTACACAGAGACCACAAGAAAAAGCGAGATCAAAACAGTGCAAGTCCAAGATCCAATACAAAAGATCTTATTGCCCAGTCACTCTCTCCAGTTCAAAACGATTAAATTAGTGACAATTAAATTAGTGATAGATATATAGGGGCACAATGAAACGGTTGTCTAGACTCCTAGATTTTGAAATTTGTCCTTACAGTTAACGGCTCAGATTTCTTCAAGAGTTTCCTTCCACCAATAGCTGCATCCTGTTGGCAGGACCAAGTCACCTTTTACTATTGAGAATAAAGTTTTGAAATGTAAAATGCTAAACAATTAAGCAAAAACAAATCGCCAATTTTTCCAAATTAATAGCCGCATATATTTAGACAGTCTAAACCTCAACAATGGTTTAAAACCTCCAGTAAAAAATGCAGAAAATTAACGTTAATGTTGATACTGTACACCCTTTATAATCTGGTATAAAATGCCTTATAATCAGGCAGGTGTTAGTAGCACGCTAGTCTGATACTTTAACTTACATTGATAACCTCTTCACTCCCATAACCTACCTCTTGTTTTTAAACTTCTGAAATTGTTTTCTGCTACTGTTTAATTATAATGCTTAGATAGCCATATGTGACTTTAGAGCTCTTAAGTAGGAAAGTTTGCCTTGGTCGATTTTTATGTATCTTATAATTTTTTATCTTATATTTTTGATTTTATGTTTCATTTCTGCCTGTAGGCCTATCTGTTACACTGCTATGTTATCTGTTATATTGTTACAGCATGCGGTTTGTCCGATTGATTAGGGAAATAAAAAGAATACATTATTATTATGAACAGGAGGTCGCGGGTTCCAAACCTCACCGCGCCGGACATTCGTGTAGGAAAACAAACGTTAAATTTTGCTTTATAGTTAAATAACTCAACCGATTAGATAAACTAGGCAAAAAGCAGGTCATCGTCAATTATGTCAATTCGGTCAGACTTAATAGTATTCAACGCAAACCGGTGCTTGTCAGCGAATTCGCCTACATCATCCACAGCATAATCTACAATCTAAACATCCTCGTCATCAAGTTACCAGTCAACCTTTGAGCTCCTATTGAAACTCTCTCTCTCACACACTCTCTTTCTCTTTCGCTTTCTTTCTCTCTCTCTTCTCTCTCTCTCTCTCTCTCTCTCTCTGTCATTCTCTATTTCTCTCGCGTATTTCTTCTTTTCTCCACTTTCTCTCTCTCTTCTCTCTCTCTCTCTCTCTCTGTCATTCTCTATTTCTCTCGCGTATTTCTTCTTTTCTCCACTTTCGCTGTCTCTCTCTCTCTCTCTCTCTCTCACTTTCACTGTCTCTCTCTCACTTTCACTCCCTCTCTCTTTATTAGTCTGTTAAGTGTCTCTCAGTGTACATATTCCTACTCAAAGTCTGCTTTCATGCCTAGTAAGAGCACTCCATCGATCATGAACTTTATCTCGTCTCTACAGATAAGCCTTACAATACCTTACAATACCGTTACTCTTTATCTTAGGAAAATACAGCATCAGCAGTTTCTCATTGCCTTCATTAGTTTCATCTTAGACGCCCTTTACGACATGTGCATTTTGCGGTTGGTCTAACACGAAGCAGCCCGAGCAATACATTAGGATTCATGGACCTTCTGATAAAATAATATCCGACGATATATATTTATATATATCTACATTTTCGAGCTTCTAACCTTAACGTTTAACCCACATCACCAGTCAGTTACCTCTACATCTCTCTCTCAGTGCACTGCTAAGTAGCAGGTTCAAGGTACATATTCATACTCAAAGTCTCCTTTCTCACTCCATAAGAGCACTCCTTAGATCAACAAGTTAATCCCTTCACAAAGTCTATACCTTATCCATACCTTATGTGGCCTATAGCTACATAACTACCTCTACATAACTCAGCTTATTCTCGACTTTTCTTGTCTACAGTTTACAGTAGGCACATCAGCCACCCACTGCGCCTGATTCAGTGGCTCCTCTCTCTCGCTCTGTTGGGAGCAATTCAAACGAGTTAAATATCCTCAACATAATTACGTCATGTCGTGTTGATATTAGATTACACGTCACTGTGTGGGAAAAGATTGGCTGCTATAACGGTAGCATGGTTCTATAGTGAACTTTATGCTAATGTCAGGATACGCCTCTGGTTTCTAAGAAATTGTGTTTCATTTATTTGTTGATTATTCTATTTCAGATTCCAACTCAATTCTGCTTTATTATTCTACATTGTACAACTTATAAATGCTGTAAATGAATGTCTCAATAGCGCAATGGTTAAGGGCGTATATAACGTTATGAAGTTTTAAATGACAGACCCTGAGGTGAATCGAACCCCCGTGGGTTCGAATCCCAGCCGCGCTGATCTGAGAGTAAAATCTTGGACATTCACTGGACTGGCTACACGGAAAATGGACTAAATTGCCTAACGGATATAACATGTGGTATTAAAAGTGATAGATATCAACATAGTTGATCGTTTCACTATAATGTGTGTTATTATTACTATTACTATTATTAAATGATGAGCTTACTATACTATCAGATTAGTTTAACAATTATTTATGCCTTTTATTAGTGTACAAAAGAACTAATTAAATTATGTGTGATTTTAGAAACATTTCTACTCTGTATGGCTTAAGATTTTTAATTTTTAATATTACAATTGAAAATAAATTATACCCACAGTTTAATCCAGAATTTTTCTAGGAGTATATTTTTATTCAAAATTTACAAGTTCATATTAGCTATGTATCATTTAACATTTCTACATATTTAAGTTTTTGAGCAAAATCAAACAAAAGCTACCTAAAAGTTGCTTGCTAAGCCTCTATTATAGTTTAATATATTCCAACTAACTATAGCCTAAAAATATGGGGATGTGCATCAAAAACATAATTAAGCTTACGTAAATTAACTCTTTTACAAAAACGAGCTTTTCGTATAAACGATAAAGTAACAAATTTTAAATACCATACTGAGTCTGATCCTATAAACTATATGAAGTTAAAAATGATCAAATTGTGAGATATTTGTTTTTCATTATGTAGGCCTACAATGTCACCGACATTATTATCTTAACCGACATTTATTGCCGACATCGCCACTGCCTGGAGCGAGTGAGGAAGTCGATCAGGTACACAACCGCGGATCAGTATGTGCGGGGTTCAAATCCTGGACTCGCCGTCACTGACATCGCTTTCGAGTGAGGAAACTGAAGTTAACATTAGCTTTACCAGCTTTACTTTTACTCGGTTTGATGCTTTGTGTTCCTGATTATTAAACTTTTTTAAAATAATTAATAGACAATTAAAAAAAGGCTTTGTATAACAGAACTTCTGCGTCATACAACAGTTATAGTAGTGACTAATAATTTCTGGGTATATTAGCCGCAAATAATAATCGAGTCCTTCCTAAGAACGAAGTGTGAACTCATCGTTCCAGTTTCAATATCTTGAGTTAATTGTAATCTTCTAGCTCTAACATACGAACACAAATCTATTGGTCTATATAACAGCTTTATTAAAGCTTTCTGATAAATGAATAGTGAATATTGTAAACACTTTATATTCGGCTTCCAGTCTACTTTATAACCCCTTCCGTCTTCTTTATAGAATACGCATATTTCCCCCATGTATATGTATCTGATCCCCAACAACGGTACGTATAAGTTAGCATAGTGCCGTCATATATAAGCTCTATTATGATTCGACGTGACAAATTGATCACCTGTATTCATTGAACGTGTGAAGAGTCTATGATAGAAGTCGATATAATACAAAGCAGGAGCGGTACAATAAGATATATTGTATGTAACCTATTCGCAATAAAAGAGATTTCATTTATGTCTATCAAACAGGGATCAGAATTATCTTCATAGTATATAGAACGTTGTTCATCACAGTCTATCAGAAGTAACTGATCAACGGAATTATAATTGTGAAATAATTGTCATTTTTAATTAATTATTAATTAATTAATAATTGTTAATTATTCCTACAACGCAAAGCAAATTATTCCTTCTTGGTCAACGCAACATTCAGGTGTTGTGTGATCAAGCGCACACTTTGCTACCCTGGATTTGAACTGATCAGAAACCAGACGCCCAGTCGATTAAACAACTTTCTAATTTAGAGAAGTGATCAAATAAAATAAATAAAATATTAAATAAATTAATACCTATTTCTGTTGACCGTGACTATCTCTAGATACTTCCATATAGCGAGCGAGTGAGTGAGTGAGTGAGTGAGTGAGTGAGTGAGTGAGTGAGTGAGTGAGTGAGTGAGTGAGTGAGTGAGTGAGTGAGTGAGTGAGTGAGTGAGTGAGTGAGTGAGTGAGTGAGTGAGTGAGTGAGTGAGTGAGTGAGTGAGTGAGTGAGTGAGTGAGTGAGTGAGTGAGTGAGTGAGTGAGTGAGTGAGTGAGTGAGTGAGTGAGTGAGTGAGTGAGTGAGTGAGTGAGTGAGTGAGTGAGTGAGTGAGTGAGTGAGTGAGTGAGTGAGTGAGTGAGTGAGTGAGTGAGTGAGTGAGTGAGTGAGTGAGTGAGTGAGTGAGTGAGTGAGTGAGTGAGTGAGTGAGTGAGTGAGTGAGTGAGTGAGTGATGAGTGAGTGAGTGAGTGAGTGAGTGAGTGAGTGAGTGAGTGAGTGAGTGAGTGAGTGAGTGAGTGAGTGAGTGAGTGAGTGAGTGAGTGAGTGAGTGAGTGAGTGAGTGAGTGAGTGAGTGAGTGATTGAGTGAGTGAGTGAGTGAGTGATTGAGTGAGTGAGTGAGTGAGTGAGTGAGTGATTGAGTGATTGAGTGATTGAGTGAGTGAGTGATTGAGTGATTGAGTGATTGAGTGAGTGAGTGAGTGAGTGAGTGAGTGAGTGAGTGAGTGAGTGAGTGAGTGATACAGTGACTACTTGATTGATCAATTAATAGATCGATTGACTCATGATGTATTGACATGTAGTGATTTCATATGGTTGTTTAATGAATGCTGGTAGGGTAGAATCACGAATCATAAGAACAAGACAAACAGAGGCGGCTTCATTATACGACGAGAGAACGACTGGAATGTTCTCAACAAATTACTAAATCTACGAGTTAACTTCATCTTTCTCTCTCTCTCTCTCTCTCTCTCTCTCTTTCTCTCTCTCTCTCTCTCTTTCTCTCTCTCTCTCTCTCTCTCTCTCTCTCTGCCTCCATACTTCTCGTTTTCTCTTTCTCTATCATCTTTGTTTTTTTTCTCTCTCTCTTTCTCTGTCTCCTACTCACGTCACGGCTGATCTTACAGGTGACGAAACGGACGGGAACACATCATGATCATAGATCAGGATGTGTTCTGAAGTCAATGTTACAACACTCGTACGTTTATAAGAGCATGCACGGTGTATTCACTGTTCTACCAAGTGGTAGGTCCAATCTACCAAGTAGCAGGTCCAATCTACCAAGTGGTAGGTCCAATCTATCAAGTAGCAGGTCCAATCTACCAAGTGGTAGGTCCAATCTATCAAGTAGCAGGTCCAATCTAGCAAGTGGTAGGTCCAATCTATCAAGTAGCAGATCCAATCTATCAAGTAGCAGGTCCAAGGTACACATTCCCACTCACAGTCTGTATTCAAGCTCAGTAAGATCACTCCATAGATCAAGATGATCCAGTCACAAAGACTAAGCCTTTACCAAATCTTCATACTACCTTTATCTAGAGCGAAATATAGCATCTAAGACAGATTTCGAGTGAGGAAACTGACGTTAAGCTTAGCTTTACCAGCTTTTAGATTCCCACTGCGTTCCTCAGCTTCCTGTTTAGTGTCCTCTTCCGACACTGGCAAGCCTACGGTAGGTCTATGCTATAGCGGACCAGGTACGACACGGCATAACACGGGTGTCGTTAAGTTGTCTAGAACTTCAAAACACATTGTATGTGTTCATTATAGAATTATTATTAACTTATATTCATGTTCCGTGCTAATGAGCGCAAGGTAAAATAAATGAATAAATATTACAATTGAAACAGTTCAAATTGTTGTGTCCGGATTACAACAGAATAGATCAACCGTAAAATTGAATATACTGCAAGAGGCGACTAAACAAGAATTATAAAATGGAATTAGGGAATGGGAAATCACCTCAGCTATATTTTCATCATCTAAAGGGTACAAAAGGTTTGGTAGAGGATTTGACTTTGTGACTGATTCAATTTGCCAATCAATGGTTGTTCTTGTTTCTGATCGTGAAGCTGCCTTGAGTAGGAACATGTACCTTGGACCCGACACTAGGAAGAACACTAGAGAAAGAAAGAGTTAGTTTTAGTTTAATAATAATAGTAATCATAATAACAGCAATTAGAGTGCTACATTCATCAATGACAACACCGAGCACTAATGAGACTAAACCAAGCCAGCGAGCAAAAAGAATGTCCAAAAACGGTTCAAATTCCAAAATCCAGAACATTAGTCCAATTTATTACTAATTTACGGCATTAACCAACTAAAAACATCGAAGTTTTATTATTACTCGCTGGAGCGAGTGGCGATGTCGGTAAGATACTCGAAGCGGACCAGTATGTGCTGGGTTCAAATCCTGGGCTCGCCCGTCACTGATAGCGCTTTCGAGTGAGGAAACTGCCCTTAACCCGTACCTTTTTATACGTACATTCATTAATACATTAATTGAGAATTATTCCAAAGAGTGAGAATTATAATTGAAGATTGCACACAAGTAGATCAAAACAAACAGAACGAAAAGATTGAATGTCAACAAACCCGCGAATAATGAGCCGCTGTAGAAATACACAGAGAATATGGTGGCGGTCTAACATGAAAGAATCGTATCCATTGCGACAATGTATATAATAAATGCTAAAATAGATTTAATAACCGCGCAGAGCAATTCTGTATTGCAGCATAATGACAGCGAGTCGATGTAGCTTGTCTTTGTTCTTCATTCGCTTTATTTATGCCACGCAGTTTCTCTCTGATCATTTCCATACAGGAGAATTAATAAATGAAAATGACACCACTTTTTTCTACTCACATATTTTGTGTAATTTATAAACTGTAGCCGATGTAGCGTGTACTGAGTTGTCAAACATAACGTTTACTCTAAAGCGTCGATAGATAGCAACTTAATTTCCATTAATTATTTAAATATAGTATTTAATGTAAAGCTAAGGTAAAGCTAAGGTTAACGTCAGTTTCCCCATTCGAAAGCGATGTCAGTGACGGGCGAGCCCAGGATCTGAACTCACACATACTGATCCACGGTCGAATATCTTACCGACTTCGCCATTGGCTCCAGCCAATGTTCTTAACTTTAAGTTATATTTTTAACATCCCTTTCTTAGCATCACATTAAGTTATCGAATTAAAATGAACGTCTGTTTCTCTGCAACAAGTGTAGGCCTACCGCTATACGGAAGGTCCGTCGAGTTTCGAACTCGTAGACTTTTGTCGTCTTAAAACAAGCGCGCTAACAATACACCTGTCACACCACTTCTACCTCTTCAGTGCACTGTCAAGTGGCAAGTTCAAGATACATATTCATCCTCAAAGTCTGTTTTCTCGCTCCATAAGAGCACTCCTTAGATCAACAAGTTAAACCCTTCAAAAAGTCCATGCCTTATCCTTACCTTATGCAGCCCATAGCTTGGGAAAGTGTGGCGTCTGAGGTGGTTTCCCGTTGCCTTCTTCAGTTAGATGGATTAATACCATTTTATCCTGGGTGAGATGGGTCCCCTCTTGGCATCCTCAGCTCCTGCCTTAGTCGCCTCTTAAGTACACGCAGCAGATTGTTTGCGGTTGCCCTGCAGTGGTCCATCCACACCCGAGCACAACACGGGTATCACACTACTTATCTGACTGATATTTACTAATATTTGCTAATATCTGCTAATATTCCTAGGAATAGTCTACCGCCTCATGGAGAACCAGATACTCCTACAACACATCTGGCATATCGGCGAAGTTGAAAGGAATAATAAGTCTGCTGGAATACTGGTCAGAACGAGGGTCATGTTATCCAACCTTGCCACTAGATAGTATATACTAGATAGGAGCAGATAGTAGATACTATCTGCTCCTGCCGCAGAGGCCTCAGTAGAGCGAGTGTTTTCATTGGCTGGGTTATTGAGCACGGGCAGAAGAAATAGACTATGCAAAAACTTGCATAATAGAGTGCTTTTAAAACTAAATCACAAATTTACAGTTTTACAGATTATAAGTTTGAAGCATTTTTGATAGCACGTGTGTTAAGACTTACTGTGTACAATATAAAATCGCCCTTTGTTGATAATTGGCAGTGATTTTATATGTTACTTAATGTAAATTGTCACAGTTTTCAAGATTCATGGGTTTGGGATTAAACTTTGATAAACTTTGTTGAACTCTGATGAACTTTTTTGTTTAAACTTAACGTTCAAATAGTTTCCTTTTACCCCTAAAATCGGCCGATATTATTTAAAAAGTGACATCTGTTAATTATTCAATGCAAATAACGCAATTAACTATGGGATCAAAGTATAAAATGCAGTGATTTACTGCACATTAAATTCTCAATTAATCCGATTATCTTGAATGCAGATGAACTCAATTAACTAAACTAGTTAACTACATATAGCCTAAAATAAACGTTTATGTTTACTAATAAACTATACTTATAACTAATGCAGTGATATATTTACTGATAGACTATTTCTGTAACTAATGTACTGATATATTTACTGAAATACCATAACGTTGCGACACTGCGCTCTATCACTGCGCTCTGACTGGCACACAGCCGCTATCGCCTCACTGGGCTATGGAGTCTACCAGGGCTCCTGGGCTCACGCCGTGGCCTAGTGACTGAAGACCTTGTTCTGTGTGGTCCCCTCACACCCTTCTTTACCTCTCCGTCGTCGGCTATAACAGGCCTCCGGATGCGCTGATAGTCTAATTGTGTAATTGTCAAGTAATCATTTGTGAAGTTAATTAATGGTAATGAACAATATTAAATAATTTTCATTTGTAACAGTAATGTGAATAACAATAGCATTAACAAGAAGAATAATTTTCTTTAAACAACCTAACATAGAATTAACATGAATAAAAAAAACTAACAAGAACATTAGTAGGTGTAGGCCTAAGTAAAAAATGTGAACTCTGTCCAGGAGCAGTGGTGCAAAAGCCTTGGCTGGGAGGGGCTTAAGCCCCCCACCTACCGCCAAAATAAGGTCACTTTTACAATTCGTTCAGAACCGCTTATAGTTACTTCAGAGATGAAAAATTTAACCTACTTTTTTCCAAAACAAACGTAGGATTTTAGGCATTTTAGCTTTTCCCCTGACTTTAGTGCTGTATAAGTGGGGGGGGGGGTAAGATACGGGGATACACTCACTCTGTGAGCCGAGCGCAGTAGTGAAAATAATTGAGCCCCCCCCCCCCCCCCCCCCCCCACAGCATTTTTCTGGTTGCTTCACATGTACCGAAGAAGGCGGGGCGTAAGCAAAAAAAGTGTAAACTCTCAAAAAAATTTCGGGGCCCCACTTAAAAAATTCCTGTCCCTGTCTGTCTCTGTCTCTGTCTTTGTCTCTCTCTCTCTCTCTCTCTCTCTCTCTCTCTCTTTATGTGTCAGTATGTCTATGTGACAGTATGTCTATATGTCAGTATGTCTATATGTCAGTATGTCTATGTGTCAGTCAGTATGTCTATGTGTCAGTATGTCTATGTGTCAGTATGTCTGTGTCAGTATGTCTATATCATTGTCGTCCTCTTTTGTTTACTTTTAATTACAATCTATTCAAACAGTCTCAATGAAGATTTAATGCTAGTCGCAGAGCTGTGTTTAGTTGTAAATCCTCTTTTGTTGCTTCAGTACGTGGAACGTTAATCAGACAAGCGTGTAACAATTTAAACCATGAGACTTTTGTGCAATGCTTGAATTTAACAAAATATATAAGTTTTCACTAATCAATCAGTCTGATATCTAATCAATCAGTCTGATTTCTAATCAATCAGTCTGATATCTAATCAATCAGTCTGATATCTAATCAATCAATCTGATATCTAATCAATCAGTCTGATATCTAATCAATCAGTCTGATATCTAATCAATCAATCAATTTGACATCTAATCGATCAATCAGTGCGATATAATAATAGTAATAATAAAGGTTTAACGTCCGTTTCCTCATCCAGGGATGATGTCAGGGACATCATATATATAATCAATCCGTCTGATATCAAATCAATCAATCAGTCTGATATCTAATCAATCAATCAGTCTGATACCTAATCAGTCAAACAGTCTGATATAAAATCAATCTATCAGTCTGATATCTAATCAATCAATCAGTCTGATATCCAATCAATCAATCAATCTGATATTAATAACTTACTCAATGATTTACCATGTCATGCATTCCATTTTGTAATAAATCAAATATTAATCAGTCAATAACCAAACGATGACTTATCTCTAACAAATGTTTTATTTCTGCATTCAGTACCGAGATGAATATTCGGTAGCGAATAGAACTTGTGATCGGTTGTTTATCAGATCGGTGTGCTAATAAATCAGTCATTGAGCTCTGGCATTCAATCTACTTAGTCATATAAAAATCAATCAATCCATCAATCAATCAATTATCAGTCCATAAATTGCAAATTAATAAATCTATTGTCAATCAATCATTCGATAAATCATTCAATTAATCAATAAATAAATCAGTCAATCAAAGTTGTCATTAGAGAAATTCTGGCATCCATTATTTAATCAATCCGATAATCAATCAGTCAAATCTTAAAACGAATTAATCGATCGAATAGCCAATCAATCTGTTAAAAATACGATCAATAAATTTATAATTAAACAAGCAATTACACAATCAAATAAATAAAATCAAGAATAATTACTGGAAGTTCTTGAACATAGGTTAGTGGTGTTACATGATTCAAGACGTTCGGCGAAGATATAGCATAAATATAGGCTCCATCCGCTTCATACACGTATCATAAAAAAGTGAGCTATATAAGTCTATATGTTATTTTCTGTCATTATCATATCGCTTGTCAATTTATTTATTTCAATTAATTTATGTATATAAATTTATTTTCGGATGCGAATTTGTTCTGCTCGTTTTAGAAATAGTCAATAAATTGTAAAATATTTACTTATGATTAATTTTAATTTGTTTCTTATTAAATCCATGCATAAATTAATTATAAAAAAACTGTTTACATCACCCAGAACTTGAAGACCAGTATAATTACCCAAGTCAGAAATGGTAAGGAGTGAGATCTGCTGCTAACCATAACTAAACTATCTCCAGGCTACTCTTATAATTATCTGAGGAGGAAACTTATCCGTTAGTTTACAATTGTTTCATAAGAATTGTAATTTCAAGAGCCAAGCTTAAACAGCATCAGTTTTAATAAATAACCATACGCATATCATTTAACGTCATTGTTCTAAAATTAAAGAATTACTGGTTTATGTTTGCGAAACAATTAATTAATTAAATGTTTTAAAATTTGTACGCAAAGTTTTGACGATATTAGCAAGAATTACTTTAACAGAAGAAGCCTGTAAAAGCAATATGGTGGACAGTGTTAAAGAGAAATGATCACGCTGTCCTGTGTTTGATTGCCTGAAGTTTTGTCTAATAATTCTACTTCCGCTTTACAGAATCGATCGATACTATTTTTCGTGGGGATATAGCTGCTCTGAGCAAACATGTCTGCTAATAATCATCTTCCACAGAAAGAGAATGCTTTATTTAAACGCATATTGGTAAGAGATAATTCGCTGTTTTCTTTAGGCCTAAATTGTTATCGTAATGTAGATTACTCGTTTACCTAAATAATTAAAGTTATAGGTATATTTAATTAGTCATTAGTTGCAGATCTTGACTCCATTTTGCAGCCATGACTGCGTAAAATTTTCAGCGTAATCGATCTTGAGTTACAGTTATTTTAGCAATTTTAGCGAAGTCTTTCCAGCACTGTCTTCCATCAATACCTTGTCCTTTAACCATCCCTGACCCCTGCAACCTTTCTTTCCCATCTCTACCTGCAAATCATTGCTGGTGACTGATACTGGTTGCACTAATACGGTACTGATCTCTCTTAAAATCTGAAAAATTTGTGCAGTCACACTTCTGACTTTAGGAATGCTAAATTGTTAAAATTATTTTTTTTTCAGCTTATACTTTGATTACGGAGAATAACTATGAGGATGTTTAGCAACATTGCAATGAACATTGAGTATATAACTTTATCGATCTTTCCCTCTAATCATACTGTATTATACTGAAAGCTCAGATTACGTAACCTGTCTTAGTGGTTTCCTGGTTTTTTGAAGTCAAGAAAGCTAGTAAAGCTAATGTTAATATCAGTTTCCTCACTCGAAAGCGATGTCAGTGACGGGTGAGCCCAGGATTTGAACCCCGCACATACTGATCCGCGGTCGAATATCTTACCGACATCGCCACTGGCTCCAGCCAACTAAGATTGAAGTTTATGTTCGAGGGTTTTTCAGTATTCAGATTTAGTCTCAGTTCCGCAGTATTGGGTTAATCTACAGATACAGATTTATCTTAGTATTGGAGAAAACAAACTTTAAATACGAAATATTATGATTGGCCTGTATATTGTAAGCTGTTGGTGTTGTGCGTAGAAATGCTATGAACAGAAGCAGTACAAGAATGGGCTCAAATTTGCCAAACAGATTTTATCAAATCCGAAGTTCTCAGAACATGGAGGTAAGAAATCTCATATTATAGTTGATGCAGTGCCCACTACTCTTTAGTTTCTATCCCGTGTTAGCAGTGAATATTGTATTCATGTCTTTATTCGTGTGTGGACATGTAGAGGAAAACGGAAGAGAGAGATGAGTGAAGGCGTTATATACAGTATATTCATTTGCTTATCCATCATAAACATACAGGATCAATATACATCACATGCACACATACACATACGATCATTTACAATCAAAGTACGTTATAAGAAACTTAAATAGAGTTCCTGCTAATTCCAGCACTAGCATTAAAATATTGCTGTGCAGTGATGAACTTAGTAATTTAGATTGTAAAGATGATTTCTGTCTCATCTAAGGTTGAGCCAATGATCTAAGTGTTGCGCATATTTATTTATTTTTATTTATTGCTTGATTTCAGGCGTAATAACCCATACATGAATCTTGCACATACAACGATGCAACAAAAACCAGAAAAGCAAATAGGCTGTGCATAATCTGAGCTATAAGACAATTACTTGTATAGAATTAGGCATACAAAGCTATAATAAGCTCAGAACATCAAAACACTTAACTAGCATATTAGCAATTGATATCAATATCGATGTATTCAGAGACTCTAAAATTGTAAATAGTTAATGAAATTAATTATAAAATTATAAATTAACCTAACATATCAAATGTTTAAACTTAACAAGTAGCATAACAACAGGTAAAAATTAGCTCAGTAGCAGTTTTTTAGCTAATAACTTTTTAGCTACAGATAACTTAAGACATCGTCAGAGTTCCTGATCAGTGATAACAATAGCGTTATCAATATGAGAATTGCCCTTGATCTTGTTAAGCAATCAGTCAATCAATCAATAAGAATTTAATTTTCGATTCTTCGCAAACGGCAATGGCAGGGATGTCTCTTACAGACTCTACACAAACAGGCATCAAAGCACCACATGATGACGTCTTAGTACACAGAGACCGCAAGAGAAATAGATATCAAAACAGATCACAATGATCACAGTTTATTGGTGAATTGTAAACTTCAGGTGTTGCACAGGCTGTAGTGCCCGAGTTAATTCGTACAAAATCTATAGGTTTAAGATACAGAGTTAGCTAGCAGTTATAAATTTATAGGGAGGAATATCTATAATAGTTTTACCGTATTAAATTATCGTATTGAAAGTTGAATTTAGATTTGAAGTTAATTCTTTTCTGTTGAGTTGTCTGGGAAGTATGATAAACTTGTAGCAATGCTGTGTGCTTGTGTTGTTGACAGAGACGCTGGCGATGAAGGGTTTGACGTTAAGCTGTCTGGGTAGGAAGGAAGAGGCGTACGAGTTTGTGCGGAGAGGATTAAAGAACAATCTTACGAGCCATGTCTGTATCCTTTAACTACAGCGAGAGCTCGCGACAGTGCGAGGGCTGTGCCGCTCAGTGATAGGGTGTATAGACTGAGGCAGGGTTCAGTTATATGTAGTCAAATACTTTCATTTTGTGCCAAAACACTATCAAAAGTAGTAGGAGTTAATCTCTTTAGTAGTAGGAGTTAATGTGACCATTTTAATTAAGTTGGAATATTTGTGTAATTTCCATTGAGCTGTAATTTCCTTTGTCAAAAAGACTAAGACAGCCTTTAAGTCACAGTTAAATTAATTTTAGAGTCAGAACCAAGCTCAGTGGCAGTTTTCTGCCTCTAGCTCAGTGGCAGTTTTCTGCCTCTAGCTCAGTGGCAGTTTTCTGCCTCTAGCTCAGTGGCAGTTTCTGCCTCTAGCTCAGAGGTAGTTTTCTGCCTGTAGCTCAGTGGCAGTTTTCTGCCTCTAGCTCAGTAAAATAGAAATAGCACGATTCTAAGATTAAATTAATAAAGAGAAATTACATTGTGAAATGGAACTTGGACATTCAGAAATGCTTTAGATTAATTGAAATGTTTCGAGTAACTTAAGTTTGTTAGAGCTCTAAACGCGTCCATTTAAGTTGAAAGGGAATTAATCGAATATCTCTAGGTGTAGGGTTGCTAATTCGAAATTAAATGTTAGTAGTAGTTTAAAAACTTTTAATAATATACTGCGTAATTGCTATAGAATATATGCGATGCTTTTGGGTAAACAGGATTGTTTTCTCAGGGAATGACACCCTTGCCCAATAAATGTTAGTCGAAGCTGAAGAAGGCATAGGAGGCCCATCTCTTCCAAATCTTCAAGAATAATGGTATATCATGTTAGATGATTTAAAGATTCACTCTTATGCAGACATGAAGAGAAAACGGAAGACAGAGAAGTGTGGAGACGTTATACACTGTGTACCTGCCAGTGGGCTGTGCACTAAGAGAGAGATATGCAGTAAGAGAGAGATATGCGATGCTATGTAGATATGTGAGTGCAATTGAAGCTGAGATTTCTTTAACGAGTATACTTGCAGGCTGGCACGCCTATGGTTTACTACAGCGGGCTGATAGGAAATATGACGAGGCCATCAAGTGCTATCGCAATGCACTCAAGTGGGACAAGGTTATTATCTCATCTTAAACTCTAATTAACTATTAATCGTTTGATATGTCTTTGAACATTGATATTTAAATTATTAATTATTTTAATATTTTATCTTTTAATTACTTTGTAGGAATAGTAATAGTTTGAGCATTTGATCATTTTGCTGCATCATTACGTATTAAAAAAAGATTGTATCGGTGTGTACGTGTGTGTGTGTGTGTGTGTGTGTGTGTGTGTGTGTGTGTGTGTGTGTAGGAAAATCTACAGATACTGAGGGACCTGTCTATGTATGTGTGTAGGTGTGTGTGTGTAGGATAATCTACAGATACTGAGGGACCTGTCTATGTATGTGTGTATGTACGTGTGTGTGTGTGTGTGTGTAGGATAATCTACAGATACTGAGGACCTGTCTATGTATGTGTGTGTGTATGTGTGTGTAGGATAATCTACAGATACTGAGGGACCTGTCGCTACTACAGGTTCAAATGAGAGATCTAGAGGGCTATAGGGTATGATCTACGAATCAGTTGTAGAGTCAATCAATCAATCAATAGATTAATCAATAAACCCAGCCAGTTGGCTGTAATGTCTGTTATTCAATTAATCTTTTGCTATATCAATCTTGTGCTCTTGTATTCCTGCTCTATATCCTATTGTTTTTTATTGTATTGGAGCCAGTGGCGATGTCTGTAAGATATTCTACTTTGGATCGATATTTGCGGGGTTCAAATCCTGGGCTCGCCTGTCACTGACATCGCTTTTGAGTGAGGAAGCTGACGTTAGCATTAACTTTACCAGCTCTTTTGTTGATGTCGTTGGAGGAAATTCTTTGCATATAACACAAGATGTTGATTAGGGATTCTGAATTACTGGTTTAAAGTGAGTAGCGATCAAAAATAGGTTTACTTTGTTTGTATTATGTTGATTAAAAAGTTAGATACAAAATGTAGACACAGTTAACATCGCAGTCAAGTTAATAAAATAAAAAAAATTATATATTTCAGTAGAATTGTTTTAAATAAATTTGAGCATGCAAATTCACATTTTAAAATTTGCTCGATTGATTTATTAATATCTTGAAAATGTTGTTCAGGATTAATTGTTGTTGTTGTTACAGGATTGATTGTTGTTGTCATTATTAAAGGATTGTTGTTGTTGTTGTTGTTACAGGACACGAGGTATCAGTTGTTGATACTGCGTCCTGCACAGAGAGCTTCGTGGATTGGCTACGCTATGGCCTATCATCTGCTCAGCGACCACGAGATGGCTCTGAACATTCTAGAAGAGTTCAGAAAGACTCAGTCGCAAGAAGTAAATATGTCAAGTGTATCTGTGTGTGTAATAAAAGCCAATGTTAACGTCAGTTTCCTCACTCAAAAGCGATGTCAGTGACGGGCGAGCCCAGGATTTGAACCCCGCACATACAGATCCGTGGTCGAGTACCTTACCGACATCGCCACTGGCTCCAGCCTGTGCTATCAAGAATCTCATGTTTGCGGTCTATTATCTGATTCTCTCTTTCTCTCTCTCTCTCTCCCTATTGCTCTGCCTAGTAGCTGGTTCCAGGTATATATTCTTACTCGCAGTCTGCCTTCACATTCCACAAATTCAGTCTGCATTCTGCATTCCATCGATCTGCAAGTTAATCCTTTCAAAAAGGTTGTGCTTTATCCGCATGGCATCTAATTTGCAAGTATGGTAGACTACGAAAGTTACAGGGTTTCTATGAAAATCTAGTAGAAATATTTTTAACTGGACTTAATGTGCAGGTGTAGTTTGAATCGTTGTGAGTTATTTACAGCTACTGTCAAGGGCTGCAAATACCCGTTAATGACTGTATTGAGTAGACACTCAATACAGTCATTAGCACTCCAGTCATACACTGGCTGGAGCCAGTGGCGAAGTCGGTAAGACACTCGACCGCAGATCAGTATGTGCGGGGTTCAAATCCTGGGCTCGACCGTCACTGACATCGCTTTCAAGTGAAGAAACTAACGTTAACATTAGCTTTACCAGCTTTATCACTCAAAATTTGATGATGATACTTATCTCATAGTACTATACTACAATCATCTCATCTTTATTTAACAGAAGAAGAACTAATGAACTTAGAAAGCTGGGCTACTGTATAAAATCTACAGCTAAACTGAAGTAAATCTAAAGAAATTATCTTTAAGGCACCTAGCTTGAAGCAGCGCTACTCAGTTTAAGTGCCGTACTTAGATGGAATAGAACGAGTCTCAAATGCTTGAGAGTCTCAATTTTGTGTAATTTACTTTTCCTCTTCCGTTCACATATCGAATCTCATATCCCCATGCTCGTGCAGTGATATATAACATATGGTGGTCTATGACAGAGATAATAGTAAAGCTGTTAAAGCTAAGGTTAACGTTGGTTTCCTCACTCGAAAGCAATGTCAGTGACGGGCGAGCCCAAGATTTGAACCCAGCACATACTGATCCGCGGTCGAGTGTCTAACCGACTTCGCAGTGGCTCCATGGAAAGAGGTGGAGAAGATCTATTCGTATCCCGACCCTGGTTGAACTGGGATTCAAGGGAAGAGGATATGATGATGATAATAATGATTGATTTTAATTGGACTGTTGTTGTTGTTGTTGTACTGACAGATCTAGTCACATGACTATGAGTACAGTGAGATGCTCTTGTATCAGAACTCTGTACTGTTGTTGTTGTTGTATTGACAGATCAAGTCTTATGACTATGAGTACAGTGAGATGCTCTTGTATCAGAACTCTGTACTGTTGTTGTTGTTGTATTGACAGATCAAGTCTTATGACTATGAGTACAGTGAGATGCTGCTCTATCAGAACTCTGTACTGTTGTTATTGTTGTATTGACAGATCAAGTCTTATGACTATGAGTACAGTGAGATGCTCTTGTATCAGAACTCTGTACTGTTGTTGTTGTTGTATTGACAGATCAAGTCTTATGACTATGAGTACAGTGAGATGCTGCTCTATCAGAACTCTGTACTGTTGTTGTTGTTGTATTGACAGATCAAGTCTTATGACTATGAGTACAGTGAGATGCTGCTCTATCAGAACTCTGTACTGTTGGACGCGGGTAAGAATGAGGAAGCTTTAAAACATCTCGAGCAGTATGAACAGCAGACTGTTGATAAACTGGCCGTCCAGGAGACGAGAGGTGGGCGAGAATATTTTTTATCTTTTTATTATCATACGTGTCCCCGTGTTGTGTCCCTGGGTTGTTTGAAGAATTGACCAAGCGGTGACTGCACGTGTTTGTAGAAGACGACTAAAGCACTAAGATCCATACCAATGTCAGAAATGGCATTCGGTAGGTGAGTGCCTAGACTCCAGAAATTGCTACAAAAACTTAAATGAATGGAAAAGTCTCAAATAGGGGATTGACTGATGATATGATGTTGGACAGAGAGGATTTGAGACAATCTGTTTGTATCCCAACCCTAGTTAAACTGGGATTCAAGGGAAGATGATGATGATGTTTTATCATACGTGTAGCATAAAATATAGACATTTACCATGAACAGGTGCCGTGCATGAACAGAGATTGGGGTCTACAGTGGGTGCTTATGCCACTTGTGGGCCTCTATCTCTGTTTATTAGATGTATGAATAGAAGTAGCTAAGAAGTACCAGACCATTTTTTGATCACTCGTTTGCTTTCGTTTAGGACCTTCTCCTCAGCTCATTTCAGATTGGTCTGGGTGAATTGATCTGTAGTGCTGTGTGCTGCGGGGACGTCCCTGACGTCATACTTATATGAGGAAACGGACGTTAAATCTTTATTATTATTATTATTATTATTAAGAGAATATATATGTGGACGTTAAATAGGACGTTAAACCTTTATTATTATTATTATTATTATTAAGAGAATAGATATATCAAGTTTTGCATTCAATGCTGTCACTTCTACAAGTTACTAGAAGCGAGAGAGCCCAGTTTAACGTCTGTTGCTATGCACAAATGACTGCACGAGGCGACACAGCTGTGTGCTGAACTCATGTTGCTTGTCAGTCAATCTTGCTGCCTCCTCAGCCACCAGTCAGCTGTACAGCATTTACTTGTTGTAGCGACTAGTTTAGTATTTGTAATTCTTTGTGTTTGTTGTATGCAACCATGCTGTCTTGAAAAATTGTATTGAATGTATTGTATTGTGCTGTACTGAAAGTTGTATTGAACGTATTGTATTGTATTGTAGGTAAGCTGTATCTACGGCTGGAAAGACTGAGTGAGGCAGAGAGTGTGTATAGGAAGCTGATTGATCGTAACCCTGAGAACTGCTCATACTACACGGGTCTAGAGAATAGTGTTAAACCTGGTAAGTGTGCACATACACATGTACGCACACACATGTACACACACATACACACACCTACACTGACACACAAACATGTACACACACACACACACACACACACACACGCATATACTCATGTGCACACACACACACGTAACCCTGAGAACTGTTCATACTACATGGGCCTAGAGAATAGTGTTAAACCTGGTAAGTGTGCACATGCACACACGTGTACACACACATACACACACACAATCATGTACGCATACATATATACACACATAGTGGACCTGATGGAATCCTTGTGGCTTGTGCTTTAATGCATTATTAATTAATTGATTGTTTAATTAGTTGTTTAATTTATAGATTTGCAGTTGCAATGGCAGAGAGATTAAAACTCTTTGAAGGCATTATGCAGCTTTATTTATTAGTTGTTTTATTGATTGATTTCCTCGTGTTGTGTCGTTCGAAATGCTGAAGAATAGACTTTCTATGGACTGCACGTGTCGTAAATGGTGACACAGCGCTAAGTTCAAGACCAACGTTAGAAAGGGCTTTCGGTTGGTGGGGCCTAGGCTCCAGATATTGCTGCAAAAATTTTCCAATTCCAACCCTATATATACTGAGATTCCAGTGAAGATGAAGATGATTACGATAATGTTTGATTGATTTGTAGGTACTGTGGCAGAGAGAGTAAAGCTGTACGAAGACATTATACAGCTGTATCCCAGAGCGCTGGCTCCCAAGCGTCTAATGCTTCAGTTCATCACTGGTATGTCCTGATGATACCTGTCCTAAATTCTGTCTGTTAATTCTGCATGTAAGGCTTCTGAATTCTCTAGGGGCTGTTAGTGACAGCTTAAAGATTAGAGCAAATTGTAATGCGATATTTGATGCTTTTGTTGACTTCTGCATGTGTTATGTTGTGCTATGTGTGTACAGGTGATGTGTTATGTGTGTTATGATGTGTGATGATGTGTAATGAAGTGTTATGATGTGTGTACAGGTGATGTGTTATGATGTGTGATGATGTGTCTACAGATGATGTGTGATGATGTGTCTACAGATGATGTGTGATTATGTGTCTACAGATGATGTGTGATGATGTGTCTACAGATGATGTGTGATGATGTGTCTACAGATGATGTGTGATGATGTGTCTACAGATGATGTGTTATGATGTGTCTACAGATGATGTGTGATGATGTGTCTACAGATGATGTGTTATGATGTGTCTACAGATGATGTGTTATGATGTGTCTACAGATGATGATGTGTCTACAGATGATGTGTTATGATGTGTCTACAGGTGATGTGTTATGATGTGTCTACAGATGATGTGTTATGATGTGTCTACAGATGATGCGTGATGATGTGTCTACAGGTGATGTGTTATGATGTGTCTACAGGTGATGTGTCATGATGTGTCTACAGATGATGTGTTATGATGTGTCTACAGATGATGTGTGATGATGTGTCTACAGATGATGTGTTATGATGTGTGTGCAGGTGATGTGTTATGATGTGTGTGCAGGTGATGTGTTATGATATGTTATGATGTGTGATGATGTGTCTACAGATGATGTATGAGGATGTGTGTACAGGTGATGTGTTAAGATGTATTATGTGCGTACAGATGATGTGTTTCGTGTGGAGGTGGACAAGTTCTTGGTGAATTCTCTGAGGAAGGGAGTACCCCCTCTCTTCCACAACCTACGTGCAGTCTATGAGGACAAGAGCAAGGTCTCTCAACACAACATGACGTTATTAACTGAATAGTTTAGACATCATGTAGAAATTAAATATATCTTTGGTGTCAATAACTAGCAGACAATAATAGCAAATAAATGACAGAATGTGAGAGTAATTTTAAGGAGCAAATTCTTTCTTGAAAGTTTGCGAATATTTCCTCAGTTGCCTCTCTAGAGCTAGTTGACTCTGTAATCTATTTAACACCAATGACGACTGGACAGGTTCAGTCGATATTGGCATCTGGCCGGCCATAGCAAGGGTATAGCCTCAGCATTGTGCTGTATTCAGGTGAATAAGTGATAGACTACAGATCTATAGGTGCCAGGTTCTAGGCTCATCTCGCCTGTCTATAGCGCTATGGTGATGCTACAACATTAAACTTGGATTGCTGACTGGTCAATGCTGCTTGTCATACTCTGCCAGCAAGTTCTGCTAAAGTATAAATTTCTAGGGAACCTCTATCTCTCTAGTGTTTTGTTAAGTTGCAGGCCCATACTCTTATATCTACTAACTGTCTGCTTTTAGGCTCCATTAAGAGCGATGGGTCGATCAATAAGTTATAGTCTTCACAAAAGGCTGGATCGTATGCACAGTTTGAATTCGAGTATCTTACCGACTTCGCCATGGCTGGAGACAGTGGCGAAGTCAGTAAGATACTCGACCGCGGATCTGTGTGTGCGGGGTTCAAATCCTGGGCTCGCCCGTCACTGACATCGCTTTCGAATGCGGAAACTGACGTTAATATTAGCTGTACCAGATTTTACACCCCAAGTAAACTGTAGTTGGAGAATAAAACTTCTGAGAAGTCATTTTTCTTGAATTATAGGCTACATTAACCAAGTTTGCATTCCACAGTTGTTGCTTAGTCTCTTATGACACATGTAGTTTGTGTTTGGTGGCACGGATGCAGCATGGTAAAATTTTACTTGATCTCTTTAGGGGTCATGTGAATTTATTGCTATACTTCAATTGCTGTGTTGTTGTTGTTGTAGGTTAAGATATTAGAAGAGTTAACGCTGACTTATGTTAAGAATCTTGAAGCTTCTGGAACATTCTCATCTCCAGCAGGTATTGTTGAAGCTGTCTCCTTATGTCTCTCTGTGTATGTATGTATATATGTGTATATGTGTGTGTACGTTAGTATATGCTTGGCTGTATGTACAGTGTATATGTAGATTTTTTCAATTGGTCATGTGTAAGTGAATGTATGTGTGTGTGTGATTGTTTAATTAAATTTAAATTAAAGCTGATAAAGCTAAGGTTAGCATCAGTTTCCTCATTCAAAAGCGATGTCAGTGACGGGTGAGCCCAGGATTTGAACCCCGCATCATCTGATCCGCGGTCGAGTATCTTACAGAGATTATTACTGTGAGTGGTTAGCATTTGCGGGAATTTCTGTTATCAATTAAATGCAGCCTAAGTTCGCTTATTTATTTATATTTTGTTTTAAATATTTTACTCCGACCCTGGCTAAACAGATTTAAGGGAAGATGATGATGATGATGATTATATACTTATTTATATATTGGGCATATATTTAGCACATTTATAACTTCTAGAGACTGTTGTTTTCTCTCAGAGACAAGCCTAGCCAGGCTGTCTCTGAGAGTGACCTGTTTATCATTTGAATATTATATAATGACTGCTATGAAACTTATATCTTGAACTTTATGGTTATATTGAACTTTCTATTTGCTGTTTGTTCCATGTATGTTTCTACGTTTTCTGCGGTATGTCAGATTTCATGCAATAACGAATATATAACTAAATTAGCTTAGCAGCTTCTGCTTATTGTTTATGTAAGACTTGTATGATAGTGTATGAACTAGGAAAAGAGAGAGAGATGTGTTTATTAAATCAAAGAGAAATCACTTCATACGTGTAATTCTATCAAAATTAAACAATAGAATGAAAATGACTAACTGAACAGCATCACAATAAAAATAAGAAAATATATATATACTCACTGATAGAGATTTTCAATGCACTGTGTGCGCTTGTGTGTTTGTGTTTTGTCATTTTTCATACCCTATAATAAATAACATGCATAATAGTGAAATGATCAACTATGTTGATATCTATCACTTTTAATACCACATGTTAAATCCGTTAGGCAATTTAGTCCATTTTCCGTGTAACCAGTCCAGTGAATGTCCGAGATTTTACTCTCAGATCAGCGCAGCTGGGATTCGAACCCACGAGGGTTTGATTCACCTCAGGGTCTGTCATTTAAAACTTCATGACGTTATATACACCCTTAACCATTGCGCTATTGAGACATTCCTAGTTATATGTTCGTGCATTATATCCATATTTGTAAGGATATTACTAGTCGCTTTAGTTAATAGAGACACGTAGGAAGGTAAGGATTTAGAGAGCTTCATGTACTGTGTGTGTATGCCCGCGAGTGTATGTGCTTGTATCTGTGTTTATATGTATAAGTGTTTATATATGAATGTGTTGTGTATGTATATGAATATGTGTATTCTTGTAGGTGTATTTTTATGTAAGTATGTGTTTATATGTATAGATATTCCATATGTACTGTATGGTATATATATATATATATATATATATATATATATATATATATATATATATATGTGTGTGTGTGTGTGTGTGTGTGTGTGTATGTTTATATATGCACGTGAGTACATGTAAACGTGTGTCAGTAGATAAGATGGAGAACGGTGAGAGGGACAAGGAGGTGGATGGAGAGGTGGAGAGGGAGAGCCCCACGACATTGTTGTGGACGTACTACTACCTGGCTCAACACTTTGATGAGCTGAGAGACACCGAGCAGGCTCTGCTCTACATCAACAAAGCCATCGCTCACACCATGACTCTCATTGAGCTCTATGTTGTCAAGGCTCGCATCTACAAGGTTAGCCTTGAGCGTTGACTGAGTTTAAAAGTTCTCGTATCTAGTCAGTATAATCAAGTGTAATCAATCAATCAGTCAATAAGCATTTAGTGTCCGGTTCCTCCCCATAAGGCAATGTCATTGATGTCTCTTGCAGACTCTACACAAGCAGGCGCCAAAGCACCACACGATGATGACTGAGTGCACAGAGGGAACAAGAGAAAACGAGATCAAAACAGTGCAAGTCCATGATCCAAGGCAAGCTGGTCAAAATTTAGACCTATGGCGGAACGAGATGGGTTTTTAGCTTGCCAAGGAAAGTACCAATACAATTACAAGATCGAAGATCTTGTGGCAGATAGTTCCATATTATGTTCCATATGGGCTGATTGCTATATCAACTCTAAATGTTGTGTGTAGCACGCAGGTAATATAGAAGAGGCAGTCAAATGTTTAGATGAAGCTCAGTCATTGGACACGGCTGATCGCTACATCAACTCTAAGTGTGCTAAGTACATGCTGAGAGCTAACATGATCACTGAGGCTGAACAGATGTGTGCCAAGTTCACCAGGGTACGTACTTTGTATCCAGATTATACGTAGTGAAATTTACCAGAACTGCTACCATCTTTCGTCATTCAATCATTAGCCCGACTTAGGTATCAGGAACAAGGGAAAAAAGCCAAGGGCTTATTTCAATCCCCAATCATACATGATTACAACATTCAGCTTATTTTTAAAACAAACTCACCGACACCGCATTCACAACCTCCTCACTCAAAGAAATACCGGGTACATCTGGCTGGAGCCAGTAGCGATGTTGGTAAGGTATTCGACAGCGGATCAATATGTGCGGGGTTCAAATCCTGGGCTCGCCCGTCACTGACATCGCTTTCGAGTGAGGAAACTAACGTTAACATTAGCTTTACCAGCTTTATCTATTTCGTTGCTATACTGGGAATACTTTCAGTATATAAATGTAGCACAGTGGCTGACTGGGTAAAACCAGCAGCACAATCAGTGGTTATCTCTGGGTCCAGGGCTCTAATTCTGTGCCTGCCTTGTCTCTGATATGCTTTAAAGCAGGTAACTATAACGGTAGCTTTATGCTAGGGTATGTGCTCATCGGTACGCGTGTGTGCGAGCATGTGTGTAGGAAGGTGTAAGTGCTGTAGATGACTTACATGAGATATAATGTGTTTGTAGGAAGGTGTAAGTGCTGTAGATAACTTACATGAGATGCAGTGCATGTGGTTTGAGACGGAATGCTCGACTGCCTATCAAAGACTTGCACGATACGGTGAGGCTCTGAAGAAATGTCACGAGATTGACCGGGTATGTTCTCTCTCTCTCTCTATCTCTGTCTCTTTCTCTCTCTCTGTCTCTCTTTCTCTCTATCTTTCTCTCTCTCTCGCTCTCTCTCTCTATATATCCCTCTTTCTCTCTCTTTCTCTCTCTTTCTCTCTATCTTATATTTCCCTCTTTTTTATTCCGCCTTTCAGCTGGTGATATAAATTTCCTAGTTACAAATACCCAGCTGGTATTATTGTGGTGGTGTTCTTGTGGTCTCTGTGTACTCAGTCGTCATCGTGTGCTGCCAAAGCACCATGCGATGACGACTGAGTACACAGAGACCACAAGAGAAAGCGAGATCAAAGTAGTGCGAGTCCAAGATCCAAGGTAAGCGGATCAAATTTAGACCTACAGTATAGCAGAAAGAGATGGGTATTTAGCTAGCCAAGGAAAGTACTAATACAATTACAAGATCGAAGATCTTGTGGCAGAGTATTGTCAGAGTATTGTATTATCCTTATTGTCAGAGGAGAAAACATGAAGGAGCGTCTGCCCATGGCAGATTTAATGTTTGGTACAGTGAAAAGGTTTTTACTAGAGGAACGAAGACTACGAGAAAGTTGATAGATGGATAAAAGATCAGATAGATAGGATGGTTTACCATAATTTAAACTTTTGAAGGTCAAGGAAAAAATCTTTCATTTTATTCGTTGATAGAACCCTCAATTGTCACCTGTTTGTGTAGAGTCCACAAGAGACGTCCCTGACATGGCCTTATGGCGAGGAACCGAACGTTAAATTCTTATTGATTGACTATTAATAGTATTATAATATTTTTTATAAAATAAATTTGTTGTCCTTGACCGATTGAGGATTGATTGATTGATTGATTGGTTGACTGCAGCACTTTACAGAGATAATAGAGGATCAGTTTGACTTCCACACGTATTGATTGATTGATTGATTGATTGACTACAGCACTTTACAGAGATCATAGAGGACAAGTTTGATTTCCACACGTGTTGATTGATTGATTGATTGCAGCACTTTACAGAGATGATAGAG
Source organism: Enchytraeus crypticus (assembly GCA_905160935.1). NCBI lineage: Eukaryota > Metazoa > Annelida > Clitellata > Enchytraeida > Enchytraeidae > Enchytraeus > Enchytraeus crypticus. The sequence continues at coordinate 364,210 of CAJHZI010000769.1, forward strand.
GACAAGTTTGACTTCCATACGTATTGATTGATTGATTGATTGATTGATTGATTGACTGCAGCACTTTACAGAGATCATAGAGGATCAGTTTGACTTCCACACGTACTGATTGATTGATTGACTGCAGCACTTTACAGAGAGGACCAGTTTAATTTTCACAGGTGTTGATTGATTGATTGATTGACTGCAGCACTTTACAGAGATAATAGAGGACTAGTTTGACTTCCACACGTGTTGATTGATTGATTGACTGCAGCATTTTACAGAGATCATAGAGGACCAGTTTGACTTCCACACGTATTGATTGATTGATTGATTGATTGATTGATTGATTGATTGACTGCAGCACTTTACAGAGATCATAGAGGATCAGTTTGACTTCCACACGTACTGATTGATTGATTGACTGCAGCACTTTACAGAGAGGACCAGTTTAATTTTCACAGGTGTTGATTGATTGATTGATTGACTGCAGCACTTTACAGAGATAATAGAGGACTAGTTTGACTTCCACACGTGTTGATTGATTGATTGACTGCAGCATTTTACAGAGATCATAGAGGACCAGTTTGACTTCCACACGTATTGATTGATTGATTGATTGATTGATTGATTGACTGCAGCACTTTACAGAGATCATAGAGGATCAGTTTGACTTACACACGTATTGATTGATTGACTGCAGCACTTTACAGAGATCATAGAGGACCAGTTTAACTTCTGCACGTATTAATTGATTGATTGATTGATTGATTGACTGCAGCACTTTACAGAGATCCTAGAGGAGCAGTTTGACTTCCACATGTACTGATTGATTGATTGATTGATTGACTGCAGCACTTTACAGAGATCATAGAGGACCAGTTTGACTTCCACACGTACTGCATGCGTAAGATGACGCTGAGGTCGTACATGGATTTACTACGTCTGGAGGATGTGCTGCGCAGTCACCCGTTCTACTTCAACGCCGCTCGCACTGCTATACAGGTTCTGACTGACACGATGAAATAAGGCTTAGTGCCACTGTTAACTTTTGTCTCATCTCTCTAAAGTGCTATTTTTAATCACCGGACTGGCTTTCGTTTAAGACCTTACTGCTCAGCACATTTCTTTTGCAGATTGATTCGAGTGAATTGATTTGTAGTGATGTGTGCTGTGGGCACGTCCCTAACGTCATCCCTGGATGAGGAGTGGAAATAACATTAAACCATTTATTATTATTGTTGACATAGAAGCCCAGGATTTGAACCCATGGACACTGATCCGCAGTCAGATATCTTAACGACATCAGCATTGGCTGCAGCCAGTGGTGTCATGTACTGACATGCTGCTTCCTACTCTATTCTCCGTGGAATTGCTCTAATTTAATTTAATTAAATCTTAAATATATCATGCATTAACGTCTGCCTTTCACATCTCTCTCTTTGTGCACTGCTTACTGGCAGGTCCATGGAATATAACATAAGCCCCCATTCACGTTTGTTTTTCCTTCTCATGCTTGCATATGAGTGGATCTTTAAATCATCTGTACCATTCCTTTTGATATACCAGCATTCTTGGAGGATTCTGCTTATGATGAGGTGGACTCTATGCCTTCCTCTGCTTCGACAAAATTTACTTGGCAGGGGCGTCATTCCCTTAGAAAACAACCCTGTTTACCCAACCTTTCATATCTATATCATCTATAATCACTAAACTACTTTAACATAATTGCTGTGTTGTACTGCGATACAAGCATGTGACGATCTCTCTATACGTCCTGCCTAATGGCAGGACCAAGGCTTGTATCTCCTCAACGCAATGCTTTCCTAACGTTGTAAGAAAAGGTTAAATTAAAGAGCTTAGTCATCTGAACTCAATGGTCTTTAGAATAACTCGAGATGTTTCTATGTGCAGATATACCTACGCCTTCATGACAACCCATCATCTGCCGCTGAATCATCTAACGACTCTAATCAAGGTAAAATCGTGGCTCTGCTGCTGTTAGTCTTACTTTTTTTTAGAGCTACTTGGCTAGTATTTTATTTATTATATTTCTTTGTCAGATTTGCTTTCGGAATATTCAGTGTTGACCTAAAATTTCTATCAGATGTTTATCTGATGAAATTCTGAGTGCCACGGAGTACATATGTTTAGGTGTGTGTAAGCTTGTATATCTCTGTCTAAATGTACTTGTATATACTTATGTACTTTTATGTACTTATTATTATTATTATTATTATTATTGTTGTTATTATATGGACGAGTATAGATGGTGTGTCTTTTAACTAGTATACACTTTCAATGTGTGCTTATATATAGAAAAGTACGAGTACTCGAGTACTTGAGGGTCTGTGTGTCACTGGCATTCATTGGATATGAAAAACTGGTTTGAAACTGGACTATGTGTTGATGTGTGCTCATGTGTGTGTATGTGTAGATGTATGTATGCTCATGTGTTTGTGTATGTGTAGATGTATGCATGCTGCTCATGTGTGTATTTGTAGATGTATGTGTGCTTATGTGCGTGATATGTGTAGATGGATGTGTGCTCATGTGCTTATTTGTAGATGTATGTGTGCTCAAGTGTGTATTTGTAGGTGTATGTGTGCTCATGTGCGTGATATGTGTAGATGTATTTGTACACACGTCTGTATGTATATGTAGATGTATGTGTGCTCGTGTGTGTGTATGTGTAGATGTATATGTGCTCATGTGTATTTGTAGGTGTATGTGTGCTCGTGTGTGTTTATGTGTAGATGTATGTGTGCTCATGTGTGTGTATGTTTGTAGATGTATGTGGGCTCATGTGTGTGTGTACATGTAGATGTATGTGTGCTCATATGTATGTGTAGATGTATATGTGATCATGTGTGTGTGTGTGTATAGAGAACCTTACCCCGGCAGAGTTAAAGAAGTTGAAGAACAAGATGCGAAAAAAGAACGTTCAGGAAGCGATGAAGAAGGAAAAGCAGAAACAAGAAGAGCAGCGACAGCCACAGAACAAGAACAAGAATCAAGATGCTGACCTTGAGGGGCCTAAAGAAGAAGAGCTGCTCCCTGAAAAACTTGTCAAGGTCTTCTTCTCTATAGTTTATGCCACTCTTCATAGAATTATATTTTTGCTTAATAGTTGGAGCAGTTATAGAAAGCCTCTTGGCACACTGGGTAGAGAGCTCACCTCTTGAATGAGAGGTCGTGAGTTCGAGACTACTTAGCGACGTGGGTTTTTCTCTTCTAAGGGGCAAATAAAAGCTAGTCGTGTACGCTTGGTGATGTCAGGCCGATGGATAGCCGACCTTAAGGTTCCATTTCCAATCTAGTCCCCTCCGTGTCGACCCTGAATAAGGATTAACGACACACTAGTTATTAATACACTAGTAATATTTATTAACAACACTCAAGTTCTTTTTTATGTGGGGCGGGTAAAAGTTGCTAAATTCAAAATGGAATATGTTGATGGCAATGCTTTGAAACGTGCAGAAATGCAATAAGAGATGCTTTAAAACTCGCCTGCTGCAAATTATAAACTAGGAGTGTGAGCATGCCATTGTTTTCAGTAGGTTTGAAATTGTATGTTTAGTATAAAGATAATGAAAGCTACGAGTGAGGAAGTTGTGAATGCGGTGTCGGTGAAAAGTTTTAAAACCAAGCTGGATGTTGTAGTCATGTATGATTGGGGATTGAAATAAGGCCTTTGCTTTCTTCCCTTGTTCCTGCTACCTAAGTTTGAAAAAGGATTAGAATAACGAAAGATAGTAGAAGTTCTAGTAAATTCTGGTAAATAATGGATGTATGTAGTATTCATCTCTGTATATTGATCAGGTAGAAGAAACCTGTAGAAGATGATGAAGATGATGTGTATTGTATTCTTGCAGGTAGAACAACCTCTAGAAGAAGCTGTCAGGTTCTTGAAGCCTCTCCAGTCACTAGCAGCCAATAGACTTGAGACACATCTAATGTCATTTAGGATCTACTCTAGAAAAGGTCTGTCCTCTTTTTTATCACAATCTCTTCTCTCTCTCTCTCTCTCTCTCTCTCTCTCTCTCTCTCTCTCTACCTTTGACTTTTTCTCTGTTTCTTAAACTTGCATTGATTTAAACCTGTTGATATAAACTTGTTCTTGTTTTACACTTGTTGTTGTTGTTTTTACTGTTGTTGTTATAAACTTGTTCTTGTCTTACTTGTTCCTGCTATTGTTTTACAAATGTTGTTGTTTTAAGCTTGTTGTTGCCCTCTCTCATTGCCGCAGGATGAAATGATTTGATTTTTAGTTATGTAATCTATGTATTTACATTGATGTGATATCCGTAGGGCAGTGATTTGCTAAAGTCTTTGAAGAGTGGCTATGCTTGTGTGCACGTGTGTGTGTGTGTATATATGTGTCTATGTATGTGTGTGTATGTGTAGGTAAAGCACTGCTAATGCTGCAGTCTTTGAAGAGAGGTTTTGCTCTGGAGCCAGACAATCCACAGCTGCATGAGTGCAGAGTTGCCTTCCTCAAGTTCTGTGAGTAAACCACTATATGTAGCTCTCTTGTAGATACAGTGTAGGATTTGTAAACCTTTATATGTGGCTCTCTTATAGATACAGTGTAGGAGTCTATTGTAAAAACTGAGAAACATTGTTAAATCTTAGTTAAATATTGTTGCTAATATTTATGTACTGCGAAGAATTTGACTATTTTATGAATCTGATTGTTTGATTAGAGTTGTTTGAATGATGCATTCAATCATTTGTTGAGTCGTTAACTTATTCAATGGGATTGATTGATGATGGACGGATTGATTGATAGATTGAATCTGCTGCTAATTCTTTGATGGAATGATTAATTGATTGATTGATTGATTGATTGATTGATGCAGTGAAGGAACATAGATCAGAACTCTCGGAGGTGGTACAGAAGGTGATTGATAGTAACCTTTCTGCACTCTACCCTGAGTCGGTGCTTGAACCCAAAGCACTTAACGACCTCTATCTCTCCAAGCACTCTAGAAAATCTCTACTTCATCTTCTCTCTGGTGCGTCTGCTCAGCATACAATTTGATAGCAATCTCTACTTTTTGTATTGTTAATCGAGTGTGTTTATTCTAAAAATCTAGCCTTAATTAGGTTTAGCAACTGTGGATTACTTGAGGCTGTTTAGTCACATTTAGATTTTGTAGAAGTTTTTTTAATGGCTTGGGGATTTCATAAATATGAGAATTACTAGTGGCTTTAGTCAGTGGCGAAGTCGGTAAGATACTCGATCGCGGATCAGATGGTGCGGGGTTCAAATCCTGGGCTCGAGTGAGGAAACTGACATTAACCTTAGCTTTACCAGTTTTAGTAAGCTCTTCGTTTAACACAGTCTTACTATGAATCTCTGCCTGTCTGTTAAATCAGCTTAGATGTTACGAGATACGCATTCCTCTCTTGTTCCTCTTAGGTCGGTATCATTTACTGCAATACTTGCTAGATAATACTTAGCTCTCTCTTAGTGTACTGCCTATTAGCAGGTCCATGGCATGTAACTCCTCCACATATTTCTATCCTCTGCCTCTATCTTCATATCAACATACGAAGTAGTTATCAAGGCATCCAACATCCCAAATCTCGGTCTTTCTCGAACCTTTTTTCTTCCATTCATCCTTCAATTGCATCTTTTAGCAAGCCTTTCCCTCTCAGTACATGGCCCATCCAGATCTTTTATTTCTTATGATATCAATCAATTGTCGCTGTATGTCAACCATATATAGCACTTTTTCTTTATACAATTTGTCAGTCCATTTGATCTTCTCTGTTCTTCTTCATATCCGCAATTCTAATGCTTCCAGTTTCCTCGTATCCTCATTTCTTAACGTCCATGTTCACAACCATACAGTAGCATGGTCCACACTGAAGTCATAACAATTTTTATCTTCGTGGCTTTCTTCAAACCTTTCTTAGTAATTTTTCCTCTTACTGCAGGCCTCTTTTGCTTGAGCAATTCTACTTTTTTTCTGTTCAAATTTCAATCTTCTGTTTATGTGTGTTCTAAATTTCTGAAACCCATTCAAATTTCATACCATCTATTTCAACTCTTCCTCGTTCTTATACACCCTCATTACTTTGGTTTTCTTTATATTTTATTATTTATATATATTTTATATATTCATTCCCTATTTTAATGCAGTAATGTTCAGGCCATCCACAATTTTCTGTAAACCCACTTCGCTACTAACAATCATACCTTGATCAGTGGCAAATCTTGCATCTTTCATAAGTTTGCCTCCAATTTTTATTCCTTTTTCGATGTTACCATCATGATATCACTGCTTCCATCATTACTATCATTATTTTTTAATAATAAAGAATTAAAACGGGTCTATCAAGACCAACCATTAATTTTGTCTGAACAGTCTATGAAGAATACCTAACAAAAAATAATGCAGCATTTAAATTTAGATTGAATATCATCATCATCAGTTCCTTGCGTTCTGTACAGAACATAGGGCTGCAACATTCCTCCATTCGTTTCTATCATCAGCAATCTTCACAGCGTCTTCCCATGACATGTTTAATGCTCTCAAATCCTTGTTGATGGTACTTAGCCAAGTACTTCTAGGTCTTCCTCTTTTCCTTTTTCCATGAATGTTATGCATCATTATTATAATCAGACAATAATGATACGTAGCATGTAAATGTCGCTAGATGTCTAAGTGTACATGTGGTGTGTGTGCAGGAATGAGGGCTAAGTACAGCCTGGATTCATCGGCTCAGAGTGAATGTATCAAGCTGATCACCTCTCTCTCTGCTGAACCCAAGTCCTACAGTCTGACGGTACGTACCACACACAGCTCAGTGAGGTCTACTCTACCTCTCTCTCTCTCTCTCTCTTAGTGCACTGCCTACTGGCAGGTCCATGGAATATAACGCCTCCACTCTTCTCTGTCTTCCGCTTTCCTCTTCATTTCCACATATGAGTTGTTCTTTAAATCATCTAACATACCTAGTTTCGGCCTGCCTCTGTCTCTTTTTCCTTCCATTCTACCTTCTATGACCTCTTTTAATAGACCTTCCCCCCTTAGAAAGTGTCCTCTCCAACTCTTCTTCCTATTTGTTAATCAATCAATCAATAAAAATTTAACACCCGGTTCCTCGCCATTAGGCAATGTCAGGGACGTCAATGCATTAATCAGCTGTCTATCTGAACCAACTCTCTCCAGGACTTCCTCATTTGTAGCCTTTTGAGTCTGTCTAATCCTCTCCATTCTTCTCCAAATCCACATTTCCAATGCATCCAGTTTCTAAATATCTTTTGATAAAGGTCTACTCAAATATTACGTTGAGCATTCTCTAGTCGCAGTCTTTTTACTAATTCAGTCACTTAGATGTACATTCGTGTATCCGGCCCTCTATCATGGTTAATCCTATGCACGTATGATATGATTGTTTATTCAATTTATTGATGGTTTGATTGACTGATTGGTTCATTGATTTAATATCAATGAACCAATAGATTGATTGTCTTAATGATTGATTGATTGACAGCTTGATTGACTGCTTGATAAGAGACTGATTGATTGATTGATCAGTTGATAGACTGATTGATTGATTGATTGATCAATTGATAGACTGATTGATTGATTGATTGATCAATTAATAGACTGATTGATTGCTGCAGGAGTGCACTAAGATGCTGGAAGCTCTAAGGGTCCGATGCACTGGGTGCCTGTGAAGCCTCTGTGATAGATTGATTGACTGATTGATTGATTGATTGCTGCAGGAGTGCACTGAGGTGCTGGAAGCTCTAAGGTCTGGTTCACTGGGTGCCTGTGAAGCCTCTGTGATAGAAGACTATAGGAGTCGCTGTCATCAACTCTTTCCCTATGCAACCGCCTTCGTGTCCAAGCTGACAAACGGCACCGCGGGCAAGTCGCTGGATGAGGAGCATGCTGGGAAGAGTGAGGAGTGCTGCAAAGAGATCAGTGATGGGACATCGTAACGCTGTGGACGCTAACGACTTAGGCTGTGAAACGTGTGAGCACATGTGATGTGTCATGTTAAATATGTGATACATCACGTTAAATACGTGATGTGTCACGTTAAATATGTGATGTGTCACGTTAAATATAAATGTGCTTGTGTCACATTATACATATGTGTGGTCACAATATGCTTGTCACGTTACACGTATGTGTGGTCACAATGTGCTTGTGTCACGTTACACGTATGTGTGGTCAGAATGTGCTTGTGTCACGTTACACATATGTGTGGTCACAATGTGCTTGTGTCACGTTACACGTATGTGTCGTCACAATGTACTTGTGTCACGTTACGCGTATGTGTGGTCACAATGTGCTTGTGTCACGTTACACGTATGTGTGGTTATAATGTGCTTGTGTCACGTTCCACGTATGTATGGTCACAATGTGCTTGTGTCACGTTACACGTATGTGTGGTTACAATGTGCTTGTCACGTTATACGTATGTGTGGCCACAATGTGCGTGTATGTGATAAATGCATGCACAGGTGTGTCCTCCAACACGTGTATGTCACACATAGTCACGAGGGTGATACGTTATACATGTTTATATGTGGATTGTGCATTTGTGATAAATACTTGCACATAGTTGTACCTATACGTGCAAGTGCACACATGTGTGCTTGTTCAAATTGTTAGATGTACACATACATGTGTATGACACATAACTGTGTGTATTGACTTCTGTACATACTGTCAGGTGTACACCTGTGTATGTGTGCGTAGAGAGACTGGGCTATTGTATTGGTTAGACTGATAGACATTATAGAGTCGTCTCTCACTCTGTCAGTGTGCCTGCTCTTGTTGATATTGCTGATTAATATATATATATATATAGAGAGAGAAATACCGAGAGAGAGGGGGGGGGAGGGAGAATATAAATCGTCATAATTTGATTGTACTGGTGGCTGAGATGGCAGCACAATTGCTTCTTAAGCTAGTCGCCACGGAGTTTAGACCAGACAATCTCTTAGTGCTCTCTTGTGTAGTAGCACAGACGCAGCTGTATGGTTTCTATTGCTGTGTGTATCAATGATGAAGTTTTACTTAGTGAGAGGTCTGAGCGATGCTGTATCGTGCTCGATGTTTTCATGGATGATGGAAGGAATCTGTTGTTGTTGTTATCCTACTGTGTGATGTCTCTGCCATACAGTTGTGTCGGATGGAGACAAGCAGCATAAGATGATCTGTAGGTCAAATGACAGTATTGTGATACTTGAGTTACTTCACGGTGGTTGATGTGTCGTCTGATCATCACTGGTTTAACGTCAGTCTTGTAGTCGTGCAGCATTAAAGCTTGGGACTCGAGTCACGCCTCCTGAGTAAGAGTAAGGGATTTTTGTTGTCTGATATAAGAGCGCATGCTGTGGATAATGATACGGTATGTACGTTAGTAGACTCTGATACTTGATTTCACATCCTGTTGACACAATATGATTTAAATTTGGTTGATTGATTAATTGATTGATCGGCGCCGAGTGATTGATAGGATGATTGATTTAGGTGTGTTATACGACACAGTTCTCCTAATAACCCGTCTATGCATGAAGCTCTTAGCTACACTAGCCACACAGTTTCACTGAGTGACAGCTGAACGATTGATTTTGTTATTGATGTCTGCGCATGTCTATTTGCTGTGTTTTGTAGTTTTGTTACTTATAGTTTTTTTTAATGAACTGTGTTTAACGTTAATGTATCTACTTGTTCTAAGCGTGACTCTGCGTGGCGTGACGGTTAGGAGTCTAGGTTGTGGATCAGCTTCAAATGTCGCACCCTGATATAGCTGTAGTGGCGGAGGTCAATGAATAGTATTCCTCAAATCTTCTTCCGTCTCTAGTGAATATTTTATCAAGCGATGAATCCACTGCTATCTATGTTTGAATGAATTTGGACGGCGGGATTAGCGCACTTGGTTTAGTTGCGCGTCAATTATCGAAGTTAAGCTGCATCGACCTCGGTTAGTACTTTGTGGATGACCACCTTGGAAGACCGAGTGTTTGTAAAAGCTTAGGAAGGAAAAAAATCCCATGGTGATGGAAGTTATTCTTAAATCCGCGCCGGCTGCAATTAATGCGCCATCAAAAGGCAACGATTACCAATAACCATGGAGAGGAAGGAGGAAATGGGTCTTAAACAAGCATCTGTGCTTCCTGACCCAGTGTGCCGTTATGTTATGTATGTAATTTCATTGCTTACTGCAATTGTTTCGTATCGTTGTATATGAATGGGAGGAATGCAGCGAGAACAAGCTGCGTATAATTTATAGCAAGTTTAACCCACTCCTGACATACATCAATGGACGCTATGATCAATGGACACTATGATTTCATAGTAGCTGTACCTTCTGCACGCTCCTGTATGTTTTTGTTTGACGTTGTAAACGCGCTGTGTATGTTACGATGTATACGATAGTATATTGATGCGAGTGCATGGTTTGTACTACATATACGTAACGTTGGTTTAGTATCTGTAAGTTTTTGATTACCTGATGACATTGTAGCGTGTGCTTGTTGACTTTACCGTTACAGTACTTACCGATATAGCATATAGAGTAACTACTTGTTGAATTGAAATAAAATGTCAAGTACTTGTTGCCGTAATTTTGGCCTACTTGTTTACCTGAACAGTAAGTATTTATTGCAATACTTATTTACCGGAACAGCAAGTATTTATTTACTAGGATATTCTGCGCCCTGGGGGAAACATTTAGTTAGTAAAGCTGATAAAGGTAATGTTAACGTCAGTTTCCTTACTCGAAAGCGATGTTAGTGACGGACGAGCCCAGGATTTGAACTCCGCACACACTGATCCGCAGTCGAATATCTTACCGGCATCGCCACTGGCTCCAGTCAACGTTGTCGTTGATAAGTTGTTGTGTATTTGAGAGCCGAGGACATTGAGAGCTGCACACTGCTGTAGGTATCATGACTATGTGTAACATAAGTGACGATCAGTTAATAGAACTGTTGACTCTCAAATGTACGGGACCCCTCGTTGATTTGACAACAGAGATGTGTCTCTGTATTGAATCATTATTATGATTTTGTTTAATATATCAGATGATGCCATTGTTGTTGTTGCTGTCCTCTTTCACTGGCTCAAGGTATTGGTTGTAACTCCAGAAAATAAAGGAAATTAAGAGAATAGGTTAGACGCTGGTCTCCTCTACTCGTGTACACTTGATGGAAAAGGTGGGTCTTCAACAGCTGATAGGAAAGCAAAAGCTGATGTGATTCAAGCGAAGACTTTGAAGGATTGGATGGCAGAGAATTCCAGATCTGCGGAAATTGGTACTAGCTAATCATTAGCATGCTGGAAAGAGCAATAGCTTTTGATGCAATGATGCACGTTGAATTGGTGATAATAATAATAACAGTTACCGTCATCAATGACAACATCGAGCACTATTGAGCAAAATCAAGCCGTCGAGCAAAAAGAAGGTTCAAAAACGGCACAAATTCCAAAATCTAGTAAATCAGTTCAAAGAAATTGAGGTTTAGGCGCTCGTCGCATTTCAGGTACACTGGATGGACTCGAGATTGCCACCTGCTATTTAGCAAAAGTCGCTTAATAGCACTTTGGATATAACTTAGTTCCGATTTTTATAGAGTAATTTAATTTTTATGTGTAATTGAGGTTACTTATGTCAAGAAGGATCTTTCATTAATCAGTATTTAAAATGTCTTAATAGTGTAGGGGGTAACGTCATGAAGTTTTAAATGACAGATCCTGCGGTGAATTAAACTCTCGTGGGTTCAAATCTCAGCCTAGCTGATCTGAGAGTAAAATCTCGGGCATTCACTGGATTAGTTATACGGAAAGTGGACAAGATTGCCTAACGGAATTAACGTGATATTTAAAGTGATAGATATCAACGTAGTTGATCATTTCACTATACACTGTAATGCCTGTTTACTTTGTTTATTTGTCAGGAGTTTGAGCGACCTATTTTGTGCAATTTTTCTGATCAGGTCACACTTTTGTTGTAAAATGTGCTGCTGATTGTATTAAATGACGGCATTATTCGATACTATTACCCTTAAGCTCGTAACCCATCCAATTTAGAATCTTACTCGATTCTCACCAGTACAGCTAACGGTAATCCTAGGATACACCTAAATATGAATTTTTTCAATAGTGTAAGATTGAAAAATTTAAACTTGCAAACTACTAATAAAAGCAGATTAGTACAGGTCGATGTTTAATGTCTTTTGGAATGTTTACCTTTTTATGTTTACTAAACTATTTCTTTTCATTATATCTCGTCGCTTTACACAACATAATCTAATTTTACATCTAAATCAGCCAACCTATTTCAACCTAATCTCAAACCTAATTCCTTCATTCACTACTCGAATAGTATTAAATGACTCTACTGTGATTTATTGATGCCATAAATGATTACGACCAGGAGAAATGTGTAGTGATTTAATGTCTTACATCATTTCCCTAAATCTTAGCGCTGATTGCACGTGGGTTAAAGGTTGTGATGGGTGTGTACGTTCATAAAGTAACTTAACCATTTATTAACTGTTAAGTTGTTAACCGTTTCTTAAAAATAGGTGGCAAGTTAATCATTAGTTAAACAGTACGTAACAAAGTTATTGATTAGATGTATAGATGGTAGCAACTTAACTGTTATACACAAGGTGAGTAAAATTGATCTTTCCCGTTTAAATTAATTAAAGTTTAAACATTTTGCTTTGCTTAAAATGAGTCATTCTTGCGTATATATATATGAGTATCTATGCATTTAAGTAATTGTACTACTGTTAAAATGTGGATATTGATGTTGAAAGCTCAATGGATATAATATTATCAATTCAGTGTCGCTTAACACGCATTATAAATTTATTATGGACATTAACATGATTAAGATCAGATTGTGAGGTAAAATGATCTATCAAGCAGTATCATAACTGATAGCTAATAGTCTGCAGCCCCCCCCCCCCCCCCCCTTCAGCTGTCTACCCATGAGGCATCATCAATTATTCATTTCTGATATACATTATTAACTATGGAATGCTTGAGCAGTTTTCAACTTTAACCCCTCTCCCAACCCCTCTTGCCCTCTAGTTGCCAGGTTTGTTCCCCCACTTGTGTGGCTCCTGTGTGTATGGTACCCCCTTGAGTTTGATTTTCAGGTACCCTGGAGGATTTTGTGACACAAACCGCTTCATAGCCTATATGGCGATGACGCCACTGATTTAGCTATTCTTTTGCAACCAAGATGATATTTCAGCTCTGGACTATAAGATCTATATATCGTATTGCTGTGCATGTTAAAGATTTTACCATCTCACTGACTTGCTTGGGGTTTGAACCAATGGCAGCTCACTGTCTTCAGAATTAGTCAGTAATGTAATGAATAAGAATATGACAGAATAATAATAATAATAATAAGATGATGATAAGATAATGATAAGCGCTTGTCTCCGCGGCAGAAGCCGCTTGGACAAGCGCTTTACAGGTCTCGATCCTTCCATGCTCTCCTCAATGCACTGATGTAGAGGTAGCCAGAGTGCAAGGCATTTGGTCTGCTCTATCCTTATCGGAAGCGCCTATTGGAATGGTGTCTAAGTCCATGAAGGCTTGGGACTCCAAAATCTCTGGCATTGCGCACTCGGAACTCCTCGCAAAGGCGTTAATTCCACAAGAAGAGGCCCGGCTGCTTGCTGTTTCTACTCTTCATAGTGGTGACTGGTTGAAAGCCTTGCCTTTATCTTCTTGTGGCCTCCGCTTGGATGACGAGGCAGTGAGAGTTGCTGTTGGTCTTCAGCTGGGCTCTACTCTTTGTGAGCCACACAACTGTGTCTGCGGAGCATCAGTCAATGCTCTGGGCACTCACGGCCTTTCGTGCATGTGGAGCGCTGGCAGAATCGGCGGACACCAGTATCTGAATGATCTGGTATGGCATGCTCGAACTCGCGCATATATTCCGGCCATAAAAGAGCCCCAGGGATTGAGCCGCTTGGATGGGAAGTGACCGGACGGTGTATCTCAAATTCCTTGGGCAGAAGGCAAGTGCTTCAGCTGGGATGTCACTGTGACAGACACATTCTCAGCAAGCAATCTCAGCCTTTCATGCTCTGCTGCTGGCTCAGCTGCTGAAGCTGCTGCCAATAGGAAGACACTTAAATATGCCGCAGTCTCTAGCAGCTACATCTTCCTGCCAATTGCTTTTGAGACATTGGGCCCCATCAGCTCTGCGGCGTCGGACTTCATTAACGAAAATAGGCAGGAGAACCCATGCCATTTCAGGTGACCTACGGGAAAAAGCCTTTCTATGGCAGCGCCTATCTATAGCACTCCAGCGTTTTAATGCTGTATGCATTTGTGGCGAGAGAGAGAGAGAGAAATATGTTTTATTATTACACGAAGTTTCACAAAATTCACAGAGTAATCACATCAGTGAACGGTTGACAAAAAAAAAAATTAAATAAGCGTTATCAGAACCTTAATCATAGGTGCAATACATCCTGTAAGTGCAAAATAAAACAACAACAAAAAAATTTGCATAAGAAATAAGTAAATAAGAAATAAGAAATGGCGCATTGGCGAATGTGGCCTCCCAGAGCGTAGAGGAACTATTTTAAATATTTTTCATCTTTTTTTAAATTAAGTAAAGTCTCTCTTTTATCTTATATTTTAGCCCAGGGCCTTATACAGCCCAGGGCAATTAAAAAAATAATAATAATACTGGAATATAACTGAAGGTAAGGACTTATTTGTATCTTCTATCTATTGTTACATCAGTTATAGTAAATATGTTTAAATAAGCAGATATGTCTAAATGTTAAACCTACTCCACATTTTAAGTGTGACTACCTCTCACAGGTGTACTTTACAGTCGGTAAATTACTTAATGTCAAATATAGCAAGAATTATTACTATATATAAATGATAAAAATGTATGTATATCATCATATCTGGAACAGAGTTTAATTTTGCACCATTTGATGAACCTTTTGATTTGTAGCTCATCGGTTTGGCTTTGGCTTCATAGTGTTCAGTGTTATCACGGATGATAAGACCCCTCTGATTATATATATAGTTACTCTGAATTAGCAGTTCTAATAAATAATTTAAAATCCTGACGTACTTATTTTTGCTGTTTGTTGTATCTGTCAGACAACATCAAGCACTAATCATGTCTGAGGGTAACGAGAGCTTTGGAGTGATCGACTACATAATATTTTCTCTCGTCCTCCTCACGAGTTTGGCTATCGGCATCTACCATGCCGTCAGCGGAGGAAAGCAACGGACAACGAAAGAGTACCTGATGGCTAACCGCCGGCTCTCTACTCTACCAGTGGCTCTGTCGATCCTCGTGTCGTTTGTCAGTGGTATCCTAGTCCTAGGTGAGTTGTTGATCTACTCTACGTAGATCACTAGCAGAAGTTTTTATTCGACGAGTATAGCAAGACGTAGAAGCGTTGTGGTTTGAAAAACATTTGTTAATCAGCTTGTTGTCTTTAGGTATTTGCATTATGAAACGTTGATAGAAACTTTTACTTTTTTGTACTATTTCTGAAATGTGCGCTCTTTGCGTCACATCTGTTGATGGGAAGGATTTTATTGTGTGCCTCTCCAACGTATCATAGTTTATTCTCGTAAACCACTAACATTTTCAGGCCTATACGGTTAGGGTTAGGAATAAACGCGCAATGAATAAACAGATGTATCTGGAAAACAATGTCAAGCACTAAGTGCTACTCTTTGGGCAAGTTTAGAGCTTGGCTTGGTCTTCATAGTGCTAAATATTGTGCTGGATGTACAACAGAATTCTGAAAATGTTAAGAGTTTTGTTGTGATAAGAATGCCATCTTAGACGCACACATTCGTACAGAGCTGATGATCTGTTAGACTACCATAGTGCTTTATATTACTTTGGACTGAATTTCTGGATTTTGGAATTTGCACCATTTTTGGACCTTCTTTTTTTGCTCGCCGGCTTGATTTTGTCTCAACAGTGTTCGATGTTGTCATTGATGACTGTAGCACTCTAATTGTTGTTATTGTTATTATTATTATTATTACATTGTTGTTGTAAAATGTTCATAGTTGTTTATATTGCCATACTGCTGTAGTAGGATATTCATAATGCTTGATGTTGTCATGTTATATAGGCCCGTCTGCAGAGATGTACTCGTGCAACACACATCCTATGATAAAGAGTGGTGGTCTATTGCCTCTAATGTTCTTAGTGCCTATTCTTGATTATTTATTTTATTTTTATTTATTTATGTATTTTATTTATTTTTTAATTCTTGATTTAGTGCATATTCTTGATTAATAGTGCTTGATGTTGTCATGTTACAGGCACTCGGCTGATGATGAGGCTAGTGCCTCTAATTCTTAGTGCTCGATGTTGTCTTGTTACAGGCACACCCGCAGAGATGTACACGCGCGGTACACAGCTGATGATGCGGCTGGTCGGCTACTGTCTCGCTTGTTTTCTCTCCAGTCGTCTTCTTGTTCCGCTCTTCTTCTCTCTCCGCGTCACGAGCTCGTTCGAGTACCTAGAGCGTCGCTACCAGTCCCAGGCCGTCAAGCTCATAGGCACCGTAGGCATGCTCGTAGGCAACGTCTTCTACATGGGTCTAGTCGTCTTCACGCCGGCCGTGGCTCTTGAGGCGGTGACAGGTTTTCCGCTGTGGGCTTCTATAGGAGCCACAGCGGTAGTGGCAACACTGTATACAGCAGTGGGTGGACTGAAGGCGGTGATATGGACAGATGTATTCCAGGCAGGGGTGATTGTAGTGGGGATGATTGCTATTGTGGGCGTGGGCATGTATAAAGTGGGCGGCCCTGTCAGAGTGTGGGAGCTGAACGATCGATACGATAGGATCGTGTTCTTCGACTTCAACCCGGACCCAACAGTGAGACTCTCGTTCTGGTCTGCTGTGTTCGGTGGGCTGTTTTCTACACTGACAATATTTGGCGTGGGACAGACCAGTGTACAGAGATACTGCGCCCTGCCCACTCTGGCACAGGCTCAAAACTCTGTCTACCTCAACATTCCATTCCTCATCGTCGTGAACGCTCTAGCGGCGAGCGTGGGGCTCGTAATGTTTGCATACTACGCTGATCTCGGGTGTGACCCGCTCTCTGACGGAGAGATCAGGAACTCCAATCAGCTACTGCCGTTCTTCGTTATCAAAGTCCTGAGGGACGCTCCTGGTGTCCCTGGAGCCTTCCTAGCCGTTCTGTTCAGCGGAGCGCTCAGTTCTATGTCCAGTTCTCTCAACTCTGCCGCTGCTGTCACGTGGCAGGATATCCTACGATATCTCTTCAGAGGTCGCGAGGTCAAGGAATCTCTGAAGGTTCTTATTTCTAAGCTCACAGTTCTTGTCTACGGCACTCTCACGATATTTGTAGCTCTGTGCACTAAGTACCTGGGAATGCATGTCCTTCAGGCTTCTATGAGCTTCACTGGAGCCACAATGGGTCCAACCCTGGGCATGTTTCTGCTCGGTGCTCTGAGCAGGAGGGCCAATGCTAAGGGAGCCGTGGTCGGGTGTGTCGTATCGGCCGTGTTCTCTATGTGGCTGGCAATAGGTACCTTCATCGTGTGGCCTCATAGACAGACACTCCCCGCCCCCACACATAACTGCTCTAGTCGTCTAAACTCTTCTCTCATCAGCGCTACAACAGAGAGCACTACATTGGCCAGTCCAGAGTCAAAGGGTCTGAACAAGTTGTACGAGATATCGTTCCTGTGGTACAGTTTCATCGGCTGCTCCATCACAATGATCGTTGGCTACGTCGTCAGTCTGGCCACGAGGTCTCCCTCTGATCCCAAACCCGACGATGATCTCATCATATCTCTGCGACAACAGCTCTGTTGTTGTTGCTTTCCCGCAGGGTTCAAGGCGTATCAGCACGGAATGAACACTATAGTGCCAGAGAGCAAGGATGATCAGAGCAGTGCTCCTCTTGCTGTAGACACGACTCACTGCAAGCTGCTGAGTGTTAGTACAGTGAATGAGGGTAAATCAGCGAGTGAAACATTGAGTCATGATAAATCATTGAGTGATGGTAAATCATTGAGTGATGAAAAATTATTTAGTGATGGTAAATCGTTGAGTGGTAGTAAAGCATCAAGTGATAGTAAATCTTCGAGTAAATCATTGATTAGTGGTAAATCATTGAGTGATGGTAAATCATTGAGTGATGGTAAATCATCAAGTGATGGTAAATCATTGAGTGATGGTAAATCATCAAGTGATGGTAAATCATTGAGTGATGGTAAATCATCAAGTGATGGTAAATCTTTGAGTAAATCATTGAATAATGGTAAATCAGAGATTGGTGGTAAATCATCGAGTGAGGTAAGAGAGATACTAACAGAAAAACTATAACACTGTGATACGCTTAAATGTTGTTGTTATATGATTTCTCATATGATTGATCTTTATTGTCATATATTTGCTTTGATATTGTTTTTGGTGAGTGGTAAAACTAAGGCAAGTTCTTCACCACAGAAGTCATAATCACTTTAAGTAATTGAATTATTTGTTGCAGATAGCAAATTGTGATAGCTCAAATTCTGAATACTATGATCATCGTCACAATTTACATTTCTTTTACTTTTTAACCAAGGAGTTACCTTCCAAATCGGTGTAAAAATTGATTGGTTAGTCCACTAGTTTATGAACAGTTACGATAGTGTGGGTCCATCAGCTATCGTTTCTATTGTGGTTTTTTACTAGGTACTGATTTTTTATGTAATGGGCTTATATATATATATATATATATATATATATATATATGTGTGTCCTCAGAAAATTAACTGAAGCCATCTCGTGATTCGAGTTAGTCGTTGATTAATGCATAATGTTGTTTGTATACTTTCATTCCTCGTTAGTGTCTGCTCATTCAGGTATATTCTACGCAAAGAATACAAATTATTTAAGTTATTGTTTGTACGTCAGTCTGGCCCTATGAAGTATACTAATGCAAGAATCCCTCTCTATCTTTCTCTATTGCACCTCAGTTAGGATTCCATTAGTGCTACGGTAGTAAATATAACGTAGCATTAAGGAGTTCTTAACTGATATTTAATGGGATATTTATTAAGACTGTAGTTATGATTATGTCCCCCTCTTCGTGATTGATGTTTATTTTAGTCTCCTTACTTACATTCTTAATCAAGCATCCTGTGCTTTTTGACCCAGTTGAGTGGAGCCAGTGGCAATGTTGGGAACATATCCTAATATCAGATGTGGATGTATGGGTTCAAATTCTGGGCTCACCCGCTACTGTAGTATCGCTTTCGAGAAATGAAGCTGACGTTAAAATTATCTTTACAGCTTTTACTGTATGCTATTCTGTTATGATATACTTAATGAAATGAAAGAGCTAGGATTAGGTTAATAAAATACACTGTAGTGATGAACTGCAATCTATATCTCCGCCAAAGGTCATATCGAAGATGTAACAAGTATATTTAATATAATGTAAAGTGTTTTTTATAAGCCGGTGTACATATAATCAAACGTGTTTGAATCTATTCCAGATGTAGAAGTTCTCTACTTTTTAGTCTTGTGTATTGTTTTGCGTATCTGTTCTCGTGCGTTATGTGTTATTTCTACTGGTAAATTTAAGTAGCTTAATTTCGTAGCCTTATTCATTCTGTAGTACTCTCTATCAGTGCAAATCTTATGCCTGCTCAAAAACATTGCGTTAATGAATAAATAATGATATTGCTAGTAATACCTAATGGTAATAATTAATTAAAAAATAATAATATACATGTATTAGATTTAACATTCATTTTTCATCCAGGGATGATGTAAGGGACGTCCCCGCCGTACATATCACTACATAAAAAATAATGATAGAGTAGAGAAAAAATTTCATAACATTACATACATAATACATATCATTACATACATAATACATATCATTACATACATAATACATATCATTACATAGCGTAGCATGTACTCACAGTGCCTGCCTCACAGTGCCTATCTTACAGTGCATCAAAACAGTGCACTGTGAGACAGCACTGTGATGCAGGCATTGTGGGACTACACTGTTTTGAGGCACTGTGAGGCAGGCACTCTGAGTACTATATAATATGCTATGATATGTATTATGTATGTAATGTTATGTATGTAATGTTATGTATTATATATGTAATGCTATGTATTATGTATGTAATGCTATATATTATATATGTAGTGCTGTGTATTTTATATGTAATGCTATGTATTATGTATGTAATGCTGTGCATTATGTATGTGAACGCTTAGTTAAAAGTTTGAGTCGTTTGTATAGCTGTGATCACACGAGCATAGACAAGCATCTGATGTCTCCTGACTCAGTCAATATGTCATTTGAATGGGTTAGAGTTGCTCGTACATGTAAATATTGTTTTATAATTTGATATATTTTCTCGTCCAGTGAATAACTTTGTTGTGTATAGTTTGTTAGAGTAGCTGGTTGAACAGAAATCTCTTGTTTTTGTCTCAAGATGTTGACAAGACCAACAGCAATACTGCATAATAGATGACTAAGATATGTTTAAGGAAGGTTCTGGTACACTACCTCAGATACCATATTTTTCCTTGCTACACTAAGGGGTGGTGAAGGCATCAGTGCTATTGGATTAATGCAATTGCAGTTCAACAGGAATGTGTATCTTGGACCTGATGTCTGTATATTGCACTTTAAATTAAGACAGCATAACGATTATATAGGCTTCAAGAGATGCCTTATAGTTGATGTAGTTATCGTTTTATTGTTGCCATGGCGATAAGATTAGTAATCATCTTGGCTGGAGCCAGTGGCGATGTCGGTAAGATACTCGACCTCGTATCAGTATGTGCAGGGTTCAAATCCGGGGCTCTCCCGTCACTGACATCGCTTTCGAGTGAGGAAACTGATGTTAACCTTAGCTTTACCAGCTTGTTAACCTTAGCTCTCTCTCTCTCAGTGCATTGCCTACTGGCAGGTCCATGGTATATAACGCCTCCACTCTTCTCTGTCTTCCGCCTTCCTCTTCATTTCCACATATGAGTGGGTCTTTAAAATCATCTAACATACCTATTCTCGGCCTGCCCCTGCCCCTTTTCCTTCCATTCTACCTTCTATGACCTCCTTTAATAGACCTTCCCATATTAAAGGAGGTCATAGAAGGTAGAATACCTTAGCTTTACCAGTTTTACGTCACTTAATAGTTCGTGAAACAATAAATCATGTACATTCAGTCTCCCCCCAAGCATGAGAGAGTAGATGCTTGGATATACAGGACTAACACACGCAAGACTAACCAACGAAGTGATAAATATCATCATGGATGACCATTCAATACCTATGTATGTTGCTTATTAAGTACTTTTTATGACAACGCATAAGTTTCGATTCCAAATTAGACTGAGGCATTAGCATGTTGGTAAGTTGTTTGACTGTTAATCAACCGGTACAGGATATAAATCCTTTGTCCATTGCTCAACCGTCGCTGATGTGCTTTTAACATGAACTGACGTTAAACTTGGCTTTAGATCCTCAAGTTAAGTTCTAATATCACTTCTGTGGACAGAAATGATTTGTAACTAATTTGACGTTTTATTGCTTAAATCTATTTGCACTTTTGTAGGATGTAATGTTTGGAAATAAAATAAAGGCGTTTTGTAGTTGTCGTATATTCAACCCTCTTCAGCACTTAAAACACCTTCTGAGGTTGTTTCCATTGCCTTCCTCAAAGACTGGCTGCCTTACTTGGTTCTTACAGTACAGGTAAATTTCAATTGAACCAATTCTAATCAATTTTAGCTGTGAGGTTAAACATTCAACTGTTAAGTGTTAAACATAGCAAATAGGTATGACTGCGAATCACTTTAAAAATTGCAGAAAACTTAATGTTTGCCCATCCAGACCATTGCTTCACGTGGGTAGCTAGAACAAATCAGAGTGGTCACTGTCTGCTATTAATTTATGCAATAAACACGTTAATCAACAGTGCTTCTCGAAACCATTTGTTTCGGGAAGCAAAAAAATGACATTTAGTTAAGCCAATAGTGATCTGTATTCCCAGAAAGTTTCAGGTTTCCACCAGTACTGTACTCTCAAAGAATTGCGTATTCAGGACTTCCAGCTCTTACAAGTTCCAATTAAATACCTTAAAATGCTGGTTGTTGTCAGGGACTACATTACTATGCACGCTATTAACATTTTCAAGAACACTACATCGCCGACAAATATTTACCTGTAAAAACCACAAAAATCTGATTTTATTTCCACTTACATGACAAGCATAAATTAAAATTTCTGCCTAATTTAAATCAGCAATTACACCAAAAGCTACCTGCAACTTATTTCATTAAATGATAGTAGAACTAAAGCATTGTACTTCAGACAAGAATAGCAGAGCATTGAAGCTGCCGCACAGTGGATGAATGTAGACTCAGCTTTGGTACACATGTCTACAGTATTTACTTATAAATGAAAAGCAACAATGTCAAAGCAATCGAATAAAACCCTAATGTCACTGATTTCAATTAAAGTGGAGAATACAAAACTTCTGTGACAAGAACTTAACTAGGATGTCTGAGAGAAGTGAGGCAGTGTGTGCCTAGAACACCGTGCCGCACTAAATTAAGGTTAAAAGATATTGGTGCAGAGAATTGTTAGTTCCGCTCATCATAATAAAACACTCGTTACGACAGCGATCTGTTAACTACAAACATATATCAAGAATGTGTACTACGCATTTTAATACAGACACACACAATGTATAGAAACACACGGCCCCACAGAGTTCAATATTTATACTAGCAAATAACTGTTCTTATATACACACCTATCTCACACTACCCCTCTCTCATCCAACGCGCAATCAACGACTGCAATGTTTCCACCACAAGAATTTTGCAGCAGAACTCATAGCAGCAGATGATCACTACCAACAATAGCCTCGCCATAGCTACCCACACATCTCGACATGGACCACACGACGTAGAATGCTCACAGAGGCTCTAGTCCTGTCAGGATTTCGTTCTGTAATTAACAGTGTAGTCCTCAAACAGCACAGCAGTGACTGATCACCTCACGCAATCCATCAGGTGGAGCAAATCTCTCAACGGAAAACAACTGAACCTTGTTAATTATACGCCATGCACCACGTCAATCTACTGTATCTTCATACTAGCTAGCTCTTCATGCATACACACAGTCATCTCGTAGTCCTCTCTACGCTCACAAAACTCCTCTACTGTGTAAGGTATCCAACACTTAGATGAAATCCTCTTCTCTCAGTCTCCGCTTCCTGTCCAGTGTTTACGAGGAGTGGCTGACTCCGCCCGTCTGCTGCTGGAACACGTCTATAGAGTCTCCGTCCTCCATGTCCAGCTGTCAATCAAACAATCATCTTCATCAATAAATTAATTAATTAAATCTAACTTTAGTTTAAACAGCTGCTTGTTACATAGCCGTAAAGTTGACGTTGTTAAAGACAGTTTCATCTCTCAAAAGAATTATCAGTAATGGACGAGCCCAGGATCCGCAGTCGAATATCTTACCCACATACCGCTGGTTTCAGCCAAAATTTATATCAAAGCGCCGAGGACAGCAGCACAACAACAAATACAACAAGCAGCACCAACCTCACATAACAAGTTTAGCAAAGAATGTCAGTGAGTAAAAATATCACATCTGATCACAATCAAAATGAATAGAAAATCAAAACAAACATTGAATGATCATATAGAGGAAAACAGACGTCAGAGAAAATATATCGTCATTTCAGTGAATGATGCTTAAAGCCATTTAACCAGAACAAAATCCAGTCATACATAATCAGTTACACCTGTCAGCCATACGTAACCAGACAGACATGGCACAGACTACAAATGCTTACAAATTCTTGACTTAAGCGAGTTGTTAACAATGACGGAATGTTTTTAGTGTCACAGAACAGAAGTAAAATAACAAAACTACGGACCTACTGATAGTAAGTTGTAACAATCACATATTGGAATTTATGCAAAGAAAGCACCTAACAGAAGAACAGACTAAAACCTGTCAATCAATAATCACAAACCTGTGTGGGCGTGTCCGTCTCGTTGATAGGCTGTCCATCAAATCTGAACCTCATTGATCCCATCTTAACTCCCTACACACATAATACGACACGTTAATTCACCACAACTAATCCATCTCAACTCCCTACACACATAATATAACACGTTAATTCACCAATACTAATCCTTCTAACTACCTACACACATAATATAACACGTTAATTCACCACTACCAATCCTTCTAACTCCCTACACACATAATATGACACGTTAATTCACCACAACTAATCCATCTCAACTCCCTACACACATAATATAACACGTTAATTCACCAATACTAATCCTTCTAACTACCTACACACAATATAACACGTTAATTCACCACTACCAATCCTTCTAACTACCTACACACATAATATAACACGTTAATTCACCACTACTAATCCTTCTAACTACCTACACACATAATATAACACGTTAATGCACTACTACTAATCCACCCTAACTCCCTACATATATAATAAGACACATACGTTAATTCTACTAATCCATCTTAACATGTATGCATATGCGACAGTGGATGTATGAGTGTGTGACAGTGGATGTATGAGTGTGTGTGTTAGAGTGGATGTGTGTGTTAGAGTGGATGTATGTGTGTGTGTGTTAGAGTGGATGTATGTGTGTGTGACAGTGTATGTATATGTGTGTGACAGTGGATGTATGAGTGTGTGACAGTGGATGTATGTATGTGTGACAGTGTTTGTTTGTATGTGTGTGTGACAGTGGATGTATGTGCGCGTGAGGGTGGATGTATGTGTGTGACAGTGGATGTGTTCCTCACAGTTCTCTCGCAGTAAGCGGACATGAGTTTTCTCAGTGGAGTCATTTTCTTGATCTTAAAGTGGACCACGCTGCCATCCTGTCCCGTCACCTTCAAGTTAATGTGCTCGTCACTCTATCATCAATCAATCAAGCAATCAATCAATACCTTCAAGTTAATGTGCTCGTCACTCTATCATCAATCAATCAAGCAATCAATCAATACCTTCAAGTTAATGTGCTCGTCACTCTATCATCAATCAATCAAGCAATCAATCAATACCTTCAAGTTAATGTGCTCGTCACTCTATCATCAATCAATCAAGCAATCAATCAATACCTTCAAGTTAATGTGCTCGCTCGCAATCAATCAATACCTTCAAGTTAATGTGCTCGTCACTCTAATCAATCAATACCTTCAAGTTAATGTGCTCGTCACTCTATCATCAATCAATCAACTAAAAATAGTATACATCAATCACACAATCCACACTTTAAACTTAGAGCTGAAAAGCTGATAAAGCTAAGGTTAACATCAGTTTCCTCACTCGAAAGCGATGTCAGTGCGACAGGCGAGCCCAGGATTTGAATCCTGAACATACTGATCCGCAGTCGAGTGTCTTACCGACTTCGCTACTGGCTTCAGCCTTAACAAACGAGCATTCAGTCTTCATATAGATGTTGTCACCCGTCACAATCCCTAAATGCATTTTGTTATAATATGCATAAATTAACTAAAAGAAAGTCTTTAACAGGAGAGTCTTTAATCATGATAATCGATCGAAAATCCAACACGTGAGGGTTGAAGGTATCTCCGAATCCGGCGTTTAAAATTCATCTTACCGGCTAACGAATTATTGAAATTACAAATTCATACAACGATAATATATAAACGAAAAATCTACTTACAGCAGCGTCAGTCCCATTTCATTAAATCCCACTAAACTATAACACACTCAACATTATTGTTTTTACACTAAAATTTCATAAATTTCATTGTATGCACTTTTACCGCCTAATAAATATTGCGAGGCCGCCATGACAGTAGCAAAACACGACATTTTTTAATTACAAAAGATATTACGTCCATCTCTGACTAAATCGCGAAAAAAATGAGTATAAATATAGGTAGGTGTAAAGTTAGGCTGAAGAAAGTAGAAATTAGGCAGAAAAGTTCAAACCTTTTTCTCGTCAGCCATTTTGATCTTTTTCACGACTTTACTAAACACTGGGCGCAACAAAGAATCACGGACTTATGAAAATAAGACTAGGCTAGTAAAGCTGTTGACGCACAGGGCAGCCAATCGGATTAGTGAAAATCTAAATGAGATATCTCATTGCACACAAAGCAACGAATCACAGCTGCATTACAAATGTATAGGCATATAATTGGCTAGTTAAATACAATTATTGTAGTCTGATTCAGTGCCCCAAGGGGGGCGGGGACGTAGGGAAAGTTCTGTTGCATCGTCCATGACACTATTGCGCACTATTAACAGCAAATCCAACCGATTAGAATACTTTACAAGATCAATTAATCAAACCTTATAAAGCAAATACTCGGAAACACGTCTAAAAGGGTTACCAAAGTTAAACTTAAAGGTAGCGAATGAACAGTTTAGACTAAAGCCTAGGTCTATTCCGTATCCCCCGATCCTAATTAAACTGGGATTTAGCGGAAGAAGATGATGATGATTGTGAGCCTATGTATAGATAGGCTCATAATCATGATATACAGTATATCATAATGTTCTATTTTTTTATTATTTTATGTTCTTTCAAAATACGTCAAAAATTACGTTAACTTTCCCCAGGGATAGACTCCCATTCTGTTTGTAGATGGTACGATGATGGCCCCATACAAATCCCATGCAGCTAAGTATGAAGGTTCTCTGAAGTCCACCAAAACGAACAATTGAGTCCCAGTTTATGGTCGGATCTTATCCGGAGGGAAAGCTGGTACACGTGCTTTCAATACGACCAATTTATTGAATTCTCAGTCAACCCTCAATCAAATCAAAACGTTTCATTATTGCAAAAGTTCAAATAATCCAAAATTATGACACTGATATTTGGTCATATCATACAATAAAAGAATTACTAGAAGCTGCGTGTCCTATCCAAAGATCTTTAAAATAAAATAAAAATAAATAATTAAAATTGTTTTTCTTTATTCTATGGTCCTATCTCTTCCACCGTAAAGAATGGCAGTAAAAACTCAATGTTTACAATGGTTGAGATTGCCCTTGACGCTGCTACTGTTTTTAATTATTTATTCTATTGATTACAACCCCGTGTTGTGCTCGGGTGTGGTTGGACCACTGCAGAATTGGGCAACCGCAAACAATCTGCCGCGTGTATGTAAGAGGCGACTAAAGGCAGGAGCTGAGGTTGGCAAGATGGGACCCACCCCACCATGAAATAATTTCCCCAGGATTAAATGGTAATTATAATCGACCTAACTGAGGAGGGCAAAGGGAAACCTCCTCGGAAGCCATATTTTTCCCAACCTATAGGCTACATAAGGTATGGATAAGGCATAGACTTTGTGAAGGGATTAACTTGTTGATCTAAGGAGTGCTCTTATGGAGCGAGAAAACAGATTTTGAGTGTGAATATGTACCTTGAACCTGCCACTTGGCAGTGCACTGAAGAAGATGGATTACAATAATAGGCCTACGTAATTATCATTATTATTAATATTGATTTATTATATTAGATTTATTAGCATCTCACTATAAAATTTTTTTTATAGCGTACACACACGTAGGCATACAAACACACACACACACACACACACACACACACACACACACAAACACACACATACTCATATGTATCTATGTATATGTATGCATATAGGCCTATGTATGTATGTATGTATGCATGTATGTATGCATGTATGTATGTATGTATGTATGTATGTATGTATGCATGTATGTATGCATGTATATATATATATATATATATATATATATATATATATATTCTATAGTATTATATATATACATATACATAAATAAAAAAAGAAATAAAAAAAGAAAAATATATATATATATATATATATAATATCTAGGCCCTTCTTCTTTTTCTCTAAGTGCCGTGCCTGTTCCAAGCCTGGGCGGTCATGGTCATTTTCTTTATGGTCATACCTAGGCCCATTTAGGCCTAACTGCAAAATTTTATGTAGGCTACAGATAAATATAGTCCTAGTGGATATATATATATATATATATATATATATATATATATATATATATATATATATCCACCATATCATCCATATGAATTATTGCATAAAATGTTATCCAAAATGTGCGCCAGTAACGCTTGCACACTAGCGTTTTGCACCAGTAGGTGCTTTCAGGCAGGCTGTTGTAACTACCTTACGATTAGATATTGATTGCCAGTAGTTATAGTGGATGTGGTCTAACCGTAGATACGTTTGTTTGATTGAAATCCTAACTCTATTTTGCCAACTTGGCTTTCATTGATTTTTGTTTTAATCAACTAATAAGTGTAGGTACTGAAAGACAAGGATAACTGCCATGCTTGCTTCAGTAGGCCCCTAATCCTACTTCGGTTGATCTAATTTTCGTTGTCGAGAATATCTTTAATAATTAAAAGTAAGTAAAGACACGTGACCAATTACCGTCGTTGCCACTCTTTAGAATTTGTTTTTCATTGCAATACACATGTAGACAAATATCATGGTAACTCATTTTACCCCACTAGCTCATTTTACCCCCCGTTCCCCTACTAGTCTATGTTCCCCTCCTAGTCTATGTTCCCCTACTAGTCTATGTTCCCCCACTGGTCGATGCAGCCCTACTAGTCTATGTAGCCCTACTAGTCGATGTAGCCCTACTAGTCTATGTAGCCCTACTAGTCTATGTAGCCCTACTAGTCGATGTAGCCCTACTAGTCGATGTAGCCCTACTAGTCGATGTAGCCCAACTAGTCGATGTAGCCCTACTAGTCGATGTAGCCCTACTAGTCCATGTAGCCCTACTAGTCGATGTCGATGTAGCCCTACTAGTCGATGTAGCCCAGCTAGTCGATGTAGCCCAACTAGTCGATGTAGCCCTACTAGTCGATGTAGCCCTACTAGTCGATGTAGCCCTACTAGTCGATGTAGCCCTACTAGTCGATGTAGCCCTACTAGTCGATGTAGCCCTACTAGTCGATGCAGCCCTACTAGTTAGCCTACTCTTCGGTTGGCTTCAAAATGTTTCATTTTAGTTACAAACTAATCGGATTGTAAATGTTTGATACTTGAATCTGAGATTACATAGTATAGTCAAAATGTTCAAGATATTAAGACGTTATTTACTAGTAGCACTCTAATCGAAAAGTTATAATTTGATTCACACCCGTCTTCCGTCTGATATGACTCCGCCCATTCCTATTCTGGCTCGGATAAGACTCCGCCCATTCCTATTCTGGCTCTGATATGACTCCGCCCATTCCTATTCTGGCTCGGATAAGACTCCGCCCATTCCTATTCTGGCTCTGATATGACTCCGCCCATTCCTATTCTGGCTCTGATATGACTCCGCCCATTCCTATTCTGGCTCGGATAAGACTCCGCCCATTCCTATTCTGGCTCTGATATGACTCCGCCCATTCCTATTCTGGCTCGGATAAGACTCCGCCCATTCCTATTCTGGATCTGATATGACTCCGCCCATTCCTATTCTGGATCTGATATGACTCCGCCCATTCCTATTCTGGCTCTGATATGACTCCGCCCATTCCTATTCTGGATCTGATATGACTCCGCCCATTCCTATTCTGGCTCGGATAAGACTCCGCCCATTCCTATTCTGTCCCATAAAACTCTACCTATTCATATCTACTACGTACTAAGCTTATAATAGTACTGTTAAAATATAAATAGTAATAATAATAATAATAATGATTAATAATAATAATAATTATTAAATTATTAATTATTAAATTTAATAATGATTATTAATAATAATAACTAATGATTCAATGCAGTCTGTTTCAGTGGCACTTTGGCTAATGCGGCTTCCCAGAGTGTAGAGGAATTATTTTAATCGCTTCTTTTTTAAACTTTTAATTAAATAAAGCCTCTTTTATCTTATTTTTTAGCCCAGTGCCCTTTACAGCCCCGTGCATTAAAAAATAATAATAATTATTATAAATAAAATTAAGGTTCAGCGTCCGTTTTATCATTCAAGGATGCTGTCAGGGATAGATTAGCCTAATTTACCCAAACCCATCTGCAAACCGAATGAGTTGATGTTAAGTAAGGTCCTAAACGATGATGATTAAAATGAACGGAGCGGAATGTCATTTGGGCACATTTGTAGGATACATGTATTTTACAACATAGGTTCTACAGTAGCTTACATGCAATTGACTTTAACTGACTCTTGAAGGTGATAATACAAGAAACCTAGTGCACACTGATAGAGCTTTTTCATTATTTCGTAGTAAAGCTGGTAAAGCTAAGGTTAACGTCGGTTTC
The DNA here is from genome assembly GCA_905160935.1 of Enchytraeus crypticus. Taxonomy (NCBI): domain Eukaryota; kingdom Metazoa; phylum Annelida; class Clitellata; order Enchytraeida; family Enchytraeidae; genus Enchytraeus; species Enchytraeus crypticus. The sequence continues at coordinate 394,542 of CAJHZI010000769.1, forward strand.
CTCACTCGAAAACGATGTTAGTGAAGGGATAGCCCAGAATTTGAACCCTGCACATACTGATCCGCGGTCGAGTATCTTACCGACACCACCACTGGCTCCATTATGTCGCACGGTATGTACTCTGCCACACAGCTACTGTTTTGAAGTAAAGCTATACAGTATACGATAAATATATCATTTTATTTTAGATATTTATGCAAATATTAAAGCTGAAAATTTGACCCTTGACCTCCAGTAAATCCTATAAATCTACCAAAAACTAGGTCTTCATTAGTATTAGAACTAGTACACTGTAGAGCATATGCCGAATTAACAGATTTAACTTTTCTGTAATGACCCGGTCACTTAGCCATGGATCAACCGTTAACTGCACGCGTCTTGAGAAGAGACTACGGACTGAGGAAGGCAACGGAAAACTACGTAAGAAATCCTGTTTTCTCAAATTATAGGCTATATTAAAGTAGTGAAAAGGCATTGCCTTTTGTGAGTTTGGTGATTGAGTTCTCTTTGTGGGACGTGAAAGCTGATTGTGAGTTGGAATACTTGAATGGAATTCCTGGCAGAACACCAGAGAGATATTTATTTATGCAACTTCTTTTAAGCGATAAATTTATCTAGCTAATGAGAGATTTCGTAAAGTGGAGGACATGAGTCTAGTATCACGAGTTTATTGCTATGGCGACTTAGCGGGGAATCATACCGGCGACCAACAACTCTTCTGGTAAGCATGCTACTAACCCGGCCATCAGCCAAGTGACAGGTTTTAATCCCTAAATGGACAGTAACAGTCGCGCAACAATGGGAATGTGACTGATTTAATGCTAATATTTTTGCAGACTCTCGAGTACTATTATAACAAGAACACGTAAAGTTGATCAATTGAAAACAATAAAAGTAACTGGTGCGATTTTTCTTTTTCTTTATTATTCATAAGCTGTTCAAAAATACATAGTTTATTGTTACGTAATTATAGAAGCATCGACTGTGACGTCAGGAAGCACGAGTCTATTGAGATGTTTAAGCACGAGTCTATTGAGATGTTGTAAGGCACGGGATGAAGAGCTGTAGTCAGATCTCTACTGTTGTAAGGCACGGGATGAAGAGCTGTAGTCAGATCTCTACTGTTGTAAGGCACGGGATGAAGAGCTGTAGTCAGATCTCTACTGTTGTAAGGCACGGGATGAAGAGCTGTAGTCAGATCACTATCGAGTGATCCAACACAGACAGTTGTTACTTATGGTGTCACCGCTTGTGACAGATACTCGCCTGCTCTTGCCTTTCTTACCGCCCTTGGGCTTTCGCCCTCCCCTCTTTCTTTTCTTATGTCGCCGTTTCTTGCGCCTGAGTTTGGTCTCAACGGTCGAACTTTTCGACCTACTTCGGCTTCTGCTTCTACTGGCAGAGGTGGAGGCATGAGAAGCGCGGGACAGGCTCCGCTCAGTGTCCATGTTAACCTGTTAAACCAAGTGAGAAACGATTAGATTATTGTCTTTTATCTAATATGCCTCAATATTGTAGGCCTACAATCTCAATTGTTTATATCGAGAATATTTAATATGCAATAAGCAGCACCGCTGGGGTACGTGAAGGACTGCTGGGGTCAGTGAAGGACTGCTGGGTACGTGAAGGACTGCTGGGGTCAGTGAAGGACTGCTGGGGGTCCGGGCGCTCGGCAGAGACCATCAGTCAATTTATCCTGTCCTGTGACGAGCACGAAGCACAATGTCTAAATAGCTTAGGGGTAACGTCGTGAAGTTTTAAATGACAGATCCGGAGGTGACTTGAACCCTCGTGGATTCGAATCCCAGCCGCGCTGATCTGAGAGTAAAATCTCAGACATTTACTGGACTAGTTATCTAGAATATGAACTAAATGGCCTAACGGTTTAAACATGTGGCATTAAAAGTGATTGATATCATCATATCAGCATTGTTGATCACTTTACGATAATGCGTGATTTTTAAGATTGAAGCAATAGCATAAAACTTGAAAGCGAAATTAGGCCTATTTGAAGATTTACGGAAATCGTTTCCTAATCAATCTCTAAATGATATTCTATCAATTAAAATTAAAAATAGAATTACGTAATTAATTAATTATAATGATAAACTTAATTACTTAATTAAGTTTATCAATTAATTGATAATCTAAAGCAATCAGGTAGGGCTTGCGCCAGGCAATCAGTCAATGAAATTTTAAGTACTCAGTTAAAAGTTCGGTTTAATTCACAAATAATCTAAGATTAGGCCTACTCTTTATCCTGCACACTTTTATATCCTCACTTAAATTGTCTGAATAGAATTCACTTAAATTGTCGGAGAAGTAAACTATTAAAATATTGACAATTCCAAATGACGTTATTGTTAGTGTGTCTTATGTCTTTGTTTTGACCCGCTTGCCCTGGATCTTGGACTTGCACTGTTTGATCTCGCTTTCTCTTGTGGTCTCTGTGTACTCAGTCGTCATCGTGCGATGCTTTGGCGTCTGCTTGTGTAGAGTCCCTGACATTGCCTTATAGCGAGGAACCGGACGTTAAATTCTTATTGATTGTTTGATTGATTGATTTTCTATCTAGTCCCTACAGAAAACTCAACGGATAGACTTGATTTAGTTTGCATCTTTAGATTTATTTAGTTTTTTCTATAGATTTAGTTTTAGTTTATTTTAAGATATTTATTTAAAGATAGATTTAGTTTATTTAAAGATAGATTTAGTTTATTTAAAGATAGATTTAGTTTGCAGCTTAACTGTTGTATCACATATAAATTCTATAGGCCTACTAAGTCTGAATTTCTATGCCAAATCTCAACTACTTAGAAAACAAAGTACAGAATATTTTAAAAGGTCGATTGAGTCATACTATAATTATCAGCTGGCAGACGAGCTTTTCCAAAAAATGGTTTTAAAAAGTAGTAAAATTCACAGTAAGTCTAAAGTTTGACAAAATATTACCATGAAATTAATCAATTGAACGTAATATTCGCATTTGTGATGTGGCTGGAGTCAGTGGTGATGTGGCTGGAGCCAGTAGTGATGTGGCTGAGCCAGTGCCGATGTGGCTGAGCCAGTGGTGATGTGGCTGGAGCCAGTAGTGATTTGGCTGGAACCAGTGGTGATGTGGCTAGAGCCAGTGGTGATGTGGCTGGAGCCAGTGGTGATGTGGCTGGAGCCAGTGGTGATGTGGCTGGAGCCAGTGGCGATGTGGCTGGAGCCTGTGGCGATGTGGCTTGAGCCAGTGGCTGGAACCAGTGGTGAAGTGGCAGGAACCAGTGCAGATGTGGCTGTAGCCAGTGGCGATGACGGTAAGATATTCGACCGCGGATCAGTATGTGCGGGGTTCAAATCCTGGGCTCGCCCGTCAGTGACATTTCAGTGTCAGTCGCTTTCGAATGAGGAAACTGACGTAACACTAAAGCTTTTAGCTTATGTTAGCCTTAAAGATTTGAAGAAAAAATTGAACGCTAATGACGTAGTATTATGTCGGCGTGTTATAAACTAAAATTAACTCAAAAGACAAGTTGCTCTTTATTTTACTCCTCTAGTAAAGACATTCTTTTTGTCTCCTCTGGAACAGATTTTTAAAAAGGCTACGGTCTTCACAGCTTCACAGTACATGCAGCTAAGGCATAAAGGCAGAGCCCTAAAGAAATTGATAGGAGAGCTTTCAGGCTACACAGATCTGTGTGGTGCTTAAGCCTCAACTGAAAAATAGGTAAGAAAAATAATTTGTATTCTCTGTAGAATTTAATACATAGTTGAGAGCTCAGATTTCGTGAGATATTAATTTGTAATAACAGTAATACTTTAATTAATTTAGTGCGGCGAGTTTTCTCAGTAATTCCAGAGATTATAGCACAATATAACACAAGAGTCTTTCGCACTTTATATAGAGATTTTTGCAATATTTCTAAAGATTTTTTCACTTTTTCCAGAGATTTCCGTACTTTTTCAAGAGATTTTCTCACTTTTTCCAGAGATTTTCGCACTTTTTCTAGAGATTTTCTCACTTTTTAAAAGATTTTCTCGCTTTTTCTCAAAATGTGCGTACTTTTACCAGAGATTTTCTCAACTGTTTCAGAGATTTTCGCACCTTTTCCAGAGATTTGCGCACTTTTCCCCGAGCTTTTCGCACTTTTTCTAGAGATTTTCGTCAGCTATGTTTTCTGAGGAGTACAACGGGAAATACGAACTTGTATTCAGCTGTATGAGTGGAATGAGGAATCACGCCATCCTTGCAGTTAAATTTCTTATAAATTATTGCAGGCCTATCGGTTGCATGGTCTAGATCTTTTTTGCTCTTTTATTTCTAATTTGAAACCGGTTAAGCGATGATCGATTTGGTGCCAAATTTTCTGGTAAAAAATCAACCTAAAGATCGCGGTTTAGAATAATAATTTTTAGTATAACGTCACTGATACCGCCTTATGGCGAGGAATCAGACGTTAAGCTCTTATTGATTGATTGAATGATAATTATGGAACGGCAAAAAAGACAATAAACTTAGCTTTATATATCAACTTCTTTATTCGTCAACACTTGACAGGAAGAATAGTAACAGAACAACATAAATATAAAAAGTAGGATAAAAAATAAACCACCACCAATTACACAGTTAGTTACAGTTAGCCTAATTGGATCAAATTACTCACTTCATACATTCTATTATTGAGCATAGGCCAACGTCTACTTCCTTATCCGTCATCATCGGATAGGAGGAAAATAGAAAACAAACAAAAAAATCCAGTAATACTAATAGTAAAACAAAAAGTCAACATTGCATATAAGAGTAGGCAAATAAACATATTGCAAAAATTAGCCTCACCGACTTGAAAAAGATTTATGTAAGAAGTGCATAGTTGGACAGTAAGCTATATTATTTTATAACATAATAGAGTAACTAAAGGCAAATTAAATGTCTTGCACAGGTTGTCAAAGTTAGCAATAATATACATAATATACCTAATTGTAATATATTTTAGAACACCATTACTGGGTAACATGCAGTTCTTTCTTTAAAAGTTTATTTCTAACTTTACCCTAATATGCCTGAAATCTAATTTTCCTAGACCCGCCACAATAGTTTTAATAGACTCTCATCTATTATAATGAAAGATTGATCTAAAAGCATTATAGCTTGATAAAAACCATCCGCTGTCACCTAAAGCATCTACCCGAGTCTGGACTTGTTTCTCCTTTAATAATCTCAAAATTGATTAAATTATTTCACAAATAAACTCGAATAATAATTTATCTCTCCTCTTTTGCTGTTCCAAATCTCAAGGCATACGAGAGAGGAATAGGGGCGGATATATGTATACACACACACACACACACACACACACACACACACACACACACACACACACACACACACACACACATATATATATATATATATAGATATATATATATAGAGAGAGAGAGAGAGAGAGAGAAAGGGAATATAGAAGAAGAGAATATTTTCTTTCACTGTGGTTATATCGAGTGATTACAAATGCTGTGTGAAGCACTGAAGATTTGTATACGCTCAATCAGTACAAATACGTAGGCTATTATCTCGTATCTAACTCTCACTTTTATATAGGGTGGAGTACACGGGAGGACGCCTTAAGCTAACAGCAAATAGCGCAGTAATAATTATTATACGGTTTAAATAACCTATTAGAAGACCAATATCACGAGTCTCTCTCTCTCTCTCTCTCTCTCTCTCTCTCTCTCTCTCTCTCTCTCTCTCTCTCTCTCTCTCTCTCTCTCATAAACTGAGGTTCTTGACAAAATAAATTAAGCAAATTATATAGCAAATGATCGCGTTTTCTGGAGAGACCATGAATCTATAAGAAGTTATAATTACATGGCAATAATTTTATGTTTTCTCCTGACACATTCCTACACAGAGTATGTAATCAAGTTAGACCTACTAGTTACATAGTTAAATAGTCTAATCCATTTAGGAATAGGCCCATTTTATGCTATCGGCTGGAGCCAGTGGCGATGTCGGTAAGATACTCGACCGCGGATCAGTATGTGCGGGGTTCAAATCCTGGGCTCGCCCGTCACTGACATCGCTTTTGAGTGAGGAAACTGACGCTAACTTTAGCCTTTTTTATAGCTTGTTAGCTTTATCAATCGTGAAGACCTACCTTTATTAAACCGTGATATACAGCAGGTCAGGTAGTAAAGAATTAACAAATACGACAATTGAAGTGATTTCTGCTTGCTTTCTCACTTTGGGCGTTATTATGCATTCGGCCTCTATATATCCAATTTTCGGATAAAGAAGAGAAGTACAATATTAAATTATTCCTATTTTAGCGGTTCAAGGCATATATTCATACTCATTGTAAGGTATCTCGCCTAATAATGAGCACTGCATAACAACCATAAACTCATTTTTAAGATATAGTAAAATATCAACTTCAAATTATGTTTTAAGAAATAATTTGAACTGGGCTCTTATGTAAACAATTCACTATTGAATTTTAGTGCAATGTTTTTCTTTGGAAGTCACATAAAAACATTATTAAGACGAGCAGAAAAACCTTTGTTGAGAGAAAAAAACCATTAGCACTGCCTGAACCCTGTAAACTTAAATCACGATCTTTCAGAAAAAAGACTGATGTTATTTATAGATATCAACGCTAGATCGTTTTATGTGTGTAATATTTTGAGACAGGCACTAGCCAAACAATCTGTTGGGCACGCATGTACGCGTATGTTGGAGTTTTCGAATCTCAGTGTCCGTTTTTGCGTTTACTGTATGTTATGTAATGATAGCTGCGGAATACGTGACCTAGTGAATTAACAATATCCATGTGCAATATACTGGAAAATTTGTCATATAAATTTCATATAAAAATTGGCCTATATCATTATTTTTGATATGCATAATTGCAATTTTGTTCCGTGAACTGCTTTTAATTGTTGCCTTTGTAGGCATGCCTTCGGCCTGTATGTCTAATTTTCACGTCGTTATATGCATTTTGCATTATGTCATAGTCATTTTTCGTGAAATAATATCTATCTATCTAAAACTAACTTGTGAAATAGGTAAACAAGAAAAATATCCAATCTATTTTGATTTAGTTAGGTATGACTTATGAGCCCTTCCTCGGACTGACTTTCAGGATTTTGGCTTGCACCTTTTTGAACCCCACATTCTGCTCATCGGATGGAATTTGGTACCATAGCGCTCAATACTGTCATGGACAACAGTAGCACTCTAATTGTGCTGTTGTTGTTGTTGAGCCATTTATTTGTGCAAATCACTCAACATTTTGTGCACATTATTATTTTTGACTCAGTTTGATATTCATTCCATGAAGTTATCTGAAGACAGAGAAGAGTGGAGGCGTTATATATCATGGACCTGCCAGTAGGCAGTGAATTAAGAGAGAGAGAGAGAGAAAGTTAGCTATTGCCATGATAATGCTTAGCTAACTGACCTGATTGCGATTAAATGTTCCACTGCTGAACAGTAGGTTCAAGGTTTAAATTCATGCAGAGCTTGCCCTCATTTGCAATCTTTTGAGACAAAACAGACGCTAAAGTTGCCTGTATCCTTGAATTAACACTAAAGTTGGGCTTTTTAAAACTTCCAAATGTGCGAATTATGTTTTTTTCATTTTATAAACAAACCAGTGGCAGTGTATAGGTCTCAGTAAATATTAGCATGCATTATAGTGAAATGACCAACTATTGTGACATCTATCACCAATATTACATGTGTAAATCGGGGGGCTATTTAGTCGATTTTCCGTATAACCAGTCCAGTGAATGTTCGAGATTTTACTTTCAGATCAGCCCGGCTGGGAATCGAACCCACGAAGATTCAATTCCCCTCAGAATATGTCATTTAAGACTTCATGACGTTACCTGACGCCTCTAACCACTACGCAATTGAGACATTATTAGCGCAGACAACAACAATATCAACAACAATATCAACAACCATAGGCCTATACGTGTAAATTCGATAAATTGCATGCTGGCTTAATATCTCTTAGTGCAATGCCTATTGGCAGGTTCATGGTATATTACGCCTCCACTATTCTCTAACTTCAGTTTTTCTCTTCACGTCCACATACGAGTGGATCTTTAGATCATCTATAACATTCCTTGTGATAAACCATTAATCTTGGGGGATTCAGCTTATGACGAGGTGTGCCCCCTATGCCTTCCTCAGCTTCGACTAACATTTACAGGGCAGGGGCATCATTCCCTGAGAAAACAGTCCTGTTTACCCATATCAACAACATAAATTTTATTCGACCGGATTCTCTCGAATTGATTTCCGCTCTTCAATGTGAAGATATCAATCTTTACGCACCTGTGTCGAACAAAGATCATCTCTCTAATTATTGGAGAATTATGGGAGAGATGGAAAGCGTCCACTGTCATTGTTTACTTATCGACTGAAAAATTTCCGCTTGTCACGCCATGAATGGTTTCACGTGATGGGTAATGATGCAGACTATCAAGATTCTCAACTTAGGCTGAGTGAAAATGTTGCAGGTGATTTTGATTTATCTTGAGAAGCAGGAGCTTGACTGTGCTTCATTGCAGTGTAGAAGAGTAGTGCGTACACCGTACTGTACTGTACTGTAGAGTACTTAACTGTACTATACTGTAGAGTACTTAACTGTACTGTACTGTACTGTAGAGTACTTAATTGTACTATACTGTAGAGTACTTAACTGTACTGTACTGTACTGTAGAGTACTTAACTGTACTATACTGTACTGTACTGTAGAGTACTTGACTGTACTGTACTGTACTGTAGAGTACTTAACTGTACTGTACTGTACTGTAGAGTACTTAACTGTACTGTATTGTACTGTACTGTAGAGTACTTAACTGTACTGTACTGTACTGCAATGTATACTTTAGTGTATTGTACTGTACTATACTGTACTGAAGTGTAGAATACTGTACTCTACTGTACTGTACTGTACTGCATTGTACTGAACTATACTGTAGTGTAGTGTTTACTGTACGGTACTATGCAGTACTGTATTGTACAATACTGCATAGTACTGTAAGTACTGTATTGTACAATACTGTACTCTACTGTATTGTATCGTACTGTACTGTACCATACTGTAGTGTATTGTACTGTACGGTACTATACTGTACTGTAATGTACAATACTGTACTCCACTGTACTGTACCGTACTGTACTATAGGCCTACTGTACTGTACTGTATGTTACCATACTCTACTCAACTCTACTGTCCTTTACTGTACTGTATTATAGTGCATTGCACTCTACGGTACTATTCTGTACTGTTATGTACTGTGCTCAATTGTACAAGTATTTATCAATCTGTTTCAGTTATATCGTGTTGTGCTGTTTGCATCCTGCATTGTTCAGTTTATTTATGTTTATTTTGTTCACATACCACACAGCACAACAGTCAACATATTTCGAATAACATAAAGGTACTTAAGTAAAACGCAAAGACAGGCACACTAATACATGCAAAACCAGGCCATCAACGAGGGAGCATAACACCCTATCTAGTTGACCATCTGGATACCAATCACCTTGTTAACAATCGTTCTATATGTTTAAAGCAATTTTAAATTAAAATAAAAGAGTGACAGTGTCGAATCAAAGAAAATTTAAATACAACAAAGCTTAAGTTGAATGAGAAATAAACAATTTTATTATTGTGATCAATTTTCTAATAAGTACTATTTATATTTTCTAGAAAAGGTTGGCAGCAGTTTTATGTTGCGTAATATGGGTGGAATTTGACTTTGATATTTTTGACGGTTGATATTTTACGTATTAGACATGAATTTGTAGATTTACAGCGTCGTAAGCCTGCTGTTAATCACGACATTCTGGTAGGAGGGTAGACGCAAAGATTGTCGATTGTAAATCATAAAAGCTGACCACTCAATACTCACGCCTTAATGCTTAGTAACTTAGCAGAGGAAAGCAGAATATCCTATAGTGCAATATCAGCTCATGATTACAATTGAACTATTCCTGTAAAGTAGTCTCGAAGACCGAATTCGGCCATGACACAAGTTTTCGTTGTTAATAATAATAATAATAATAATAAGCTTTAATAATAGGCTTTCCATGACTTTGCAAAGATTTAATGCAGTCTGCTTCAACAATTCTTTTAAGCCGATTGATGACCTCGAGTAGCCGGGCGGCGATTCAGCACGTATTGCTCGAATTGTTTTTATCAAACCCCAGGCTCTTTACACCGGGGTAAATAAAAAAATAAATAAAAAATAATAATAATAATAATAAAGAACTTCAGTATGAGTAAGTAACAAAGAACTATTTAGTAAACCAGTGGAAATGTTGGTAAACTAGTACAACTGTTTGTATAATTGATGGGTCGTTAGTAAACTATTAATGATGTTAGTAAACTAGTAGGGCTGTTAGTAGACTAGTAATCCAATGGATCGTGTCGTTGTATTGCTACTTTCCTGGGCAAGCTAAAACTCATCTCTTTCCACCATAGGTCAAAATTTTGACCCGTTTGCCTTGGATCTTGGACTTGCACTGTTTCGATCTCGCTTTCTCTTGGGTCTGTTTGTACTCAGTCGTCATCGTGTGGTGCTTTAGCGCCTGTTTGTGCGTAGTCTGCAAGAGACGTCCCTGACATTGCCTTATGGCGAGGAACCGGACGTTAAATTCTTATTGATTAATTGATTGAGAAGTTCTATTTTACTACATACTAAGGATTTGGACAGAATGTTTCTCTTGAAATCAAGTCACACGCAGGACAATCAAAACAGGATTGAATCAAAGCTGCGTGATATATTAATAATAATAATAATAATAAAGGTTTAACGCCCTTTTCCTCATCCAGGGATGATGTCAAGGACGTACCCACAGCACACATCACTACAGATCAATTCACCCAGACCAATCGGCAACAGAAATGTGCTGAGGAGAAGCAAGGTCCTAAACGAAAGACCTAATAAACATAATAGATATAATAAACATAATAAACATAATAAACATAATAAACATAATAAATATAATAAACATAATAAACATAATAAACATAATAAACATAATAAACATAATAAACATAATAAACATAATAAACATAATAAACATAGTAAATATAATAAACATAATAAAAAAAATAAACATAATAAACATAATAAACATAATAAACATAATAAACATAATAAACATAATAGACATAATAAACATAATAAACATAATAAAAATAATAAACATAATAAACATAATAAACATAATAAACATAATAAACATAATAGACATAATAAACATAATAAACATAATAAACATAATAAACATAATAAACATAATAAACATAATAAACATAGTAGACATAATAAACATAATAAACATAATAAACATAATAAACATAATAAACATAATAAACATAATAAACATAATAAACATAATAGACATAATAAACATAATAAACATAATAAACATAATAAACATAATAAACATATTAAACGATTATCTGATGTCCGGTAAGACTCAATAGCTCAGGGTTAAGACAGGTTGGATGGCGACATTAAATTTTGTTCTAATTGATATAAGTTGCAGTGCAGTGTAGGGGACTGAGCTATGTGCGTTGCGTTGATATAAAGTAAACAAACAGCTGTGATATAAAGTAAAACTAACAGCTGTTGATAAAAAGTAAAACAAACAGCTGTTGATATAAAGTAAAACAAACAGCTGTTGTATAAAGTAAAACAAACAGCTGTGATATAAAGTAAAACAAACAGCTGTTGATATAAAGTTAAAACAAACTAAAGTAAAACAAACCAGCTGTTATATAAATAAAAAAAAAACAGCTGTTGATATAAAAAACAAACAGCTGTTGTATAAAGTAAACAAACAGCTGATATAAAGTAAAACAAACAGCTGTTGATATAAAGTAAAACAAACAGCTCAAACAGCGGTTGATATAAGTAAAACAAAAGCAAAACAAACAGCTGTTGATATAAAGTAAAACAAACAGCAGCTGTTGATATAAAGTAAAACAAACAGCTGTTGATATAAAGTAAAACAAACAGCTGTTGATATAAAGTAAAACAAACAGCTGTTGATATAAAGTAAAACAAACAGCTGTTGATATAAAGTAAAACAAACAGCTGTTGATATAAAGTAAAACAAACAGCTGTTTGATATAAAGTAAAACAAACAGCTGTTGATATAAAGTAAAACAAACAGCTGTTGATATAAAGTAAAACAAACAGCTGTTGATATAAAGTAAAACAAACAGCTGTTGATATAAAGTAAAACAAACAGCTGTTGATATAAAGTAAAACAAACAGCTGTTGATATAAAGTAAAACAAACAGCTGTTGATATAAAGTAAAACAAACAGCTGTTGATATAAAGTAAAACAAACAGCTGTTGATATAAAGTAAAACAAACAGCTGTTGATATAAAGTAAAACAAACAGCTGTTGATATAAAGTAAAACAAACAGCTGTTGATATAAAGTAAAACAAACAGCTGTTGATATAAAGTAAAACAAACAGCTGTTGATATAAAGTAAAACAAACAGCTGTTGATATAAAGTAAAACAAACAGCTGTTGATATAAAGTAAAACAAACAGCTGTTGATATAAAGTAAAACAAACAGCTGTTGATATAAAGTAAAACAAACAGCTGTTGATATAAAGTAAAACAAACAGCTGTTTGATATAAAGTAAAACAAACAGCTGTTGATATAAAGTAAAACAAACAGCTGTTGATATAAAGTAAAACAAACAGCTGTTGATATAAAGTAAAACAAACAGCTGTTGATATAAAGTAAAACAAACAGCTGTTGATATAAAGTAAAACAAACAGCTGTTGATATAAAGTAAAACAAACAGTAAAACAAACAGCTGTTGATATAAAGTAAAACAAACAGCAAACAGCTGTTGATATAAAGTAAAAGCAAACAGCTGTTGATATAAAGTGTTGATATAAAGCAGATGTTGATATAAAGTAAACAAACAGATAAAACAAACAGCGTTGATATAAAGTAAAACAAACAGCTGTTATAAAGTAAAACAAACAGCTGTTGATATAAAGTAAAACAAACAGCTGTTGATATAAAGTAAAACAAACAGCTGTTGATATAAAGTAAAACAAACAGCTGTTGATATAAAGTAAAAAACAGCAAACAGCTGTTGATATAAAGTAAAACAAACAGCTGTTGATATAAAGTAAAACAAACAGCTGTTGATAAAGTAAAACAAACAGCTGTTGATATAAAGTAAAACAAACAGCTGTTGATATAAAGTAAAACAAACAGCTGTTGATATAAAGTAAAACAAACAGCTGTTGATATAAAGTAAAACAAACAGCTGTTGATATAAAGTAAAACAAACAGCTGTTGATATAAAGTAAAACAAACAGCTGTTGATATAAAGTAAAACAAACAGCTGTTGATATAAAGTAAAACAAACAGCTGTTGATATAAAGTAAAACAAACAGCTGTTGATATAAAGTAAAACAAACAGCTGTTGATATAAAGTAAAACAAACAGCTGTTGATATAAAGTAAAACAAACAGCTGTTGATATAAAGTAAAACAAACAGCTGTTGATATAAAGTAAAACAAACAGCTGTTGATATAAAGTAAAACAAACAGCTGTTGATATAAAGTAAAACAAACAGCTGTTGATATAAAGTAAAACAAACAGCTGTTGATATAAAGTAAAACAAACAGCTGTTGATATAAAGTAAAACAAACAGCTGTTGATATAAAGTAAAACAAACAGCTGTTGATATAAAGTAAAACAAACAGCTGTTGATATAAAGTAAAACAAACAGCTGTTGATATAAAGTAAAACAAACAGCTGTTGATATAAAGTAAAACAAACAGCTGTTGATATAAAGTAAAACAAACAGCTGTTGATATAAAGTAAAACAAACAGCTGTTGATATAAAGTAAAACAAACAGCTGTTGATATAAAGTAAAACAAACAGCTGTTTATATAAAGTAAAACAAACAGCTGTTGATATAAAGTAAAACAAACAGCTGTTGATATAAAGTAAAACAAACAGCTGTTGATATAAAGTAAAACAAACAGCTGTTGATATAAAGTAAAACAAACAGCTGTTATATAAAGTAAAACAAACAGCTGTTGATATAAAGTAAAACAAACAGCTGTTGATATAAAGTAAAACAAACAGCTGTTGATATAAAGTAAAACAAACAGCTGTTGATATAAAGTAAAACTAACAGCTGTTGATATAAAGTAAAACTAACAGCTGTTGATATAAAGTAAAACTAACAGCTGTTGATATAAAGTAAAACTAACAGCCGCTGGGTAAAATTGCTTGTCATCGCGAAACAAGCGCCTTTTCTCTGTTACTTAACAACACATAGTAAGACTAGGCCTAATACCAAAACAATTATCGTTAACTATAAACATGACTATATCTAAAACTGATCGTTCAATGTCTAGTCTAAGCCTATATTTCTCAAAATCTATGTACTTACAGTTAAACACAAATATAACATAAATAAAAAGCAGACAATGGAAATTATAGCTCCTTCTATGCCAACACAAATAGAAGTCAAATATAGGCTACAGTATATAAATAATTGGAGCTAGAATACTGTGCAACCTATTTTTTCTTATTTTTATTAAGACCTATCTCTTCCATCTCTCTTTTCCATCCAGTGTCCATGAGCAGCGACCTGCGCCTAAACCACCTTTTCTTTAACTCCTTTTACTTTGGACTGAATTTCTGGATTTTGGAATTTGCACCGTTTTTGGACCTTCTTTTTTGCTCGCCGGCTTGAATTTGTCTCAATAGTGCTCGATGTTGTCATTGATGACTGTAGCACTCTAATTGTTGTTATTATTGTTATTGTTATTATTATAACGGAAATATGTGACTATAATGAAACTTTAACGAAACGATGGCTCGTGAAATGGACTATAACTAAAATAAAATAGATATCCGTGAGTAACGTTGAACTTTAATAGCGTGACAAGAGGCTGACTATGACACCGTATTGATGTTGTTGTTGTTGTTAAACTCCGACAAGTGGCCTGAATGCGTCAAGACTCAGGAATGTCTCGTGATTTCTTGGTCTCAGTATATTCGGTACATATTCAGTATATTCATTCTCACATCACAAAAGCTTTGATACTATTCAGTCTTATAATGTTGCCTAGATGCTGAACTTCACAAGAAGTCGAGATATAAATAGCTGCTCTTGATCTTCAATGTCACGAGGCGAAAAAAAGATTTTCAATGATTTAAATGGCTCCACTACATACATAGAGATCTCCTATGATTTAAACAACTGCTCTCTGATCTACATGCAATAATGCTTTTAAATGATTTCAACACATCTACTATGATCTACATACTGTACATTGTGTTCAGCAGAAGATCGATCAGTTTTTAATTCATTGCACGATAACTGATGGATGCTTAGTAAAACTCTGTAGCAAGCATTTGTTATATGTCCACATTGATAAAAGGCTAAACGAGTTGATAAATATTGCTAGATATGCTGCTCAATTAATATCTACAAGTATTTTTTAATCCCATACTAGTGCAAATATCTTTTTAAATAAATAACGTTCAGATCTCCGGTGGAATGCTAAATGATGGCAGATGATGACAAGAAGTTTGAATACTATCACTTCAATGACTTCGTGATAGTCTATCACGATATTGGAAGGTGTAGAGATCAGGTACAAAGAACATTAAAAAAGTAAAAAATCTGAATTTTAAAGAATTTTTTTAGAGAGACTATATAGCAAGATGATCTAGATCAGGCATAGCTTCTTTATGAAGAGATTAACTTGTTGACCAATGCAATGCTTCTTAATATATAAAGCGCAAAGCAGACCGCCTTCTGCCTTCGTCTTCATGCCCACATCTGAGTGGATCTTAAAGCCATCTAACATTCCTAATCTCGGTCTGTCTCTGCAACTACATGGTTTAAAATTCTGTAGCTATAGACTAAGGCAGAGGCTGGTCAAATACAATAAGATTAATCATGTTAATAATGATAAGAGAATAATGTTAATAATGATAATAATAATAATAATAATAATAATGCTAATAATGATAAGAGAATAATGCTAATAATAATAATAATAATAATAATAATAATAATAATAATAATAATGCTAATAATGATAAGAGAATAATGTTAATAATGATAATAATAATAATAATAATAATGCTAATAATGATAAGAGAATAATGCTAATAATAATAAT
This sequence comes from Enchytraeus crypticus, assembly GCA_905160935.1. Lineage (NCBI taxonomy): Eukaryota > Metazoa > Annelida > Clitellata > Enchytraeida > Enchytraeidae > Enchytraeus > Enchytraeus crypticus. The sequence continues at coordinate 410,745 of CAJHZI010000769.1, forward strand.
ACTAATAATAGTAATAATACTAATGCTAATAATGATAAGAGAATAATGCTAATAATGATAATAATAATAATAATAATAATGCTAATAAACATAAGAGAATAATGCTAATAATAATAATAATAATAATAATAATAATAATGCTAATAATGATAAGAGAATAATGCTAATAATAATAATAATAATAATAATAATAATAATAATAATAATAATAATAATAATGCTAATAATGATAAGAGAATAATGCTAATAATGATAATAGTAATAATAATAATAATAATGCTAATAAGGATAAGAGAATAATGCTAATAATGATAATAATAATAATGAGAATAATGCTAATAATGATAATAATAATAATAATAATAATAATGCTAATAATGATAAGAGAATAATACTAATAATAATAATAATAATAATAATGCTAATAATGATAAGAGAATAATGCTAATCATAATAATAATAATCATAATAATAATGCTAATAATGATAAGAGAATAATGCTAATCATAATAATAATAATAATAATAATAATGCTAATAAGGATAAGAGAATAATGCTAATAATGATAATAATAATAATGAGAATAATGCTAATAATGATAATAATAATAATAATAATAATAATAATAATAATGCTAATAATAATAATAATAATAAGGGGCTAATGCTAATAATTAATTATTAGCATTATTCCCTTATTATTATCACATCATATCCCTGATTATTAGTATTATAATCTTATTATTATCATAACTCTTAGTATTTTATAATAATAAGAGAATAATGGTAAGACGCAATGCATGTATAACCATCATTATTCGGATAAGGCCTACCTCTAATAGTTCTGTCATAGAGAAACTTATCTAATATTTTCCTGTTATAAGTTCAAGTCCATTCATCACGGCGCTCTTTATGTGCAGTCAGCATGCAGTCGTGGCTTTCAACGCTTTGCTCATATCATGAGCGAGTATCGACCTTCTCTCTACTCTCATCGCTACCCATCTCCCCATCTCTCCCTTCCTCCCCTCCCCAGTGATTCGGCCAGGAGGGATAAAGACATCGATTATAAAGAATAGCTCGAAATGCCAAACGTTTTAGCAAAACAATTAATTTATTATCGATGACAGGCTAGTTCCAATTTTATTCTGTCTCTGTTTTTAATTTTATGTCTATAAATAGTTCTTTGGACTTATCAGCTTCTCTGACTGTATTTCTGCAATTTCCATCTGAAAGTCACAAATTTCTTGTCATTGAGTCTATTCTAGCGCTCACTGGACAGAGAGAACACCATCGACTAAATGTTGCTCTTGTCACTAGTATTATGTGCCTTGGCACATCGTAACGTAGCTTTCTTTCCATGCAGTGTTCTGCTAAATGTCTGTTCCATGGTACACATTCCACTGGCTCCAGCCAGTGGAGTAAGATCCTCGACCATGTCGGTACGACCACGGATTAGTATGTGCGGGGTTCAAATCCTGGGCTCGCCCATCACTGACATCGCTTTCGAGTGAAGAAACTGACATTAACCTTAGCTTTACCAGCTCTTACATTCTGTTTTACGCTCCACATACGGCGCTCCATTGGTCAGCCACAAGATAATCTTTTCACTAAACATTATGCCATATCATCACATCATGGTGTAACCCTTACCTTGAAAACATTGGTTTCTGTGATGATTTTCCTTTGCCGTATTCAGCTATTACTCCGAATTCCCTCACGACATGTGCAGTTTACGGTTGGTCTATTCTTCAGGGAGTTCTCATTATCCTTCGTAGCATCTTAGTGGTCGAGTCTTACTACACGAACAGCTTACGTCTAGTCTATTTTTCAGTTGCTACGACACAACCGATGTGGCAGATCTTCTTCGTTTATCATATTTTTATTGAAGTTATTTATTTTTAATATTTTATAGAAGTTGTTTATCATAGATAATTAATCGCCATAGAAATTATTTCATCGTCCGTTTCGATATCTATCGACTGCGTCACGTACAGTATTAGTTGCCACTCTCTTATATTTGGCATTTTCTCTTAACGTAGTTCTTAAAGCCGGTCTGATAACTTCACAGGACAGGCACCGCTTAGGATCCTTTTCTTTCTCCTCAGCACTTTTTTTCAGATCATTTGGGGGTGAAAAGATTTGTAGTGACATGTGATAGGGGACGTTCCTGACATCATCCTTGTATAAGGAAACGGACGTTAAACCCTTATTATTATTACTATTATTATTATTATTATTATTATTATTATTATTACTATTATTATTCTACAGCTCACACTATTGAGAAAATCAAAGCATCGAGCAAAGGAAGGCAAAAAACGATGACAATTCTTAGGCCCAGAAATCCAGTGCTAAGACAAAGGTAAATAAAGAAATGGAGGTTTACACTATTCTATAATGTAGTAACGAGCGGCAAGTATGCCGCTCGTTACTACATTATAGAATAATACTACATTAAGTGAATGGCTATCACAGTAAACAATGTCACGTAGTAATGAATGGGCAGCAATGCCAGAAATAGGCAATAGGCAATTAGGCAATTAGGCAATAGGCAATAGGCTTTTCTTCGCCTTGTTGTTGTTGCTTTGGATTTGCTCGAGTTTTCCTCAAGCGAATTTCTGCTCTTCTTCGACTGGACACAGAATTTACCAGTCACCTGTGAGGCAAAGCGGCGACCAAAGCAGCTGTTAAGCTTCTAGGGGCCGTCCGTACGTCGTGGTTATAAATAAACAATGCGAGTTCTGTAATATTATCTACTTACACAACAGGTTACGATAGGCCTTCCAATCGTTATATTATCTGAAAATTAATTGTTATTTAAAATTTTAATTAAAATTAGTAATTGTTATATTTTTGCTTTCACAACATAATGTTATTATGACAAGCCCATAGAGTAAAGAAAAACCGTAGAAGTGTCAAAGGCAATCTCAACCTTTAAACATTGAGTTCAAGAATTGCAGTGATGCCAACAACTAATTTTGCTAGCCAGAGGTAAACAATATCAGCTGATGGTTATTTAAAGGCATAAAATAATGAAGTTTTTGAACATTTGAAAAGCTTTTGAACGATAATGAAACACTTTAGTAGCACATTTATCGTCACATCTATACAATATATCGTCATGACAAAAATTATTTGAAACGAATTCCTATTAATTGGATGTATATTGTTATAATACAAAATGCAAACAAATTTTATTTCAAATCTCTTAAAGGGTATTCCCCGTTCTTTAGTTTCCGGAATTCTGGAAATTGTATACCCTAACGCGCAACAATACATCATCTTAAAACCGTTTAGAGGCCGAATATAATGAAATAAATCCGAAATTACAGAAATTACTATTAAATACACATATGGCAAAGGGGCTTTGTTTACCCTTACGATTAAATGGAGCATGCTGGAAATCAAGTCGCACTTGTTACAAAACTGGTATCACTGAAACAACAGTCATGCCATATCTACTTATTTTAAAGATCTTTGGACAAGCCCCTTTATGGCTACATTTCCTGAAAAGTACTGTATGAAAAGAAGTTAAACGACGAAGCTTAATTCAAACCAATGAACCAGCTATTCGCAGAGTACGTACCGATGTAGTTAAAACTACAATATACCCAGAAGTAGTCTAGATAACCTTCTGAAAGTAGTAAATTAAACTAGAAATTAATCTTTTGATATTTTACAGTAGAAGCAACTTTTCGTATTTTTTGCTATTATTGAAATACATGTAGAAGCTCTCAGGAGAAAATGCACACCCGAAGAGGCGACTATACTTTGAGTTGAAGAAGGCACTGGAAAACCATCTCGGAAGCCGTTTTAATCCTACGACAAAATTTACATTAGAATTACCAACAACTGATATCAATTATTTCTCGAGCAAAACATCGATCAATATGTTGAATCAGTTAAACGTCAATACCTTTTAATAATACCATCATACTATGTTTAGAATTTTGTTTTTGAAACTTTCATTTGACAGAAAATCTACCGGTAATTGGACAGAAATTTGGAACGAAAACGAGGAAGGGAAAGAGTTACAGAGAAGATAGAGAGATTGAAAGAGAGAGAGAGAGAGAGAGAGAGAGAGAGAGAGAGAAAGAAAGAGAGAGAGAGAGAGAAGAGATTGAGGGAGAGAGAGATTGAGAGAGAGAGAGAGAGAGGAGATTGAGGGAGAGAGAGAGAACAGATTGAGGGAGAGAGAGATAGAGATAGATATACAGACAACCATAGCTAGCAGTCTACTAACTTCAGTCATTCATCAGTAAGGTAGACAGACCCACATTATTTCACTGGAAGACAACTTGTTTATTTGTATGTAGGGGACGAGTGGCCGATTTTAAACATGGGGAGTGAGGAACCACTGTGTGTCCAAGTTGAACATAAATTAACTCCAACGAATAAAACCTCTTAATATGTACGAGAAGTTCTCAAAGGGCAGGGTTCAGTGCCTAGAGAGCAGGGTTCAGTACCTAGAGAACAGGGTTCAGTACCTAGAGAGAGGGGTTCAGCACCTAGAGAGAGGGGTTCAGTACCTAGAGAGCGAGGTTCAGTACATAGAGAGCGAGGTTCAGTACCTAGAGAGCGGGGTTCAGTACCTAGAGAGCGAGGTTCAGTACCTAGAGAGCGGGGTTCAGTACATAGAGAGCGAGGTTCAGTACCTAGAGAGCGGGGTTCAGTACCTAGAGAGCGAGGTTCAGTACCAAGAGAGCGGGGTTCAGTACCTAGAGAGCGAGGTTCAGTACCTAGAGAGCGAGGTTCAGTACCTAGAGAGCGAGGTTCAGTACCTAGAGAGCGAGGTTCAGTACCTAGAGAGAGCGAGGTTCAATTTGGGGTTCAGACCCCGCGATATTTAACTAACACCAGTTTGTATGGGCTACAACGAAATTGAAGAGTGTATTGAATAGTACTGCTGAATCACGCTTCGTGCCGCTCAATAGACCGCATCGACTCCTGGCTTTTCTTTCTCAGCGCCCGCTGTGACAGCATTCAAGGTGAGGCTTGTCGCCTAGAGCCAGCCGTCTAACGGTGTGTGCGTGTGTGTGCGTGCGTGTGTATGTGCGTGTTTGTGTGCAAGTATAAATGTGTGCGTATGTGTGTGCGTGTGTGTAAGTATAAGTGTGTTCGTATGTGCAAGCTTAAGTATGTACCAATGTGTGTGCGTGTGTGTAAGTATGTGTGTGTTCGTATGTGTATGAGTGTGTGCAAGCATAAGTATGTACGAATGTGTGTGCGTGGGTGCAAGTATAAGTGTATGCCTATGTGTGTGCGTGTGTGCTAGTATTAGTGTGCGTATGTGTGAGTGTGTGCAAGTATAAGTGTGTGCATAAGGTGTGTGCGTGTGCGCAAGCACAAGTGTATACGTGTGTGTGTGTAGGTGTGTGCAAGTTTTATGACTCGCGCAATGGAAGTAGTTGCGTATGTTTGCGCGAGTGTGCCAATGTGACGCGCGCGGGTAAGTGTGTTAGTGTATAAGTTCGTGTGTGTGTGTGCGCGTTGGTCGTAAAAGCTTCCTAATTTGAGCATTGATCTGCGAGTTTGTACGGCTGCATTCCAACAACAGTCGGTCGCTTGGACTATTTGTGTAACAGCGTAATGTAGGCTACCTGAGGGTATATCGTGGCGCAGTGTCAAAAATGAATTTATTTTATTAGACTAGTTTAGCGTGAGCGTACCTAAATGTAATTAATCAGCTAAAAATAAAACGTTTAGTTCTGCAAACATCGTTCATATTAGGCTTGTTCTTTTAAAGTAAATGGTTCAACAATCAACGGCCACATTCAGCTAGGCTCCTTGGTTTTGAAAGTTAGTAAGGTTCTACAAATCAGTATGGATGCAAAGTTTAGTATCTAATTTAACTTATTAAGTTTAGTAAGTTTATTTAAACATCGGTGAGCGTTTGAAATCAATCAGTTTTTAATAATTAGTTGTTAACACACTGGCTTTAGCAAAAAGATCCTATATTTTCTTAATCTGTCAGTTGTGAAGGTTTGAAATTGAACCATTTTATTGGACTAGAGGACTTTCTATTCTATAGGCCTAAATAAGTAGGAATTCCTAGAGAGATCTCTTACATATTAGTAGGCAATAAACGTCATTTCCTGGTACTGAAGGCGCTATCAAAGACAGTAGAGCTTGAAAAACGGAGGAATGGATTTAAATTTTGCAGTTTGACGGACTCTTAATATATGAGAAAGATAATGTAATTTATGATTAGGCGATTTGTCGATGTTGTGCTCGCGGGTGAGGGAGGCAGTAGATTTTAAGAATGTGTGCAGTGGATCTGCTATTTGTTAGCAGTGTTGCGGGTTTAGAGAAAATCAAGTAGGATGAGATAAAAGTCGAGAGTCAGGGTGGTCCTTATTAGTCAGGGAGGTCCTTATTAGTTAGGGACGTACTGAGCAGTCAGGGACGTCCTTATTAGTTAGGAACGTCCTGAACAGTCAGGTACGTCCTGAACAGTCAGGTACGTACTGTAGAGTCAGGGACGTCCTGTAGAGTCAGGGACGTCCTGAACAATATTTGATCAATTTTGATGGAATTATATAACCTGCTTCAACTTTAAAATAGAAAACACTCGAGTGCTTAGAAATCAGTCAACAAATTATATAAGTTTGTACTTAACAATCTTTAATCTCAGAAACAGTTGAGTGGTGAGGAGCAAATTAGCCTAGCCTGTCTGTAGCCACAATCGATACATAGAGGGTCTAGACCTCTGACATATGAACATCAATGAACGCGTGCTATAGAGCTGTTAAACTAATAATTTCTGCCTGAGACCCGTCTTTAAATATGCAATAGAAATTATCTGCATACTGTGTTGATTTGATTCTTGAATAAGTCTACACACGATTCATTGCTCGATTCATTATTGAAAATTAAATCACATACGTAGGCCTGTATTGATGTAATTAATGCGCCGAAATAACCTTTGTATTGCAACCACACTGTACCGTAATGGCGTTATTGTGGCTGGAGCATTGACAGCTCTAGTCATTTCTGATAATTGCTATTTTTGGCAAAAACCATTTGTGATGATATTGCATATAACAAACAAGCTATTGGATCTTTACCCCGAATGTGCTCGTGAAAGATGATATCTTGAACTATAAATGTGTAGCTATCTCTCTCTCTCTCTCTCTTAGTGCACTGCCTACTGGCAGGTCCATGGTATATAACGCCTCCACTCTTCTCTATCTTCCGCCTTCCTCTTCATTTCCACATATGAGTGGGTCTTTAAATCATCCAAAATACCTAATCTCGGCCTGTCCCTGCCTCTTCTTCCTTCCATTCTACCTTCTATGACCTCTTTTAATAGACCTTCCCTCCTTAGAATGTGTCCTATCCATCTCTTCTTCCTATTTATTAGCACATTCATAAATTGTCTAATGTGTAGCATCGTATATCGACGTCCCTTACGTTCTCCCAGAGGCTTCACTGTCTGATCGACTAGACCGGGGTTCGAACCTATAGTACCGCAGTACTTATCTGAACATTATCTAAGACTCTAACCAATAGAGCTATTTAACGAATGGTGTAACGGGTTCAGACATTCAGCATGAGAAATACAGTCTTAGATGTTGTTGTGTAAACGTATTAATCATGTCTTAAACTCTTAGTATTTGTGTAGGCAAATATGGGTTGTGAATTATAACGTATTGATTCTGTCTTAAACTCTATATATATGCGTAGGCAAGTATGTATTGTGAATTGATTTCTAGTTGTTTAATTTCATGTGTAAGTGGTTGGATTATCATTTAAAAATTGCATAACTAATCCAGTCTGCTTTTAGAATTTTAATTGGTTTCGGGTTGTTTAATTTCAAGTGTATAATCTAAGAACGTTTTGTAAAGATAGCAGACTCTAGCACATGTATACTTTTTTACTTTAAATATCTCATTTTATGAGCAATAAAATTTATTTCTTAATTAGCTCAAATTGGATTAACTCATTAAAACTAAAAGCAGAAATGAAGAGATAAGCTGGAGAGATAAGAGATATATTAGAGACAAGAGATTCATTATAGAGAAGAGATAAATTAGAGAGAAGAGAATAATAGAGAAGAGATAAATTATAGATAGGAGATAGATTAGAGAGAAGAGAATAAGAGAGAACATACATTTGAGAGAAGAGATACATTAGAGAGAAGAGAATAATAGAGAAGAGATACATTAGAGACAAGAGATACCTTAGAGAAAAGATATACATTGGAAAGAGATAATTAGAGAGAAGAGATACACTAGACACAAGAGATTTATTAGAGAGAAGAGATAATTAGAGAAGAGATAATTAGACTAGAGATAATTAGAGAAGAGATAATTAGACAAGAGATAGTTTAGAAACAGGAGATCTAAGGAGATGGCTGGACTCAGAGTATTTCTACTGTTGGGAGTTTTTAGTCTCTTCCATTCACTCCAGGCTCAGACAAGTCCAGTGCAGGGAAAGGTCACGACCTCAGGATGTGGCAGTACGTTTGGATGCATGAGGAACCCGGTCAACTGTTCCTCCCCGGATTGTCAGTCCCTCGTCAAGTGGAAGATATCGGACACTCCGGGATATTTGGAAGTTGAGATGATGGCAAAGACCTCGGGATGGGTAGCTCTGGGTCTCTCACTGGATAGCGCCATGGTTTGTCTTCAGTTATCAGTGTGATGATGATGATGATGATGATGATGGTGATGATGATGATGATGATGGTGGTGGTGGTGGTGATGATTATGGTGAAATCTTAAAAAATCTAAGGTTAACGTCAGTTTCCTCAATCGAAAGCGATGTCAGTGACGGGCGAGGCCAAGATTTGAACCCCGCACATACTGATCCGCGGTCGAGTTTCTTACCGACTTCGCCATTGGCTCCAGCCGATATGTTGATGATGATGATGATTATGATGATAGTTATGATGTTGGTTGTGATGATGGTGGTGGTGCTGATGATGTTGTTGATGATGATGATGATGAGGATGATTATGATGATGAGGATGATAATGATGATGGTGATGATGATGTTGATGATGATAGTTAGGATGTTGGTTGTGATGATGGTGATGGTGATGATGATGTTGATGATGATGATGAGGATGATGATGGTGATGTTGATGGTGGTGGTGGTGATGATGATGATGAAAACGATTATGATAATGATGATAATGACGATGTCGATGAGTTATCACTGCGAATTATTATTGATTTTAATTAATTGATTTTATTGATGATTATATCTTTGATTGGTTAATGATTTGATTGATTATTATTGATTTGGATGATGAGTACTATTTTGACTGAAGACTATTTATTAGTTGAATTGACTGATTGCTAAATTAATTTGCGATTACTGGGTTAAATTGTTGGATGATTTATTAATTTATCTGTTAAGTATTAGTCTCTAATGGTCTGGTTAGTATTCGATTAGTTGGCTGAATGATCAATTGTTTATTAAGTATATTTGACTAATGGACTAATGGACTGCTTGATGGATTCATATAGATGGATTGATTAATTGATTGAGTGACTGATTGATTGATTAATTGATTGATTAATTGATTGACTGATTGATTGATTGACTGACTGATTGACTGATTGATTAATTGCTTGATTAATTGACTGATTGATTGATTAATTGACTGATTAATTGACGGATTGATTGATTGATAGGGTAACGACAGCGTCATAGACTGCATTGCTAACAGCTCTAACAACAATGACGTTATCGTAGAGTTCTCATGGAACACTATACCCAGAAATAACATTCTTCTATCGGTGCGTATATTGGAATAACATAACCCCAGCTGTATAAAAAACTGAAAAAGCTAAGGATAACGTCAGTTCTCTTACTCAAAAGCGAGATCAGTGACGGGCGAGCCCAGGATTTGAACCCCGCACATACTGATCCGCGGTCGAATATCTTACCGACATCGCCTTTGGCTCCAGCCATATATACATATTGAACTGAATTGAAATATATTTATTTGACTTTAGGCCACACCACACAAAAGAAACACACGAGACAAATTGAAAAAGGACACAAAGGCCTCGAAAGCACTTACATGTGCCCTAAATAAACAGAGCCAAAATAGATCATATAAAGTAGGTAAATGCTTACAGCGAATCAAGACATTCAATCCAGCATTTTGCTACGTGCTTCACAATACCCCTGCACAGTAGTATAAAAGCTTGCCTTAATACATTAAAATCTATTTACGAAAATAAGTTAAAAACCTTATAATATACAAACGCTTAAATTGCTACTTACGTTTTTTATCATAACTAATCAGTAATGAAGTTAGAATGAGCATGCATTACATTGCATAACGGTAATTCTAGTAATATGTAATTTAGTAATTTTAGGTACTGGATTTAAAAATTAAGAACTTATTAAAATCAAGATCTAGGAGTCGACTTTTAAAAGAATTAACGTTATTTGCTAAACAAGTTAAACAACACTATCTGGTAAGGAATTCCATGGTTCGCATATCCTGGAAGAAAAGAAATATTTGCGTGTATCAATTTTAGGATTATTAATTCCTAATTTGAAAGAATTTCCCCTTGATTTCCCCTTTATGTGAATCTCGTTATTCGTCATACACAGCTGACAGGTAAAGCGTGCAAGTAAACAATAAAGTGAACAACTGAAAGAATGAAGTTAACGAATTCATATTACATTACAAAACAATCACCAAGTCACATCTAGAGTTAAATAAACTACATTATACTAATGCATTATCTATAAGACCAAGACAAAGACCAAGACCTGTATGTTATTATTTATTAGAAAACAAGGGGTTTGAGCGTAGTCCTACCTGTTTACGCCTAAGGCTGCCTATTTACGGAGCTCTTCATCCAGTGAACCATGCCAACACGAACAGTTGTTTACAAATAACAATATTTCCCGCTCTCGAGTAATTGACAGATACCATTGATATTTCTACCATGTTGCCAATGACGCGCGGCGTTGCTGAAATTATAAACTAATAAGTCAAACTGACTTACAAATTGGACCTCTGTAACTAGTGGCTATAAATGGCATTGAATTAATTATGAGTTTCTTATTTAAGTTCTGTTAATATCTGATTAAAATCGGAATATGTTAGATTAGTTAATCAAGCTTTCAGTAGTCTAATTATAAATTAAATTTATGGCAATTTCGTTTCAGTTTCATGACAGCTTGCTTTCGTTTCTATGATATATTCGTCTATATGGTATAATCTAATTTAATTAGTCTTTAAAATTGAATTAATAGCCCTGATAATTTAACTTCAATGTCACGTAAATTTAATTACTGTTATTTATTTTAGAAAGTTTGTCAATATTTAAAACTCCGCATAAATGGAACTGAACGTAAATGGTTCAGTTACATAGCAATATTTTCGTCGAATTACGTGTGTTAACACAGTGTTAAATTAGTCATATAGTAGACCACGACTTGGTATCTTATATATCTTCTCGTAACCTCGAATTTGACTTTATTTTCTCCCACCAGGATCTAGTTTACCTGAAAATACTGCTGCACTTTGGCTGTACTTTGCGTTTTTTAAAAATTTGTTTAAATCAATAGTTCATAATGAATGTTCTAATTGCTATACTTTAATTGTTTCTATGGAGAGTTGTTGCCATTAAATAATAGATACTGCATCAACGATAGTAATACCTGCTTCTTGCCAGAAAGCTTGCAGGTTACAATAACATTTGCTTTATACCAAGCATAAATTAATCGACTCTCGATCTAGACGTGCAAACCTATGCGCCACAGGCTCAACATTATTGATTGATTGTGTTTAGGCATCAGAAGTGAGCGTACCATTGATCAACAGAACTGGATCATTCGTAGAAGGGGAGGTCCACTGCAGATTTTCACGACGTATTGAGCAAGACGGAGACAAGATATATGCTCTCAACTCATCCTACTATCTACTGCTGGGATTTGGCAACGCTGATGCTAATGGTAAGTTATATAGTCTCTCTCTCTCTCTCTTCACCCTATATCTGTCTCTTTTTCACTCTCTCCTCTTGCTCCTCCTTCTCTCTCTCGTATTTTGTTCTCTCATATAGCTCTCTTAATTTCGAGGACAGATACACACACGCAAACAAGCAAACGTACACGCAGAAAACAATTTCGCAATGTCATGTACTCTACTGAAGAAGTAAGCTGATAGCTGGTGTTAGTAAAGTAAGATCCGTCTCTGCGTCTAGAAATGTTAAAACTGTTGCATATTATTCCTTATCTTTAAATATTGAACGCGATGAAGTGGTGTTTATTTTAATCCGCAAATGACGAAAGTCATATTGCGAATATTGCAATCTTTTTATTGTTATCTGTTCTCATGTATCACATATCGTAAATGATATATAATGTATGATATATCGTCAGGCGTATATGATGCATTGTATAATATACATGTACGGTATATCGTGCATGGCATATCATATATCTATTTATACGATATGTTATTTCCCTATGCTATTTAGAATGTCTAAATAGCGTAGGGGTAACGTCATGAAGTTTTAAATGACAAATCCTGAGGTGATTTGAATCCTCGTGGGTTCGAATCCCGGCCGCGCTGATCTGAGAGTAAAATCTCGGACATTCACTGGACTGGTTATACGGAAAATGGTCTAAATTGCCTAACGGATTAAACATGTGGTTTTAAAAATGATAGATATCAACATAGTTGATTATTCACTATAATGCGTGTTTACGTTTATACTTTTTTCTCGTATATCTTATAAATGATTTATCTTATATGGTATATCACATAACACATATCATATATCTTATATCATATATCAAGTGTTAGGTATCATACATTACACATCATCACATATCAAATAGCGTGTATCATATAGCAGAATACCTACAGTTTACACAAATCCTTTTGATTTGCAAGACTACAATTTTTCAGAATTATCGAATAAGCACTAAGATCCAAACCTACGTCGGAAAGGGTACACGGTTGCTGAGCACCTAGGCTCCAGAAATTGCTACAAACTTTCTAATCCCGACTCTAGTTGAACACTAGAATTCAAGTGAAGATGATGATGATGGTTATGATGTGATTTTCTAAGGACCTGCTTCAAAATTTGCTAAGACACAAATCCTCAAGGTGATGAATTAGATAATTGATTGATTGAGTATTGATTAAATGACTGGAAGAAGGTTAAAATATCAAATGTTATCACATTTTAAGCAGGAGGAGTGACTTCACTGATTCCTTGAACCACTAATTTATAAACGTGAACACACTTAATTGACTAACTGATTGATTAAAAGATTAATTACTTGATCGTTTGATTGATTGATATGTGATCGTTTAATGATCAGTTTATTGATTGATTGTTTGTATTTTAATTTATTGCTTGAGTAAGTGATTAACCAATCGATTAAATGATTGATTGATTGGCTGGCTGCCTGACAGTTATACTAATCGATTAATTGATTGATTGATCAGGAAAAAAGATGTACCACAGCATTGCTGATCCAATAGTGAGCCCTAAGCAGGTCGATCTCACTCGGGACCTGGTCGATATTAACTCAGGGAGCGGCGGGGGCACGGTGGATCCCCCTGCAGGCGGCTCCAAGGGGCTTTTAGATGATGGCAGTGGTAACCAGGTGATGTTCTACCTGACCGCCGACAAGAAGAACGTCGAGTTCACCATGAGGAGAACTCTAAGCAGTCCTTCAGCCTACGAGTTCCTTGGACTGGGCTTCTCCAAGGATAGGATCATGGTAGGTATACCGTCATCCTTGACATTGTGTTGTGATGAGAGAATAGTGATACCGTCACTCATGACTGTGTTATAATGAGAGCATAGTGATACCGTCAATCATGACATTGTGTTATGATGAGAGGGTAGTGATACCGTCACTCATGACATTGTGTTATAATGAGAGTATAGTGATACCGTCACTCATGACATTGTGTTGTGATGAGAGCATAGTGATACCGTCACTCATGACATTGTGTTATAATGAGAGTATAGTGATACCGTCACTCATGACATTGTGTTATAATGAGAGATAGGACAATGGTAGGAGTGATACCGTCACTCATGACACGGTATTATACAATACGATACTACCTATCTCACTGATAAGATGCACATGAGAAAAGCCTGAGATATACTTGATTTCTGGTTGATTACATGACTGATTGACTGATTCATTAATTGAGGAATTGACTGACTGGTTGATTGATTGATATATTGACTGACTGACTGACTGATAACAATTTGATTGATTGATAGATTGATTGATGAATTGATTGATTGATATAATAATAATAATAAAGGTTTAACGTCCGTTTCCTCATCCAGGGATGATGTCAGGGACGACATATTTTGACTGACTGAATGACAACAATTTTATTGATTGATAGCAAGACGACAGCGTGGTAGAGTGTGTTAGAATGCACACCGGTTCTGTGATATTACGTAGCACTTATAATCTCTTCCATGACAACAGACCTGTCAACCCGGTACGTCTTTATTTCATTATTAATTAATTTATTTATTTATTAATTTAATTAATTAATTAATTTATGTATTTATTTCAAACCACTATACTGTAGAAAATAACACAACAGTAGTCAATACACTGGGACAGTGAGCAATGGTTTGTGGCTTCCTGAGGAGCTATACGAGAAGTTCGAGCAGAACACCAACAGCTTAGCATTTATATCATATAATAGTGACTAGTTGCGAAATAAATTTAATTATTTATGAACTACAATATTTACGCTAACAAATTATGACCTATGGCAGAGCCTCAGACTTGGGATCAGTTGATGGTCTAGACGATAGACTGATGTGTGGCTGATGCTAATCCGACAGTGGGGTCGCAGTTGTGACCATAATAGTAAAGTAAACACGCATTATAGTGAAATGATCAACTATATTGATATCTATCACTTTGAACACCACACGCTTAAACCGTTAGGCAATTTAGTCCATTTTCCATGTTACCGGTCCTGTGAAAGTCCGAGATTTTACTCTCAGATCAGCGCGGCTGGGATTCGAGAGTTCAATTCACCTCAGGATCTGTCATTCAAAGCTTTATGACGTTATCCCTAAACTATTGAGACATTTAGGCGATAATGATAGGTGAGTGATACATCAGATATTTCGCTGTGTACGGCCAGATACCGACCATGATACTTTAATATAGTATTGTATTGATAGAGTTTTGTATTCTAATGTATTGTATAGATATAAAGCAAATAAATATAAGGTTAACGTCAGTTTCTTCACTCGAAAGCGATGTCAGTGACGGGCGAGCCCAGAATTTGAACCCGTACATACTGATCCGCGGTCGAGTATCTTACCGACTTCGCCACTGGCAACAGCCATATAATACTGTACTGTAAGCATAGGCTTAACCCCGACCGAAAATCTGGGGGGACACAATTACAGGCCTATGTGAAAAATTCCTACTGGTAATATTTAACTTTGTCTTTTTATTCTTTATAACATAATAATAATTAGAAGTACTACTATCGTCCATGACAACATCGAACACTATTGGGACAAATCCAAGTCGAAGAGGTCCAAAACGGTTCAAATTCAAAAATCCAGAAAAACAGCCAATGATAAAAGGCATTGAAGAAGAGAAGGTTTGCGGGCTAGTGGCAACTTATGGACACTGGATGGAGAAGAGAGATGGAAAAGATAGGTCTTCAACTGCCTATGGAACTGCTCACAGGAGAGCAAAGGCCGATGTTATTCAAACAAGACTTACGAAGAGTGGAAGAAACTTCCAGATCTGCGGTGCACCATGTTGGAAAATAACGATTGGATTGATTAGAGCTTGAATGTATTGCATTGTATTGTATTTTATGGTATTGTACTGTGTTATATTGTATTATAGTTTATTGCATTGTATTGTACTGTATTGTTTTGTACTGTGCTGTGTTATATTGTATTGTATTGTATTGTATCGTATTGTATTGTATTGTATTGTAAAAAAGCTGGTAAAGCTAATGATAACGTCAGTTTCCTCACTTGAAAGCGATGTCAGAACTATCAATACAATATACACTCGGCGTACTCTCATTGTGTTTATTGTACTGTACTATATTGTATTGTACTGTATTGTTTTGTAGTGTATTGTAGGTTGACGCTGTTGACATTGTATTGTATTGTACTGTGTTATATTGTGTTGTACTGTATTGTATATTATACTGTATTGTATTGTTGTGTATTGTATGATATTGTAGGTTGACGCTGGCATACTCTCTCCTCAGACGTCTATTACCGGATTGGTCATGGAGTGCAAGTTCATGCGGCCAGTGACAGGGGCAGGTCACCAGGATGTCTATGACCTCAACGTACCCTACTATCCTCTTATAGCATCGGGGTCCGTCGATAGCACAGGTGGGCCGCTGAATAAATGAATGAGTTAATTCATGAAAAATATGGTAAAACTGGTAAAGCTAAGGTTAGCGTCAGTTTCCTCACTTGAAAGCGATGTCAGTGACGGGCGAGCCCAGGATTTGAAGCCCGCACATACTGATCCCCGGTCGAGTGTCTTACCGAATTAGTCACTGGCTCCAGCCAGTGGCGAAGTCGGAAGTAAATGAATGTGCCGAAGTAAATGAATGAGTGAATGAATGATAGGTTGAGTGAGCGATTGATTGATAGAGTGAGTGAGTGAATGAGTAAGTGAGTGAGTGAGTGAGTGAGTGATTGAGTGAGTGAGTGAGTGATTGAGTGATTGAGTGAGTGAGTGAGTGAGTGAGTGTGTGAGAGAGTGAGTGAGTGAGCGAGTGAATGAACCAACCTACTAACTAACATGCGAATGAATGATTTATCGAATGATCGACAGAAAGAGAGAAAAAACTAACAAATCAATTAACGCATATACATATATGATCTAACTAGCAACGAGTAGGATTGAGAACGAATAGAGAGGGAATTGAGAAAAGAGAAAGAGAGAAAGAAAGAGAGAGAGAGAGAGAGAGAGTGAGAATAAAGTGAGAAAGAAGAGACAGGGAGAGAGAGAGAGAATAGAAGAGAGAGTGAGTGAGATAGAGAGAATAGAAGAGAGAGGGAGAGAGATAGAGAGAATAGAAGAGAGAGTGAGAGAGGGGATAGATAGAGAGAATAGAATAGAGAGAGAGAGAGAGAGTAAGGATATAGTTATTTACGAAATGGAAAGCTGAAGAACAGAGATATAGGTAAAGAAACGTGGTGTTGTTGTTGTTGCTGTTATTGTTGTTGTTGTTGTTGGACAGGTAAGAAGGAAATGCACAATAACTACAGGGCGCTCACTTCCATGATAAATTTCTCAGATGAAAACGCTACCAACGCAACGTCAAGCTCAGAAGGAGGCTGTGGTGCAGTTTGCTTGAAGAGATTGAAGAGGGCTCACGGTAAGCACTGGGAATGATCTTTTTCTAGACTGTATGATTAAGATTTAACGTCCGGATCTTCACCTATGTGTGAAGTTAGGTACAACTCCACTGGTCTAAATTTTGACCCGCTTGCCTTAGATCTTGGACTTGCACTGTTTTGATCTCGCTTTCTCTTGTGATCTCTGTGTGTACTAAGTCGTCATCGTGTCGTGCTTTGGCGTTTGTTTGTGTAGAGTCTGCAAGAGACGTCCATGATATTGCCTTATGGCGAGGAACCGGACGTTAAATTCTTATCGATTGATTGATTGACTCTATATCGGAGAACCAGAGCTCGCTAGTGACGTCATAGACAGAGAAAATGCGAGATCAATAACAGTGAAGGCCGGTAAAATGAGAGAGAAAAAATGATGCGTCTTATATGGAAAGGGATGCGATTATTTTTTGTGTGGGAATGTTGTGGTGAATGCAATGGGCTGATAGTATGTTTCAGGTATACTGATGATTACTGCCTGGATACTATTTGTTAGTACTTAGTTATGATATTATTTTTTTATACTATGTTTACTGGTGATTACTGCCTGGGTACTTATTCTAAGTACTTAGTTGTGAAACTATTTTTCAGGTATTCTGATGATTACTGCCTGGGTACTCGTTGTGAGTACTTAGTTATGATAATATGTTTCAGGTATTCTGATGATTACTGCCTGGGTACTCGTTGTGAGCACTTCAATCATCATTGCCAGATACTACAAGACCTGCTGGCCTGAGAAAAAACTCTGTACCACAGCTGTGTGGTTCTCCGTATGTGTCTCCATCTCTCTCTATATGTCTCTATCTGTCTCTGTCTCTCTCTGTCTCCGGTCTGTCTCTCTTTCTCTCTCCGCCTCTCTCTATCTCTATCTCTCTCTGTCTACTTAGTTACTCTCTGTTTTCAGTCTCCATCGCTCTCTCTCTTCATTCATCAGTCTTAGTGCATAACTGCACAAATGTATTCGTATTTGTAAAAGTAAAAAGCTGGTAAATCTAATGTTAACGTCAGTTTCCTCACTCGAAAGCGATGTCAGTGACGGGCGAGACCAGGATTTGAACCCGCACATACTGATTCGCTGTGTATTTAGTATATTGTATATCTTATTGTATATATGTAGATTTTCTTTTCTTTTATATTATACTAATTTTTACTAATACTATTATATATATATACATGTATATATATATATATATATATATATATATATATATATATATATATATATATATATATATATATATATATATATATATATATATATATATATATATATATATATGACCAAGTTATTGAACTTTTAATGCACGCATTGCATGTCTGGGTACAACTGCTATCACCGCAGACACTGCAGCGGCGTCCTATAGCGCCACAGATAAAATGACTTCTTGTTTATTCTCTTCATGCAATGCATGCGTAAAAAGTTAGATAACTTTGTCAATTGCCAATTAAGAACATATCAGCACGTATTGTACGTCGTATTGAAAAGAAATGATTGCTCTTCAAAATTCCATTAGCAGAAATTTTATATTGCGTGCTAGCTGGTATTTTTATAGAGATAATCTATGCTAAATGTAACACGCCCGTAATCCTGTATTGGACATTTCTTATCTGACCCCACTCCTATTCGAGAAACTATAAGTTTCACGTTATTAAAGATATTCAATCGAAATTTCTCTATATTTTGTAGAATTGGCTGCTGGTTAAGTAATGTAAATTTCAAGAACATCGGTCAACTTCAGACGACTTTATTGTTACAACAATTTGGGGTGTCACTTATAAAAACACAGTGTAGATCTGCGTAGCTAAAGTTATACATGTATTTTTGTATAAAATATTTATCGCATATAGATCTATATTATTATAATACTTTTTATTATAATGTTTTATCGTTTTGTGCAGCTTCATCGATTTTTCATGCTTCTTGCCCTGGCCTGTACCATCGCTGCTTTCATCATCATCTTCTACGTCAACAAAGGAAAACTCTCCAATGTAAGTCTTTAATATAATAAATTACTTTCGTACAAAAATTCATTGAAGAGTTCTTTTTATCGTTAATCTCAGATATATGGAATATGCTTTCTAAAGGCTGCATTAAATTTTAATTTACGTCATGAAGTTATAAATGACAGATCCTGAGGTGAAATGAACCCTCGTGGGTTCGAATCCCAGCCGCGCTAATCTAGGACATTCACTGGTCTGGTTATAAGGAAAATAGTCTAAATAGCCTAACGGCTTAAGCATATGGTACTAAAAATGATAGATATCAGCAAATAGTTGATCACTTCACTATATTGCGTGTTTACTTTACTGAGTGTTGTTAGAAATGAGTCTGATTAACAGCCTTGAGCGAGATATCTGACTTTAATAGTAATTTGAATTTAGGACCTGCCATTTGACGCAGTACCAGAGAGATCTCGAGTATTTTAAAAAGTGTATCTTTTACTGTCCGTGTCACGTTGATTGGAAGGCTTGGGTTTTCTAATTAAAGTATAAATAAACAAAGAGATGAATGGATAATTCTGGTCTGCATGCTTTCAGTAAATGGATACTCTTTGGTTTATTTAAAGCTGATAAAGCTACTGTTAACGTCTGTATCCTCACTCGAAAGCGATCTCAGTGACGGGCGAGCCCAGGATTTGAACCCCGCACATACTAAAAAAATAAACAAAATAAAATATATGATCTGGGCTGCTTTTAGTAAGTAGATAGTCTTGGGCTGCTTTTAGTAAATAGATTATCTTGGGCTGCTTTTAGTAAATAGATTATCTTTGGCTGCTTTAAATTAATAGAAAATCTGGGGCTGTTACAATTAAATATCGACAGATTATTCTTAAGTTGTCAGTATACAATCCTATATTAAAACTATTGATAAAAGCCTCTCATAAGTTAAAGATCTCTCGCTAGTCAGACCATTGCCCAACAGTCTTCCATTAGCTCTCATTGTCTGCTACTCTTCACCTCGTCGTCCTCAATTTAGTTCTTATATATCCACATTCTGTGGCACATTAAACTCATCTCTGCTACCGTCGCAGAGTCAAATATCTTCGGTGAATTTGCTATGAATTGAATTTCCAGTTATGTGAATTTGCTAATTTGTATGATAGAAGTTATGTAAGTTTCACAGTTTTTGTTTTTTTATTTTTATTTTTTATTTGTCATTTAGTTCTGCTTATACATGTAGATTATAAGTTCAACTTTGTTTGTATTATGAACTGTGAACTAATACTAGCTTTATTAAGAACTGTAAGTAAAGTAATTATCATGGTAGTCAGCTAGATAAGATACTCTGTATCTTCACCAATTTTTCTAGCGATATCCATTTTGTGTCTTTGCTGAAAAATAAACATATTATCTATTCTATTCTATTCTATTCTATTTTATTCTATTCTATTCTATTCTATTCTATTTTATTTTATTCTATTCTATTCTATTCTTTTCTATTTTGTTCTATTCTATTCTATTCTATTCTTCATTGACAATTGTTTGATCACCGGATCGGCACCATTTAGGATCACACTTTTCTCTTTAGCACACGGTTTGAGCATATCACTTTGATTCAGTTAAATTTGGTGATATTTGACAATTGGACTTCCTAGATATCATTCGAGGATAGGAGAAGCGACGTTAAACTTTGTTATAGTTGTTATGATATCAGTGTAAACTACTTAATAACTGACCTACTTAATATTTGACCTTGTTTGACCTATTTTAGTACAGTGAGAGGTCACCGACCTACTTCTGGGTTCACGCCCCTATGGGCATCGTCGTCATGATCCTCGTCATTCTAAACGTAAGTCTGCTGCTCCGCTGCCCTTCTGTCTGCTGCCCTGCTGCCCTTATGTCTGCTGCTCTGCTTCCTTTCTATTTGCTGTCTCTCTCTCTCTCTCTCTCTTTTTGTCTCTCTAGTCTTCTGCCAAGTGGCGGGTCCATGGTATTTGTTCATATTCAGGGTTTGTTTTCTCGCTCCATAAAGATCTCTCCATAAATCCACAAGCTCTTGCGACAAGTTCTACTAACGGTTTAGATTATAAAAAAGTAGATCAAAGATAGGTTTGAGAAAAAACGTAACTCATTTAAACAATATAATAACGATTTAAGTAAATTAGACGTAAATTC
Source organism: Enchytraeus crypticus (assembly GCA_905160935.1). Classification (NCBI taxonomy): domain Eukaryota; kingdom Metazoa; phylum Annelida; class Clitellata; order Enchytraeida; family Enchytraeidae; genus Enchytraeus; species Enchytraeus crypticus. The sequence continues at coordinate 432,226 of CAJHZI010000769.1, forward strand.
AGTCTTGCGGATGATGATGTCTATGAATCTGTGATAGAAAAAGGCTGGTAAAGTTAACGTCAGTTCCCTCACTATTAAGCGATGTCAGTGACGGACGAGCCCAGGATTTGAACCCCGCACATACTGATCCGCGGTCGAGTATCTTACCGACTCTGCCACTGTGATCAATGGAGGAGACGAGATGTCGGGGACGTCTCTTGTGTTCCAAAAGTGACGAATAGATTTCGAAGAAGTTAACTGTTGGTCTATTTCCAGTGTCCCGGACGCAACACGAGGGAATCGAATAATATGATGCGACTGTCCTAGTTTCACCTTGTCTTTGATCAGTGTAAAACCGAAAGCTCTCAGTACACAAATAAGTTGTGGGTGTCTGCTGCAGAAATGTGAGAAGATTGGAAAAGTACAGTGAGTTATTGTACAGAATTGTACAATAACCGTAGTGATAATCTCTGACGGCTGAATACGCCAATTAACTGCAGTCAGTTCTGATACCATAATGTGTTCACTAGGAGTCAATACAGTTTCGTGGATTATATATTCCTGTGAATTATCTACTAAATGTTTAATATCGTTAAAAGATATCTTCTTATTTTCTAGAAAGGAAATAACTGACGGAAAATCCTGAGTTTGATATCCTCAGCTACTGATCCGAGAATGATACGGAATCAATCGTGTCACGGCCCATTCCTGATAGAATCGATTGATTGAATGACCCACATATTTGACCGATTGCTTGCTTTCTCGCTTAATTAATTGTTTGATTGATTAATTGATTTTAAGCCGCTGATGGCAGCTTTTCGTTGCCACCCTGAGACGAAGTACAGGCCTATATTTAACTGGCTTCACTGGTTCGTGGGCACCTGCGCTCACGTCGTTGCGTGTAAGTCCTCAATTATTCATGTTCCTACATGTTCCTACATGTTCCTCCATGTTCCTCCATGTTCCTACATGTCACTATATGTTCCTACATGTTCCTATATGTTCCTCCATGTTCCTACATGTCACTACATGTTCTTACATGTTCCTACATGTTCCTCCATGTTCCTACATGTTCCTACATGTTCCTACATGTTCCTACATGTTCCTACATGTTCCTCCATGTTCCTACATGTTCCTACATGTTCCTACGTGTTCCTACATGTTCCTACATGTTCCTACATTTCCCTTCGTGTCCCTAGATTTCCCTCCATGACCTATCAATGTCCCTCCAATCGATGAACAGAGTGTTTGGTCAGTAAACGATGCTAACCAAAGTTCGGGTAATCAGTCCAATGAAGGTACTAGTGAAACGGAGGCTTACGTGTTGATATCAGTTATTGAACGTTTCAGTAAATTTTTTTGTCCTTTTTTTCTCTTCCTCTCTCTCTCTCTCTCTCTCTCTCTCTTGATCTATCCTTCTCTTTCGTTCTGTTTCTTTCACTCACTATTTTTCAAATTTTCTCTCCTTTTGTCCTTCTGCGTGTTGTATAAATTTATCTTTTTTATTCTTCCTGTGTGTTGTATGTAGCGTTTAATTTTGTTATGTTACTCTAGAGATTGCGATCTGGAGTAAAATCCTGAAATCTTTTCTATATACGGCTAACTGATGCAGTATAGTCGAACTATTTCTTTAATTTTAATCATAACATATTTAAAAATAACTTAAATCATAATTACACACACAATTTGTTATTATTGTTTTATTACTGATCGATTTGATTGACTCGTTCATTTAACAGTAATTACAATCTTCTTTGGAATCAAGATTGGAGAATCGGATGAAGTGAAGATTTGCCACATGGCTGTTTTCTGGATCATGATAGCATTCGTCGGTTTTCATGTTCTTATTGAGCTTATACTCAGTCTGGACAAGTGTATCGCTGAGAGTCGCTCTAAGAGTATGTCTCTTACTCTCTTTATCTCTTGCTCTCTCTCTCTCTTGTTCTCTCTCTCTCTGTCTGTCTGTCTGTCTGTCTGTCTGTCTGTGTGTGTATCTCTATCTCTATCTCTTTCTATCTCGCTATTTCTCTATCTCTCTCTTGCTCTCCCTCTCTCCCTCTCTCTCTCTCTCTATCTCTCTATTTCTCTCTTTTGTTCTCTCTCTCTCTCTATCTCTGTCTATCAATGTCCGTGTCTATCCAAATCCTTCTACTTTCTCTCTTCTCTCATTTTGCTTCTTTCTATCACTGTACTTTTTCCTTTATCTATGTTTTATTCTTTCCAATGGTATTATTTTTGATGTCTTCTTACTCCCGCGGTATATTTGAATCTCAGATTTACTCTCGTGTGTAACTCACTCTCTCTCTCTCTCTCACTCTCTCTCTCTCTCTCTCTCTCTTACTCTCACTCTCTCTCTCTCTCTCACTCTCTCTCTCTCTCTCTCTCTCTCTCTCTCTCTAATCCACAACTCCTACCTAGCTGTGTATTTCACTAGTTAGTTACCTGTTCACCTGATTTATTATATGACATGATATCTCAGCTGATGTAAAAACTAGATCAAAACCAATGTCAGCAAGTGCAATCGGTTTTTTTAAGCGCCTAGCTCCAAGCGCCTGGCTCTTTAAGGGCTCCAGAAATTGCTACTTATGAATGTTTTGCTGCCTCATGATGCCTCTAGTGAATGCTTGCTGCCTCATGATGCCACTAGTGAATGTTTTGTTGCCTCATGATGCTCTAGTAAATGTTTTGCTGCCTCATGATGCCTCTAATGAATGTTTTACTGCCTCATGGTGCTCTAGTAAATGTTTTGCTGCCTCATGATGCTCTAGTTAATGTTTTGCTGCCTCATGATGCTCTAATGAATGTTTTGCTGCCTTATGATGCCTCTAGTGAATGTATTGCTGCGTCATGATGCCTCTAGTGAATGTTTGCTGCCTCATGTTGCATCTAATGCATGTTTTGCTGCCTCACAGGAAGTTTCCAGGTTCAGTATGAGATGAGTAAACCTGGCGAGGTGCCAAGAGTTCTCGAGCCCACTGTGGGCAGCTGTGTGAGTATATATCTCTTTATCTCTCTGTCTGTCTCTGTCTGTATGTCTGTCTGTCTGTCTGTCTGTCTGTCTCTCTCTCTCTGTCTGTCTGTCTCTCTTCCTCTCTCTCTCTCTCTCTTTGTATCTCTCTCTCTCTATTTATCTCTATATCTATCCCTCTCTATTGATATATCCCTCGCTATATATTTTCTCTCTATATCTCTTTGTATGTCTCTTCTCTCTTTCTTTCTCTCTCTCTCTCTCTCTCTCTCTATCTATTTATCTCTCCTCATTATATATTTTCTCGATATCTCTTTGAACTAGCCATACTTTTCTCAAGCTATAAGTTACATAATAAGTTATAAGTTGGATAAGGCATAGACTTTGTGAATGGATTAACTAGTTGATCTAAGGAGTGCTCTTCTGGAGCGAGAAAGCAGACTTTGAGTATGAATATGTACCTTGGACCTGCCACTTGGCAGTGCACTGAAGAGAGCTCTCTCTCTCTCATTGTCTATTGTCAATGCTATGTTCGCTAGTGTTTATACAAGTAATGCGTTGCTTAATTAACGTCAGGATATGTTAAATGGCTGTTCCTGAGGTCATGGGATCAATTCCTCATGCTAAATTTTATTCTGCTGTATTGCTAGTTGTTGCAATTATCCCCGTGTTGTGTCCGGGTTGTTTGAAGAATTGACCAACTGGTGACTGCGCGTGTCGTAGAAGGCGACTAAAACACTAAGATCCATACCAACGTCAGAAAGGCCATTCGGTTGGTGAGCGCCTAGGCTCCAGAAATTGCTACAAAAATTTAAACGAATGGAAAAGTCTCAAATAGGGGATTGGCTGGTGGTGTGGTGTAGGACAGAGAGGAGTTGAGACAGTCTGTTCGTATCCCGACCCTGGTTAAACTGAGATTCAAGGGAGGAGGATGATTGCTATTTGTTGCAATGTTGCTTTGCTAGTTGTTGCTGTTATATTGTCATTTGTGCTATGCCGTGATACTTATTCTGCTAACTATGCTGCTTTATTATATTTGTAAATGTTGTTGTATTGTTTTACATTGTTGTTGAATTATGTTGCACACTGTCGCTGTTATTTTGCACGTTGTTGCTATGTTATGTTGCATTGCAAATTGTTGCACTCGGTTGCTGTGGTGTGGTGTAGGACAGAGAGGATTTGAGACAGTCTGTTTGTATCCCGACCCTAGTTAAACTGGGATTCAGGGGAAGATGATGATGATGATGATGATATATTGCTTTATTTACTTCAGTCTCTTGTTATATTTACAGTTGGAGTTGTGGATGTATTGTGTTTCATATTTTTGCTAGATTGTATTGCGCTCGGTTGCTACATTATGTTGCACTTCGTTGATACGTTGCCCATGTTGTTGTTGCTGACAGAGCGTGATGTTTCGATACTTTGTGCTGGGATTCTACTTCATGGTGGTTCTTGGTCTGTGGCTGGGCATGGTCATCCTCATCGGATCTGGAAAGATCAACTGAATCCACAGGAAGGAACCCATGAGGAGGCGGAACTGTTGGAAGAACTCCCTACGAATCTCCCAGTGACTGTGCCGCTTGCTTTGCTTCTATTTAGCGTCTGTGTTAACATTATCTAAAACCTGCATAGTACACCTACTGTGTCACTGCTCGATCTGTATAGAATCATATGAGGGGAGGGAGGGGGGGGGGTATCCAACCACTTTACCACTTTCCGTCGTTTAAACATGGGCTCTCTGTCACCTCTTTCAACTTAGTGGTCAAGATGTTTTAGGAAAACCTTCAAAGAATCGCGTACAACATTGAAGTTTTAGTTTTTGTTGTTTTAAATTAATTATTAAGATTTAACTGTATTTAATTAATTTCATTTATAATTAATTATTAAGATTTAATTATATTTAATTAATTACATTTGTAATTTATTATTAGCATTTAATTATATTCTTGTTACCATTCCAAGCGGAATCCATATTTGAGTTTGTAACCCCTCCCCTCTTTCGCTACGTATTTAATTCTGGAACTCTGTAGAACTCTAGACAGCTAGGCGGGCCCTAGAACGTGTGATTTATTTGTGTTAGAGTACCACATGATAGAAACACCTTAGGTCTGAGAGGAAAGAGGCGTGGCTGAGAGAGAGGCGGAGTCATAGAATGATTGACAGTTAGAGTACCACATGGTGATAGAAACACCATAAAACAAAGAAAAAGTAAACACACATTATAGTGAAATGATCAACTATGTTGATATCTATCACTTTTTACATCACATGTTTAAACCGTTAAGCAATTTTGTCCATTTTCCGTGTAACCAGTCCAGTGAATGTCCGAGATTTTACTCTCAGATCAGCGCGGCTGAGATTCGAACCCACGAGGGTTCAATTCACCTCAGGATCTGTCATTTAAAACTTCATGACGTTACCCCTACGCTATTAAGACATTCACGCTATTAAGACATTCAGTACCATAGATCTGAGGGGGAAAGAGGTGTGGCTGAGAGAGGCGGAGTCAGAGTAGACTTGATTGATGGATAGCAGACCACGTCCACGTGAAAACAAGGATGAAGTGGTACTTAGTGACAAATTATTTCTGAAACAATTGAAGAAACAGGTAGCGCAATTTTTCTTCTAAATTTATCTTTTAACTATTGTTTATGTATAAGTATCTGCAGAATTTGTTAAACTTGTTTAAAAGTTTCTATTTGATACTGAAAATCGCTGTAAGATTTTATTAAATATGTATAATACAACAGTAGCAGTTCTGTGATCAAGTTAACAATATAGTTTCAACGTCTAAATGAGAGTATATAACGATGATAATAGTGCCAATTAGAAACTGAGGTCGTTAGATAGCAGATCTCAATACTACCTGTTCTATATAGCCTATAGGTTACCTTAACAATGCTCAGTTTAACGTTCAGTAATAATAATTCTAATAATAATAACAATAATCCGACAATTTCTATAGCGGTGTCATGGCCGGTGTCCGGTCTTCGAGACTGCTTTACAGGTTCCTGGCAGGTTATTATTAATCCTTAAGTAACACTTGAGAGCTCTCGATGTGTTTGAGTTCTTATTGAAAATGTTAGACAAAATTCATTAGCTAAATTCTAATTTAGCTAATGAATTTTGTCTAACATTTTAGAGATAAATGTAATTTTTGTTATCATATTAGGCCTATAGCATTTGTGATATTTCATATCTTTCAACTATTAAGTTTATTAACGGTTTTTATAGAGGTAGGACTACGTCAGTTAAAATAACTTTAATTCATTTTTAGCATGAGCTTAATATTATCATTGATATTCGCCTTATATTGATCAATGTGTGTAAATCAGGTAACAATTGGTGTAGATCAATACCGTACGGGTTATGTCGTGGGGACTATTGAAGGATTTTATTTAATTTGTATTAAATATTATAATTTTATATTTTAGAATTTTATTACATTGTTATATGCTATAGAAAGTTTAGAGCTAACTCTAATGCTGTGACACGTGTGTTTTAATGTATAACTTTTTACGCTACTGAAGTTGAAACTGCATGAAATACTGATGCATTCACTAGCATGGAGTGAGTGCAGCAGAGAGAGAGAGAGAGAGAGAGAGAGAGAGATATTTACAGATACTGTAACATTGATTTGTCTCTTAACTATAAGTAAATAAATTACACAATATTTATGATTCTGAGTTGTTAATAATAATAATAATAATAATAATAATAATAATAATAATAACAACAATTAGAGTGCTACAGTCATCAAAGACAACATCGAGCACTATTGAGACAAAATCAAGCCAGCGAGCAAAAAGAAGGTCCAAAATCGGTGCAAATTTCAAAATCCAGATAATCAGTCCAAAGTAAAGGAAATTAAAGAAAAGGAGGTTTAGGCGCAGGTCGCTGCTCATGGACACTGAATGGAAAAATTAATTATTGTTATGTTTGTTCAGTACATACATGTACATGTATAAATATACATCTGTCTCTCTCTCTCTCTGCACATCTCTGTTTCTGTCTCTCCCTATCTTTGTCTCTCTTCCTGTCTCTCACTATCTCTCACTATCTCTGTCCATCTCTCTCTCTGTATGTCTCTGTATCTGTCTCTCTGTCTCTCTCTCCCTCTCTGCATGTCTCTGTATCTGTCTCTCTGTCTCTCTCTCTCTCTGTTTCTCTCTCTCTCTCTCTCTCTAATATAAACACAAAACTGACTCTGTTTAGCAAAGAGCTTTTTTCAACAAAAGAATAAAATTCTAGATCATTATTTTTCAAAAGACTCCTAATATCAAACGATGAAACGTTCTAAATAAGCAAACAAGTCACTTAAGCATTGCCCTGTCTCTGTTCACCAAACACCAAATAAATACATCAGTAAAGCAAATCCTTAGAAATATAGGCAAAATGTCACTAAAGATATGCTTTCTCTCTCGTTTTCTGCCACGTGGCAGGTCCAAGGTACATATTCCTACTCACATTCTACCTTCATGCTCCATAAAAAACCCAATATTGGTACGAGTAAATGCCTTGACGAAAGGCTAAACTTTATCCACATTATACTCTATGAGGGACATTTCCGAAGTAGTGGGTATTCGCTTAGTTTAATTGAAATGAGCGCCCTAAGAGCTATGATATGGTATGATATGATGTATATGTTGATGTGACAACCCGAGTTAAACTGAGATTAAAGGGAAAAAGAAGATAATGATGACGCGACTTCTCGAGTAAAATTCTAACTGGAGTGCGACTAGAGGATTTAAAAATTACCTAAACATCAAGTGAATTTAAGTGATATAATGCACATAAAAAATCTTGATGCAAAATAAAATAAAAGCTTGGCAATATAATGATGCAAACTTTAGTTAAAATAGCGATGGAAAACTTTGCACAATAATTATGCCTTATATTGATGCAAAACTTTGAACAATAATTACGCATTATATTGATGTAAAACTGCAAAATAATTATGCATTAATAATGTATTGATATAAAACTTTGCACAATAACTCTGCATTATATTGATGCAAAACTTTGCACATTAATTATGCATTATATTGATGTAAAGCTTTGCACATTAATTATGCATCATATTGATGTAAAACTTTGCACATTAATTATGCATTATATTGATGTAAAACTTTGCACAATAATTATGCATTATATTGATGTAAAACTTTGCACAATAATTATGCATTACATTGATGTAAAACTTTGCACAATAATTATGCAAAACTTGTACAATCGTGAGGCAACTCTTGAAGTGTTTGATCAGAATATTTCATATTTCGAGTCCACGTTGAGACGGGATTTTATTACCGCTACGTGACTTAAATAAACAACAATAAAACAACGCCTACAGTCTGCTACTGTACCACAAGGGTGTTATCAGAGACAATTCAGCCGGGATTCAAACCAACCAATCCCACCTCTTACTTACCAGGAACACTATTTGTCGATTTGTCACCAAACGACAGCTCAACAACCATAAGTGAATTCTTCTGCTCGTCAAACATGGCAAGGGCTTTATAATGACTTAGATGATTATCATGCACATTGTATTTTCATGAACTATATCAGTACACATGTTGTCACAACCAGAAATAATCTTTTATAGAGTTGAAGGAAATATTCACTACCCAAATACCACTGGCTAAGAAATTTCTTAACAAAAGTTCTCTAAAATATGGCAAACAAGATATAGACAAAATATTGTATTATAATAATTAAGCGAATCAGTTCAGTAATAAAAAGGTTTCTTATTCCCAAAAATCGTCAGTCATTTTAATCTACGGATCATGTGATCAGTTTGCTAAAACTTAATTTTACAGACTCTTAATTACAGATTATATTAGAGACTGTAATAGGAAACAATCACACAGCATAGTATTATAAAATTTAAGTCAACTAAAATACTTTGTCAATAAATCAACAAATCAAAAAATACACCATAGAGAGAGAGACTGAAATAATTTTAATTTCTCGCAAACTTTCCACAGAAAGCACTTCTAGTCAATAAGCAACACACCAAAACCAATGTACACTATACTTATTGTACAAATTTCAAGCAAAACTTTTGCAATCGACTGAGTTTAATTTAAGAACAAGAATGAAAGTCTTTTAATTCAGAAGTTGATCAGCTTTACTAGCTACTACTCACTAATATTCCTTCAGCAAGTAGTTTTATACGAAAAGATCATCGATAGTGTAGTGAAATTGACTTAAACCTGAACAGCAATGCATTTTATTTAAAAATAGCTGTTAATTTCCACCACCGAAAGAATTTTAGTCAGAGCAAACGAAAAGAAAAATTCGTTCCACACAAAACGTGACTTCAAGATTTCAGTGTGACTCACTCATCCAATACACAATCTTTGAGACAGTACCGCTAACAACAATCATCATCATCATCTTCATCATCAAACATCATCAAACAATCATCAGTTGAGATGTAATCAGAAAAGAGTATGGCTGCAGTATCATATACAAAGAGGAGGTGGAGGAGGACAAAGACTAGGAGTCTGAGACCAACTCTGAAGAATTCAGCTGAAGATCTTCATTGCCTGAACTAACAGCTGCCTCATCTGCGTGCTGAAATACATCATAAATAATAATAATAATATAGAAATTATACTATTCGCTTATTTGTGTTCAATCTCACAACCGCAGCAAGTTACAGTACAGAAATTCCAACAGAAACAGCAAATCAGACAACACTATTGAAATATTTTATATGTATTCTATATTTATACCCGTGCAGCTGAAGAACAGACAAACCGTAGACTACATGTGTCGCAAAAGACGACAAAGCACTAAGATCCCAACTAACGTCCAAAAGGCATTCGGTCGGTAAGAGCACAAGCTCCAGAAATTGCAACAAAAATTTTCTAAAACTCAACCCTAGCTAACTGGGATTCAAGATAGGATGATGCAGATTCTATATCAATACAATTAAGCAATATCGCATCAGAAATAGCAGGAATTAAAGCTAAAAAAGCTAAAGCTAAGGTTAACGTCAGTATCCTCACATGAAAGTGATATCAGTGACGGGTGAGCCCAGGATTTGAACCCCGCACATACTGATCCACGGTCGAGTATCTTACCGACTTCACCACTGGCTCCAGACAGTGGCGAAGTCGGTAAGATACTCGACCATTAATTAACAGTAAAACATATTTGTTACATGTTCTATGATGCTGCTTTTCCTCTAAAGAAGACAACAATTCTGCTTGCTTGCAAAATAGATATATAAAGAAACAGAGAAGGAGTGAATGAGCGAGAGAGAGAGAGAGAGAGAGATAAAGAAATATATAGTAAGACAGAAACAAAGAATAACGGTGCACGAGGGAGATAGAAAGTGATACGATGAGAGAGACATAGAGTGAGAGAGAGGAAGAGAGACACATAGCGTGAGAGGAAGAGAGAGACATAGAGAGAGAGAGAGAGAGAGAGAGACATAGTGAGAGAGAGAGAGACATAGAGAGAGAGAGAGGAAGCAGACCCTGTGCTTGATGTAGGAGAGGAAAGAGTCCCAGAAGAATGTGATCATGCCCACGTAGATCACTCTGTACTGAGGAGGCACGAATAGGAAGTTAACACCCTGAGCTGCCGGCCACACCAACCAATCAGCCTGCAGATACATAGCAATAAATCTGTCAATCAACTTAATCTATCACACCAACCAATCAGCCTGCAGATACATAGCAATAAATCTGTCAATCAACTAATCTATCACACCAACCAATCAGCCTGCAGATACATAGCAAAAAAACAAAAATAATAGTTTAACTTTTGGATAAAGAAAGATTGCATTTGACATCTTGAGGAGGAATGGAGTTGACAGGAGAGATAGAAAATTGATTTTAAATTTGTACAAGAATCAGAAGGCAATAGTCAAAATCCAGCAAAGAGTTCTCTGAGAAGGGTGCAATAGGACGAAGGGTTAGACAGGGATGTTGTATTCCACCACTACTGGTTAATCTCTATACCGAGGCGGTTATGGTAAAGGCAATGGAAGATATTGTGGTAAATTGTATATATCTATATATATATATATATATATATATATATATATATATATATATATTATATTTATATATATATATATATATTTATATATATATATATATATATATAAATTATATATAGAGAGACAGAGACTGTAAAATATATATATATATATATATATACATGTATATATATATATATATATATATAAAATTTATCTCTCTCTCTTTTCAGTGCACTGCCAAGTGGCAAGTTCAAGGTACATATTCATACTCAAAGTCTGCTTTCTCACTCCATAAGAGCACTCCTTAGATCAACAAGTTAATCCCTTCACAAAGTCTATTGCCTTATCCATACCTTATGTAGCCTATAGCTTGGAAAAATATGGCTTCTGAGGTGGTTTCCCATTGCCTTCCTCAGTTAGGTGGATTAATTATTATTTAATCCTGGGGGAAAATTATTTCTTGGTGAGGTGGGTCCCCTCTTGCCATCCTCAGCTCCTGCCTTTAGTCGCCTTTTATGTACACGCGGCAGATTGTTCGCGGTTGCACAAAATAAATATAATTTATGTATTTATATATATATATATATATATATATATATATATATATATATATATAAAGTATAATTGCATTCATCATCTCATAGAAATTTTGAGTTTTTCACAATTTCATAGCAATCATTCAGAAACAGTAGATTACAAACTTCAACTCAATGCACCACTTCAACTACAAACGACAGACTACGACTCACCTTATAAATTTCCCAGAATTTGCTACGAACTTCGAGGAATGACTTATTGGATGAACGAGTCTCAAGTAACGTTGTACCTGTAACAGAGTGTATATTAAATACTCTGCATATCAATCAATCACCAGCAACAAAATCATGACAAGGGCAGTCACTGCTTTAAATTATTTTAACCTTATTGCACATAGTGTACGTAGTATATCTCAATAAGATCTATATCGTAGACTGTCGCGTAGGGGTAACGTCATGAAATTTTAAATAACAGATACTGAGGTGAAATGAACCCTAATGGGTTTGAATTCCAGCCGCGCTGATCTGTGAGTAAAATCTTGGACATTCACAGGACTGGTTATACGGAAAATGGAATAAATTGCCTAACGGATTAAACGTGTGGTGTTAAAAGTAAGTAATAGATATAAACATTGTTGATAATTCACTATAATGAGTGTTTACTTTATTCACTAACAATCTCATGTTCTATAAATAAATCTCTCCAAACTTTTCTAAGCTCCAGATGTGTAATTTTTAGACTCTATATAGATAAGCACTGGTTTGTAGCAGAGTGGAGAGCACACTTGTTTGATAGGATAGAGGTTATGAATTCAAGATTCTGCTTGAGCATTTTTGATATTAAACTTGTGATATGTACTATGCTTGATAGCTTTAAGTTTCATTAACAAGCTACAGTAACGTGATCCTTTGCATCCACTTTTATACATCGCAGTATAATGTCTGAGTTAGGTTAGACACGAGGCAGTGATAAATTGTAATTGATCTCAGCAGTAGATTACCTCCAGATTACTTCTGGATTACTGCTAGATTACCTATGGGTGACTGCTAGATTACCACTTGATTAACTCTTAATTACCATTTGATTACCCCCAGACTACCACTTGATACCTCTAGATTACCGCTTGATTACCTCTAGATTACCACTTTATTACCTCCAAATTACCACTTGATTCCCTCTAGATTACATCTAGATTACTCCTAGATTACCTCTAGATTACCACTTGAATACCTCTACATTACCACTTTATTACCTCCAAATTACCACTTGATTCCCTCTAGATTACATCTAGATTACTCCTAGATTACCTCTAGATTACCACTTGAATACCTCTACATTACCACTTTATTACCTCCAAATTACCACTTGATTCCCTCTAGATTACATCTAGATTACTCCTAGATTACCTCTAGATTACCACTTGATTACCTCTAATTACCTCTAGATTACATCTAGATTACTCCTAGATTACCTCAGTTAATTACACTTACAGGAAACCACGATAGTATCTGTATAATTATCATTACAAAAACAGACGTTGAGCTGGTACTTAGAATGCTAGTAAGATGTCAGAGAGCGGATCAAGTGCTCACCAGTCACTGATATCCCTTCAAGACAAGAAACTAACGCTAAACTTCGCATTAGCTTCCAAACAAATCAGCTGATCACTAGGTCTTGTTCTTTATTCCTTTTCAAGTTCTTGCAATATTGACGCAGAGAGTGCCTGACACACAACTTACCATAGAGGAAGACAAAGACGCAGAGAGTGCCTGACACACAACTTACCATAGAGGAACACAAAGATGCAGAGTGCCTGACACAACTTACCATAGAGGAAGACAAAGACGCAGAGAGGGGAGGCGATGAGTTGATCCAGTAAGATCTTCTTTGAGACGACAGCGAGACGGACAGATGGCAGGACCTTGTCTAGCAGAGTGTACCAGCCGTGATTCACAGGACCCATGAATAGACCCACCGCCACCATACGTCCTGTAGAAATAACAAACAACTATTGTCATACGTCCTGTAGAAATAACAAATAACTGTTGTCATGCGTCCTGTAGAAATAACAAACAACTGTTGTTATATATCCTGTAGAAATAACAAACAACCGTTGTCATACATCCTGAAGAAATAACAAAAAACTGTTGTCATACGTCCTGTACAAATAACAAACAACTGTTATCATACGTCCTGTAGAAATAACAAACAACTGTTGTCATATGTCCTGTAGAAATAACAAACAACTGTTGTCACACGTCCTGTAGAAATAACAAACAACCGTTGTTATATATCCTGTAGAAATAACAAACAACTGTTGTCATACATCCTGTACAAATAACAAACAACTGTTGTCATACGTCCTGTAGAAATAACAAACAACTATTGTCATACGTCCTGTAGAAATAAAAATCATTTCAAGCACCTAAAATAACCAATATTGTTTCAAAGACAAAATAAGAACCATTCAAAGCGCGTAATAAGAGCTTATCATCCCTTAAATTTAGCATTATTTTCACTATACCAGCATTTAATTATTGCATTTAATTGTTTATACTTTAACTTCATATAATATAAATGATCGTTTGTTTGTTCCCCGTGTTGTGTCCGGGTTGTTTGAAGAATTGACCAACCGGTGACTGCACGTGTCGTAGAAGGCGACTAATGCAGTAAGATTCAAACCAACGTCAGAAAGTGCATTTGGTTGGTGAGCGCCTAGACTCCAGAAATCGCAACAAAAATTTAAAAGAATGGAAAACTCCCAAATAGGGGATTGACTGATGATATGATGTACATCAAAGAGGATTTAAGACAGTCTATTCGTATCCCGACCCTAGTTAAACTGGGATTCCAGGGAAGATGTTGATGATGATCGTTTGTTAGAGGTAATTAGAATACTTTAGACTGATTCTCTGGATTTTGGATTTTTCACCGCTTTTGGACCTCCTTTTTGCTTACCGTTTTGATTTTGTTTCAATAGTGCTCGATGTTGTCATTGATGACTGTAGTACTCTAATTGTTGTAATTATTATTATCGTAGAGCAATGTATTGAACCTGTTCTCGCCCAGTCGTGTTTAACTCTAGGCTCATCTGGTCGTCTCTGCAGTCGTCCAATCTGCTGTACCGCTATATCACCCGCTCCCATCAGCACACCGAAACTAGCGATGTTTGTGACGAACAAGTACTTAGCACTGAACATTCGACTCGTCAACAGCCGCAACTGAGACATCATTGCAGTCATTGCAGTATCTGCGATGAATCAATCAGTCTAAACATCATTGCAGTATCTGAGATCAATCAATCAGTCTAAACATCATTGCAGTATCTGAGATCAATCAATCAGTCTAAATATCATTGCATTATCTGTGATCAATCAATCAGTCTAAGCATTATTGCAGTATCTGAGATCAATCAATCAGTCAAACCACTGATCGAATTCTGGATAGATCAAGTACCAGATGGTTCAACCACTCAATAAATCAATCCATTGATTGGTCAATCAATCATTTAACAGAAAAAATTGACCAATTTTATGAAGTACCAACAACATTGGTACCAATCATAAAACCTTACATAATTCTTATTTATTCAGTAATTAATAATACTTTTATTGTTAAATGAAAATTGTGTCATATGAAATTTAAAGAGAACATATTCCTTTGTCAGATACAAAATACCTAAAAACATTTCCTTCAATACAGCACAAATCACTCAATACCTATCCAAATAACTTGACTATCAGATTAAAATTTCTTAGTCTTGCTATAGTATTTAGTGACATCAAAATTAGAGTAGAAAAGGTTTAAGTATGCACCAAAAAGTTAAATATAAGATCATTTTATTACTTGGGTCTAACTTTCTAATTAGTATTAGGCAATACACATGTAGCTATAGTAATAAACAATCATTTAAGACTTAAGAATACACCAGCGCATTGTAGAGGACCATTAGCACAATATTAATATCCAACTCATAAACAATTAGATTATTTACTAGAATTTTGATTATAGGATTGCGATAGGATGGTGTATCGAAAGCATTCTTTGTATGAATAACTTCTGTCTGACAATGTCACAATGTCTGACGACAATGCATTCTACCGTTAAGTAATTTAGATAACAAGTGCCTTAACAAACGTTAAGAAGAGTGTATCCGGCAAGAATGACAATTACCTTGCATGGAAAATAGTAACGGCTTTATTTGAATACTAGCTTCTGTACAATAATCTAAAGTTTAATTCTGATAGTTCTGACGCTATTGCGTCATTACAACACCACCGAAAAACTAGTCTCGTTCGTAATCATCGAAAATAAATGTGAAAAATAACGATTGTAACACAGTTGCACTATTACGGTCGTCAACATAAAATCTTTTAACACTGTTGGGTCACAACCAATATGAAAACCAAACAATAAAAGGTCCATCAAAGGTTGCGAAATTGCGAATACAAAAAAGAAAAATTAAATACGTCGCTATATTTACCGGTTTAATTACTTTGAAGCTGATATTTTCGGAACTCTATTACTACTGTATTATGATCTAATAGAAATTCACCAACATTTATCGTTTAAATAAAAGTTTAGTTAAATAAAAATAATAGTATAATGACATATCAAAAAATGTTACTGGTGTAAACATAAACAAATATCCGCCATCTTTTCACTTAAAAGTTTACTTTTACACAGTGGTTAAGATGTAACCCTAAATCAAGATTTTTAAATTAAATTTTTGTATAAAGTTATGGGATTACGATTTTCTAATATGATATGTTAACGTCTTCTATTCGACAGGTTTCAACCGGAAGTATCGGTGACTTAGTGGTATAGATGTTAGACTTTAGATCATGTGGTTCGGGGTTCAATTCTGGCTCGTGAATGTCTAAATAGCGTAAGGGTAACGTCATGAAGTTTTAAATGACAAATCCTGAGGTGAATTGAACCCTCGTGGGTTCGAATCCCGGCCGCGCTGATCTGAGAGTAAAATCTCGGACATTCACTGGACTGGCTATACGGAAAATGGTCTCATTTGCTTAACGGATTAAACATGTGGTGTTAAAAGTGATAAACATCAACATAGTTGATTATTCACTATAATGCGTGTTTACTTTTTTCGTGTCACTTTTTTTAAAAATTTGACAAAATTTGATTAGTTTCTTAGGAATATGGTACGTTAGGGTTAGGGTAAAGGGGAAGGGTTAGGGTTGGGGATGGTTTAAAAAAGTAAAATTAAAATTACTTTGTTTTAAGGAGTCTATTCAACAATGACAATTAAGCTCCTCACACAAATCTTCTTATTCCAATTCATATTTTGGGCTACATCGAAACCAATAGGTTACTTTTATGCACACTCTCTTAGTTTTCGTATAGTTCTGTTCTTATCAATAGCTTAATACATTCACGTCAGGTTAGGTAAAAATAAAAATAATAAAAACCTCTTTAGCGATCCTTGTTTCAGACAGCAGTCTAAACAAGTGGACTTCCGCCACGACAGTCCGCCATTTTCAAAGAGGTTGTCAGAATTGAACCCCGAAAACAAAACAAAGTGGTTGTCAAAATAAATAAACATGGATCAAATTAGTAGATAAAGATCTCAAAGATGTAAATCAGAATTTCAACATATTAGATGAGAGCATCTGTGATCTGGCTGAGGATAGAGCGAAGTGGAGTCAATTAACCTTGAAGCCTAATGCAGGGTCCAAATAGGACGTAGCGCAGTCTCAGTAGTAGTAGTAGGTAAAAATATGGCTTTTAGGTTTAAGGAGTTTAGAGATTTTTTTATAAAAGGTGTTTTGAAAAAAACCTAAAAATTCGAGGTTTTTCTGTAAATTTGACAAATATAAATCTGATAATTTGGCATTTGATAAATGCTACAAACTAATAGTTAAGTTATTGTTAAGTCATAGTTCAGCTAGTAGTGAAACATTGCAGTTCTCATTTCTGGTTATTATATCTGAAGCGAGAAACCTATAGTCCTAAAAATTTTAAGAGTTACTTTTTGTAGAGAAAAGTCCGGTGTGTACCCTTTATTCATGTTAACCATATTTGATTTTGACTTGATATAATTTAAGAACGTTTGGTAAAATCGTTTTCTAAAATTTTTCAAATCGAATTCGTTTGCATGAATTAAATGATCTCAAAATCAAGCTGAACTAAACAGAGTGATTTAAAATCAAAATGTTTGTCAAATTCGCCAAATTACTATTGGGTGATTTGGAAATTTCATACATCCCTCTCGTCGGTTTGATTTGGTTTCATATTGCTCAATGGTGTCACGAAAAATAGCACCGCTCCACATATTATTTTGTTGCGGTGCACTAACACTGCATAGTATTTTGTGTACAATCATGAAGGAGAAAAGGTATGAGAAATACTAATTGTATCTAATTGAATTATTATTGTATGATTATGTAAAATAGTAGTATAATTATGTGTAGATTAGTATGTATAAAATTATAGCATAATCATTTATAGATAATATTTTTCTTACATTTCTTCCTTCGTGGCCATGTATGTCAATACTACGCACATAGATATGTGCATAAAAATTTCCTTTTATACTCCTCAGTGTTTAAAACTGTTTACGACTCTTTGTTAGCCATATAATAACAAGTCCGAAGGATAATAAATTAACATGTTAAGTGGTTTTTAGATTTTAATAGTTTAAGTTAATCCTCATTATTAAGAGATATAAGAGACTATACATATACTATACATGTATAGTTAAGGTATACATTTTCTGTTGTGGAACCTCTAAAATTCTTAATAAAACGTCATAATAACGTAGGGGTAATGTCATGAAGTTTTAAATGATAGATCCTAAGGTGAATTGAACTCACGCGGATTCGAATCCCAGTCTCGCTGATCTTGGAGTAAAATCTCGGACATTCATGGGACTGGTTATATGGAAATGGTCTATTTTGCTTCTTCTATCATATTCGCAGCTCATTATTTAGTCTTGCACAGTTCCTTTTCTTACATTCTGTCACATTTTTGCACATGTTTAATGTTGATATGTAGGCATATAAGTTTGTTTCCCTTGATGAGGGTTTAATATCATATATAATAAGATTTTGCATAATTACACTTGTTTAGATTTTGTGATTCTGAGTGTGCATGCCTACCTGTATGCGAGTATTTATATTCGCGTGTATACGACTATGCATATATTTTTGTATATGTACCTTAATATTATGCACATGTGTGTATTGAATTTCATTTTAATAATTAATCCATGAATAAATGTTAACAGTTTTGAAGATTTTGTTAAAAGTTTTTTTAATATGCACAGTGAAGGGAAAGGATATATTGTTTCATTTCACTATTATGCATTAACTGAGACCAACATATAAACTTTCAGTTTATTAGTAGCATTCCAGGAACAGAATTTTCTGGTTTTAACATTAACTGTTAATTGTCTTTACATTTTGATTTTGTATTGATTTCATAGTTCTTGATGTTATCATGGACACTATAGTAGCACTCTAGTCGTGCACGGTGTAGTAGCTGTTTTTTATATTCTCTAAGTTATCACATGTATTCAGGATATTAAAATTTCTGTATTTTGAATTATAGCATTCGGAATTACATGAGTTTGCAATAATATTCTAGCATATTCAGAACTGTGTGATAATGTCATCTGCATCAGTTAATCAAATAATGTCACCGAGTTCAGAAAGAACTGAATGTTTAGCAGCTGATGTTGAAAGTCAGGATGTTGGTAGTCAGAATGTTGATGATAGTCAGGATGTTAATAGTCAGGATGTTAATAGTCAGGATGTTGATAGTCAAGATGTTAATAGTCAGGATGTTAACAGTCAGGATGTTAATAGTCAGGATGTTGATAGTCAGGATGTTAATAGTCAGGATGTTAATAGTCAGGATGTTAAAAATCAGGATGTCAATAATCAGGATACTGATAGTCAGGATGATGATAATCAGGATGCTGATAATCAGGATGTTGATAATCAGGATGCTGATAGTCAGGATGCTGATAATCAGGATGCTGATAATCAGGATGCTGATAGTCAGGATGCTGATAATCAGGATGTTGCTGAGGAATCGGACACTGAGACAGTTTGTTATTCAGTTGAAGATCAGAGTCAAGAGTTATCAGATACCGAGTGTGCTGATACACAACAGGATGACTCTAGTGAGAGGAATGATCCTACGCTGTTAACAGAGCAGGAGAGACAAGTCCTAAAGAGTATGAACTATGTGTATTATGTATGTACTATGTATGTACTAGGTATAGATTACTATGTATATATGTACTACTACTCTGTTGACATAAGAGAGTCAAGTCCTAAAAAGTATGTGTTTTACTATTCGTATAATTCTCATTGTCAGTAGCTTGAACAGTTGCAAATAGAGTACAAATTGTAGGTCTGTAAGATTCATTAGAGTAATTATTTACTGTTTATTTATTCTGTGTATTAAATGAAGCTATTGATAATTTGAAAATACTACAACTTCTGTCTGGCTCTATTTGACAGCTAGCTGGGCTTAGATATAAAATAGTTAACTATGAATTAAATAATTATAATTTGCATATTACTTCGATCAATTTTTAAAAACCTATCCTTTTTTAAATTATTATTTTACTTTATTATTACATCCATAATTTTCAGAAGATGACATTTAAAAGGCAGATATATTTATGTGCTCGATATAGTGTTGCTGGGACTGAGGAAGGTAATGGGAAACCACCTCAGAAGCCATATTATTCCAAAGCTATTGGTTAAAGTAAGGTGTGGACAAGGAAACCTTTTGTGAAGGGAATAAATAAATAATTTTAATCAATCTTGTGCCCTTTAAGGTGTCTAAAAGCAACATTTGAATAGGAATATGCATCTTGTACCTGCTGCTTGGTAGAAGACTAGAGAGGGATAGTGTTCAGGATTTAAGTGTGAATTAATTTATAATTTCTCCGGGAACAGTACATAACAAATTATGTCTATTTTGAAAATTACCAGATTTTATGCAGACCACTATATCCAATGCTGTTAGACCATCTGGGTGGTTCACTGGCATTTTTAACTCTTAGGCTACATTAACGTGTATGTTATAAATATGATATACAGAGGCTACTCTCTCTATCTCTTTAGTGCACTGCCAAGTCTGTGGCTGGTTCAAGGTACATATTCATACTCAAAGTCAGCTTTCTCGCTCCATAAGAGCACTCCTTAGATCAACAAGTTAATCCCTTCACAAAGTCTATGCCTTATCGATACCTTATGTAGCGTATAGCTTGGGAAAAGTATGGCTTCTGAGATGGTTTCATGTTGCATTCCTCAGTTAGATGGATTAATTACAATTAATCGTGGGGGAAAATATTTCATGGTGAAGTGGTTCCCCTCTTGCCATCCTCAGCTCCTACCTTGGTCTACTATAACAATATTAATGAAGATTTAACATCCATTTTCTCTTCCAAGGATGATATCAAGGATATATGGATATACATATATATTGCCTGTTCTATCTTCTTTGGATTAACTAATAGGCGTATATTATCATTATTTACATCATATTGCTGTTTTGCTTTTATGATGTTGGTTCTAATTAGTGTGTGTTGTAAAGATATTCCTGATTCATCCTTAAATGCTGAAACCAAGCTTTCCTATTTATCTTAATTAATTAGCTATAATACTGTATATTATTAATATCAAGTATAATTTTTTACAAATGCTAATCGTCCTAATGTTTTAATGATAAGTTATAATTAGATCATTCAGGTTACATGAATAAAGTTAATAACTCAATATTTAACGTATGTTGACATTCAGAATGACTCTGTTGGTAAAATTAGCTATGAAATTTAGACATATTTAGAAAATATATTAATTACTTTGTTAATACTTAATCTTTGGGGAATGGAAAGTTGGGTCTCTTTAGTTTATTCAAGGTTTAAGGTTCAGCTAGTATCTTCTTTCACCCTTGTTTCTTATCATTTGTACTTCTTCATTTTTTGTTCATTTCTTACTACCATGGATTTTAATAATAAAGTACATATATTCCTCTCAGTTTTCATTGATAGATTTTTATAATTTTAGTGTATACAGGTTTATATTCTTGTCATGGACATATATCTTCTTACAGGTGTGGTTGAATATGGAATATTTTACTCGTAAAATTGCTAATTTTTCGTACAGGTGTGGTTGACACAGTTGTGAAGCCAGGAGGAAGAAGATCTGAGAATCCTGATGAACGTAACAAGTGTCCTAAGTGTCACAAAGTCTACTGCAACTTTCCCACTCTCAAGCAACATATTTTATCTGCTCATCTCAACGAAAAACAGTTTCGATGTCCACATTGCGAGAAGGCTTTCAATGTAGGATACTATCTCAAGAATCACATTAAATTGGTCCATAAAGAGAATAACAACTTTAAATGTGGTATCTGTGCTTACACGACTCCATTCAGTAGAGAACTAAGATATCACATGAACTCTAAGCACTTGATGCTGAAGCCATTCAACTGTTCACAGTGTGATGCCAGCTTTTCATGTCATATTTCACTCCACGTTCATATTAAAAGGGTTCATGAGAAGATGGGGCGGTTTAAGTGTGACTCTTGCGGTAAGGGATTTTTTAAACGACTTGAACTTGAGAATCATGTTAGAGCTGCTCATACGAAGGAGAGACCATTTGCTTGTGAACAATGCAGTAAAACATATACTTCATCGCAGTACCTTAGGCAACATATAAAAATTGTACACGAAGGATTTAGACCATACGGTTGTGCAAGTTGTGATTACAGTGCTTCTTCAAAGTATGATCTAAAATGTCATTGGAGGGGAGTTCACTACAAAGAGAAACCTCATTCTTGTCCAGAGTGTGATCAGCGTTTCACGAGTTCTTCAGGCGCTAGAAAACATGTCCAAGTTATCCACAGAAAGTTAAGACCACACGTTTGTTCCACTTGTGGTAAAGCTTTTGGAACAAAAGGAATTTTACAGGGTCACATTGATGCAGTTCATTTGGTGCTGGAGAAACCATTTTCTTGTACAGAATGTAATTATAAATCATTTACTAATAGCGGTATACAGCGACATGTGAATGAAAAGCACAGAAAGATTAAACAGTACCGATGTCAAGTCTGTGGGTACCGTGCATCTAGGCCGGCCTTGATGAGGAAACATATTATATCTCTTCATTGCCAGGAAACACCCTATGTATCTCACGAGTGGGAGGACTGCTTCCAGTCTAAACAAGTTAAGACTGAGTAGAGTTTTGTAAGCAAGTCTTAAAGATGTTGTGAACAAGCAGAACTTTCCCTCAGTTATCACATGAGCCGTTTAGTTAGCAATTAACTGTCACTAGTTATAGAATGGTAAACAGGATAGTTTTCTCAAAGAATTGCGCCCCTACCCAGTAAGTATTAGTCGAAGCTGAGGAAGTCATAGGGGGCCCACTTCGTCATAAGCTGAATCCTAAGAATAATGGTATATCAAAAGGAATGTTGTGGATGATTTAAAGAGCTAGACGTGAAAACTGTGGGCTTGACATCTGTAACTGATTCAAGACTAAACTAGTTAAGACTGAATAAAACTTTGTGTGAAAATCTTAGGTAATTTGTGATTAAGCAGAAATTTCCTGCAACAGTCATATGAACCATTTGGTATCATTAAGTATTGGACAAATAGGCCTACAGAAATATATATATTTTGATTTTTATCTACATCTGTTTACAGTTGGTTGTAAAATGTTGTAAAATTATTCGTTCCATTTTGTTGTCATTTATAAACACTTCTAGTTAATAAGTACACTAAGTATAATCATGGCCACGCTTCCACAGGTCTCGGTTGAGACTGAATCGTAACACTAACACTAACTCAGCTTCAAGCACTGTTTATTGACCAAGGCCTGATAGGCGTGGCTATGACTATACTAGTATACATATTAGCTGCTACTGTTATGAACTTCATCCAGTCTTCATTGATGACACATTAATCTCTGTGACGGTAACTGGAGTGTGTCGAGTCGTCTTGAAGAGAAGCCTTGTGCTTCTGAACCTTGACGTTACACAAACTACAACCAACCTACGTTACGGCTAAACCTTTGGGAAATAATATGTAAAGCTCTATGTTTTAAAAGCATTTGTTAGTTGGTTGAAATTGGATTTGCAGTCCGAGTCTGGATTGGAATCCACGCAAAAACCTGCTAGGGTCGGTAGAATATTTCAGAATGCCGACTTTTAGGTAATTTTCTTGTATACGAGCAAATGAGTAGAGAAGCTGTAAGCCTATATCTACTAAATCGACTTTGGTTGGATGTTTATTTTAAGTTAATATTTTAACATCCATACTTTGTTTTAGTTGCTTGCTTTAAGTAAGTGACTAGTACTGCACTAATTTCCTATTTACTGCAAAGAGTCAGTCTTTTGGTAAAATCTGTCAGTTTCAGGTAGAACAAATTAAATGTCTACATTAATTATTTATTAATTTAAAATGTGCACAATTTTTGGCTTGACAGTTTTCCCTGGACCCTACTGTGGTCTCTTCCCTGAGACCCCCATGTAGGCGCATGTGCTCAACACACTCGCCGTGATTCGGCGCTATCAGTCATAATTTTTAAAAAGGCACAGGAGCAAAATGCGACCCTACAATTCTCTAATAGACTTCCTTGGACAAGATTTTCTGAATTTGACACGCACCGTTAATTGTCCTTACATTTTATTCTATGGTTTTGTATTGATTTCATAGTTCTTGATGTTGTCATGGATACTACAGTAGCACGCTAGTCTAGCACAGTGTAGTAGCTGTTTTTGAAATTATCTGAAGTTGTCACATATATTAGGATTTTTAACATTTCCATTTATACATGTATATTTACAGCATTCTCTAGTATTTGCAGTAATATTCTAGCTTATTCTGAACTGTACGTGTGATAATGTCCTCAGCATCAATTTATCAAACAATGTCACCCAGTTCAGAAAGAACTGAAAGTTTAGCGGCTGATGTTGATAGTCAGGATGTTGAAAGTCAGGATGGTGATAAGGATGACGATAATCAGGATGTTAGTAGTCAGGATGGTCGCAGTCAGAATGATGATAATCAGGATGATGATAAGGATGCTGATAAGGATGATGATAATCAGGATGCTGATAATCAGGATGTTGATAATCAGGATGTTAATAGTCAGGATGTTGATAATCAGGATGTTGCTGAGGAATCAGACACTGAGACAGTTTGTTATTCAGTTGAAGATCAGAGTCAAGAGTTATCAGATACCGAGTGTGCTGATACACAACAGGATGACTCTAGTGAGAGGAATGATCCTACGCTGTTTACAGAGCAGGAGAGACAAGTCCTAAAGAGTATGTATTATGTGTTACTGTGTATGTACTATGTGTTACTATTTATGTAATAGATACTACAATGTATGTAGGGCCTACTATGCATGTACTGATTATAATGTAGGATGTGTTACTATATATGTACTATACACAGTGGTTCGTAAAGAAGACAAGTTTGAATGTTAATATCTCCTACTTGAGGAATGTAAACTTAACCAAATTTTATACTTAATTAAAAATATATATCTATGGAATAGAATATTTGAAAATTTGGTGACGATATCAGCAACAGTTACTAAGTTGCAGACTTTGAGGTGTATATACTCAAATTCAGGCAGCAGTACGTAAAGTCATAGACGTAGATAATGAAGGCATAGACCTAAAGCGTATGATGTGCGTATAATAATAATAAGAGTAATGGTTTAACATGCAGGATGATGTTGTCGACATGTAGAGATAACAGGGACATGTATAATGCTTGCCTTTCCTGCTTCGTATGAACGTAGATTTACTTTTTATCACTGTTTGCGTCAAATTACTATATTGCTAGTTGTATGTTAAACTGCATGTATCAATGTTTATTGTTTGGACGTTCTGAGCCTTTCCTTAAATGATGAAACTGATGAAACAAAGTTTTTCATATATATTTTTGCCTTGATTATCCTCCACTTATTTTTTTAAACATAATCTCAACATAATCAGCCAATTCAACATAATCCAACGAATGAAAAATATACATAGAAAGAAGAAATATATGCATATACAGATAAATATTTATTTCAATTGGCAGTAACCTAGACAATAAAAAATTAAAGATTCCTCTCAAATTCCATTTTAGATTTATAGAATTTTAGTGTATACAGGTTTATATTCTTGTCATGAACATATATCTTCATACAGGTGTGGTTGACACAGTTGTGAAGCCGGGAGGCAGAAGATCTAAGGATCCAGCTGAACTTAACAAGTGTCCTAAATGTCACAAAGTCTACTGTAACTTTCCCACTCTCAAGCAACATATTCTATCTGCTCATCTCAACGAAAAACAGTTTCGCTGTCCACAATGTGAGAAAGCTTTCAATGTAGGATACTATCTCAAGAATCACATTAAAGTGGTCCATAAAGAGAATAACAACTTTAAATGTGACAGCTGTGCTTACACGACTCCCTTCAGTAGAGAACTAAGATATCAGATGAACTCTAAGCACTTGATGCTGAAGCCATTCAACTGTTCACAGTGTGATGCCAGCTTTTCATGTCACATTTCACTCCACGTTCATATTAAAAGGGTTCATGAGAAGATGGGGCGGTTTAATTGTGACTCTTGTGGTAAGGGATTTTTGACACGTCCTGAGCTTGTGAAGCATGTTAGAGCTGCCCATACGAAGGAGAGACCATTTGCTTGCGAGCAATGCAGTAAAACATATACTGACCCAGAGTTTCTTAAATATCATATAAAAATTGTACACGAAAGATTTAGACCATATGGTTGTGCAAGTTGTGATTACAGTGCTTCTTCCAAGTACGATCTAAAGTGTCATTGAAGGGGAGTTCACTACAAAGAGAAATCTCATTCTTGTCCAGAGTGTGATCAGCGTTTCACGAGTGCTGCAGGCGCTAGAAAACATGTCAGAGTTGTCCACAAAATGTTAAGACCACACGTGTGTTCCACTTGTGGTAAAGCTTTTACATCAAAAGGAAATCTACAGGGTCACATTGATGCAGTTCATTTGGTGCTGGAGAAACCATTTTCTTGTACAGAATGTAATTATAAATCATTTACTAATAGCGGTATACAGCGACATGTGAATGAAAAGCACAGAAAGATTAAACAGTACCGATGTCAAGTCTGTGGGTACCGTGCATCTAGGCCGGCCTTGATGAGGAAACATATTATATCTCTTCATTGCCAGGAAACACCCTATGTATCTCACGAGTGGGAGGACTGCTTCCAGTCTAAACAAGTTAAGACTGAGTAGAGTTTTGTAAGCAAGTCTTAAAGATGTTGTGAACAAGCAGAACTTTCCCTCAGTTATCACATGAGCCGTTTAGTTAGCAATTAACTGTCATTAGTTATAGAATGGTAAACAGGATTGTTTTCTCAAAGAATGACGCCCCTACCCAGTAAGTATTAGTCGAAGCTGAGGAAGGCATTGGGGACCCACTTCGTCATAAGCAGAATCCCCAAGAATAATGGTATATCAAAAGGAATGTTGTGGATGAATTAAAGATCCAAATGTGGAAACTGTGTGCTTGACACTTGTAACTGATTCAAGACTAAACTAGTTAAGACTGAATAAAACTTTGTGTGAAAATCTTAAATAATTTGTGGTTAAGCAGAAATTTCCTGCAACAGTCATATGAACCATTTGGTATCATTAAGTATTGGACAAATAGGCCTACAGAAATATATATATTTTGATTTTTATCTACATCAGTTTACAGTTGGTTGTAAAATGTTGTAAAATTATTCGTTCCATTTTGTTGTCATTTATAAACACTTCCAGTTAATAAGTACACTAAGTATAATCATGGCCACGCTTCCACAGGTCTCGGTTGAGACTCAAGCCTAACAATAACTCAGAGCGTCTAGCACTGTTTATTGACCGAGGTCTGAGGGGCGTGGCCTTGAATATACTAGTGTACATATTAGCTGCTACTGTTATGGATTTCATCCAATCTTCACTAGTGACACATTAATCTTTGTGACGGTAGCTCAAGTGTGTTGAGTCGTCTTGAGAAGCCTTGTGCTTCTGAACCTTGACGTTAAACACACTGCAACCTACCTACTTACCTACGTTACTGCTAAACCTTTGGGAAATAATATGTAAAGATCTATGGTTTAACAGTAATTGTTAAGTGATTGAAATTAAATTTGGAGTCTGAGTCGGTATTTGAATCCACGCAAAACCTGCTAGGGTCGGTAGAATATTTCAGAATGCCGACTTTTGAAAAATTTTCTTGTTTAGGAGCAAATGAGTAGAGAAGATATAAGCCCTTATCTACTAAATCGACTTTGGTTGGATGTTTATTTTAAGTTAATATTTTAACATCTATACTTTGTTTTAGTTGCTTGCTAAGTGACTTGCTTGCTTGTGCTTGCTAAGTGACTAGCACTGCACTACCTTCCTATTTACTGAAAAAGTCAGTCTTTTGGGAAAAATCTGTCAGTTTCAGGGAGTACAAATTAAATGTCAACATTGAGTATTAAAAATGTGCACAATTTTCGTATGAGGGGTTTTCCCTGGACCCCACTGTAGGCCCTGCCCCACCCTCATGTAGGCGCATGCGCTCAACACACTCGCTGTGATTTGGCGTAACCAGTCATAATATTTTTAAAGGCCCAGGAGCTCAATTGACTCTATAATTATTTAATGAACTTCCTTGGAAAAGATTTTCGGAATTAGACACGCACCGTCTTTACATTTTATCCATTGGTTTTGTTTTGATTTCTCCAGCTCTTGATGTTATTGTGGACACTACTGTAGCACTCTAGTCGTGCTCGGTGTAGTAGCTGTTTTTGAAATTCTCTGAAGTTGTCACGTGCATTTAGATTTTTAACATTTCCTTTTATATAATTACAGCGTTCTCTAATATATGTTTAATCGTCTAATATATGTTTACAGTAATATTCTAGCTTATTCTGAACTGTAAGTGTGATCATGTCCTCTGCATTAGTTAATCAAACAATGTCACCCAGTTCAGAAAGAACTGAAAGTTTAGCGGCTGATGTTGAATGTCAGGCTGTTGAAAGTCAGAATGATGATGATACCCAGAAGGATGATACTGATAGTCAGGATGTTAATATTCAGGATACTGATAGTCAGGATGTTAATATTCAGGATACTGATAGTCAGGATGTTAATATTCAGGATACTGATAGTCAGGATGTTAATATTCAGGATACTGATAGTCAGGATGTTAATAGTCAAGATGCTGATAATCATGATGTTGATAAGGATGATGATAGTCTGGATGCTGATAAGGATGTTGATAATCAGGATGCTGATAATCAGGATGTTGATAATCAGGATGTTGATAATCAGGACGATGATAATCAGGATGTTGCTGAGGAATCGGACACTGAGACAGTTTGTTATTCAGTTGAAGATCAGAGTCAAGAGTTATCAGATACTGAGTGTGCTGATACACAACAGGATGACTCTAGTGAGAGGAATGATCCTACGCTGTTAACAGAGCAGGAGAGACAAGTCCTAAAGAGTATGTACTGTGTATATTATGTATGTACTATGTGTTACTATGTATGTACTATGAATGTACTAGGTACTACTATGCATATACTGATCATGTAGGATGTTTTAATACATACACAGTGGTCAGTAAAAAAGGCAAATTTGAATGTTAATATCTCCTACTTGAGGAATGCAAACTTTACCAAATTTTATACTTAATTAAAAATATATATCTATGGAATAGAATATTTGAAAATTTGGTGACGATATCAGCAACAGTTACTAAGTTGCAGACTTTGAGGTGTATATACTCAAATTCAGGCAGCAGTACGTAAAGTCATAGACGTAGATAATGAAGGCATAGACCTAAAGCGTATGATGTGCGTATAATAATAATAAGAGTAATGGTTTAACATGCAGGATGATGTTGTCGACATGTAGAGATAACAGGGACATGTATAATGCTTGCCTTTCCTGCTTCGTAAGAACGTAGATTTACTTTTTATCACTGTTTGTGTCAAATTACTATATTGCTAGTTGTATGTTAAACTGCATGTATCAATGTTTATTGTTTGGACGTTCTGAGCCTTTCCTTAAATGATGAAACTGATGAAACAAAGTTTTTCATATATATTTTTGCCTTGATTATCCTCCACTTACTTTTTTAAACATAATCTCAACATAATCAGTCAATTCAACATAATCCACCAATTAAATATACATAGAAAGAAGAAATATATGCATATACAGATAAATATTTATTTCAATTAATTGGCAGTAACGTAGACAATAAAGAATTAAAGATTCCTCTCAAATTCCATTTTAGATTTATAGAATTTTAGTGTATACAGGTTTATATTCTTGTCACGGACATATATCTTCTTACAGGTGTGGTTGACACAGTTGTGAAGCCAGGAGGAAGAAGATCTAAGGATCCGGCTGAACGTAACAAGTGTCCTAAATGTCACAAAGTCTACTGTAACTTTCCCACTCTCAAGCAACATATTCTATCTGCTCATCTCAACGAAAAACAGTTTCGCTGTCCACATTGCGAGAAAGCTTTTAATGTAGGATACTATCTCAAGAATCACATTAAAGTGGTCCATAAAGAGAATAACAACTTTAAATGTGACAGCTGTGCTTACACGACTCCCTTCAGTAGAGAATTAAGATATCACATGAACTCTAAGCACTTGATGCTGAAGCCATTCAACTGTTCACAGTGTGACGCCAGCTTTGCATCAGTGAGTGAACGCTGGAGTCATACTAGAAGGATTCATACGAAAGCGAGACGGTTTAAGTGTGACTCTTGTGATAAGAGATTTTTTACAAGACATGAACTTGAGAAGCATGTTAGAGCTGCCCATACGAAGGAGAGACCATTTGCTTGCGAGCAATGCAGTAAAACATATACTGCCCCGGAGTTTCTTAAATATCATATAAAAATTGTACACGAAGGATTTAGACCGTATAGTTGTGCAAGTTGTGATTACAGTGCACCTAGAAAGGCCGATCTCAAGCGACATTGGATGGGAGTTCACTACAAAGAGAAACCATATCCCTGTTCTGAGTGTGGGCAGCGTTTCGCGAGTCCTGCAGGCGCTAGAAAACATGTCAAAGTTGTGCACAGAAAGTTAAGACCTCACGTGTGTTCCACTTGTGGCAGAGCTTTTGCATTAAAATCATATCTACAGAGTCACATTGATGCAGTTCATTTGGTGCTGGAAAAACCATTTTCTTGTACAGAATGTAAATTTAAAGCTTATATTAAAGGTAATCTTACGCGACATGTGAATGAAAAGCACAGAAAGATTAAGCAGTTCCGATGTCGAGTCTGTGGACACTGTACGTTCAGGCCGGCCGTGATGAGGAGTCATATCATATCTCGTCATTGCCAGGAAACACCCTATGTATCCCACGAGTGGGAGGACTGCTTCAAGTCTAAACAAGTTAAGACTGAGTAAAATTTTATAAATCTTAAGGATGTTGTGAATATGCAAAACTTTCCTTCAATTATCATATGATCCGTTTTGTTCACCGTTAACTGTAATTAGGTATAGAAATTCTGATCAATTTTAATCTACATGTAGATCAGTGTGCAATTGATTATAAGAATTTATTTAATTCTTTCAATTGTTGTCATTTTTAAACTTCTAATCTTCATTGGTGACTGTTACCTGACTAATGTCTCTCTTATCTACTGGCAGGTCCATGGTATATAACTCCTCCACTTTTGAGTCTTCTGGTTTCCTCTTTGTGTCCACATATGAGTGGAAACTTTAAATCATCTAACGTTTCTAACCTCAGTCTGCCTCTGCTTCTTTTAGTAAACTCTCCCCCATTAGAATGTGTTCTATCCAGCTCTTCTTCCTATTTCTTATAGCATTTATCAACTGTTATCTGTATCCACTCTCTTCAAGACTTCATCACTTGTCACTTCTTTGTTTCAGCTACTACTATCCATTCTATTCCATATCCACATTTCCACCGAAGGCCTGTTTTGCTTGTGCAATCTTACTACAAATTTCAGTCTCGCATGATGGGCACAAATATTATCTGGATGTTTGACATTCCTTACTTGTTCAAAACTCGTAACATTTATTCTGATATTGCCTTTACCTCTTTCCTTGGACGCTCCTATTACTCTTGTCTTTTTGATGTTTATTTTCGTACCATATTTCAATGCCTTATCATACTATTCAGAATATTTATTGTCTTCTGCAGTCCATTTAACTTTCTGCTACCTTTCTTAGAAAGGACTACGAAAGCAGAGGGGTAAATGAAAGATTGTGTCAGCTGAAGGAGTCTAATAAAATAGAAGCTAAACAACTAAATGGTGTTCTCAAAGGAAGCAGCGCTAAATTACCGTGGATCATAAGCGAGATGCTAGACAAAATGGATTAAAAGAGAAAATGGAAATGAATCGACAGGAAATATGGACGAAGGGAACATTGAAGATTAAACAGCGAGCTGAGAAGAACCACAAAGTGAAAGATCATTGATGAAGTGAAAAATGTGATGAATTAGCAGAGTACGATAGGAGAGGGCGTTCTCATCTCATCCGGTTTCATTGTATTGTAATTGAGATATAATGAACTGACTGAGAGATGGACTGAGCATTGAATGAGAAATAGGCTGAACATTGACTGAGAGATAGGCTGAACATTGACTGAGAGGTAAGACTGAACAAGCTGTAAATATGTGCTGGATTTGTATTAGTTACAGCCAAATGTTTCTCTCTATATTTAATATAGTGTGTAGTGACAGTATTATTCTTTATTTAATATGTGTTTAGTTAATCTTGTAACTATAGTTACAAGTAACTACAGCTATAAGAATAACTACACACTGGCAAATGTATTTTATATATTTTATATTATCGTATATTATTGACTAATGCTTATTTAATATTTTATTGCAAAAAATTAAAGAAATTCTGATACATTATATTTGGACTTGATTTTCTACCTCAGATTTGTTTCATTTTCTTATCAGATCAAATGTGAACAAATACAAACATATATATACATATATATACATATATATATATATATATATATATATATATATATATATATATATATATATATATATATATATATATATATATATACCCTAGTAAACAAATAAACAAATAAACAATATGACAAGGGAAGAGAGTTACCACAAATGAGACTAAATTCTGTAATTTATTCCATATTGAACATCGATTTTAAGAGCAATGTCGCCTAGTAGAGACTATTTCTGCCAAGTAGGAGGTCTAATGTTTCTAGTACTAAGGCACAAAATCCTACATATTAAATGTTTGATTCCTTATAGTTACACACGTCATACGCATGTGCAGTATAGTTTCCTTTCTTATGGTTGTTGCTTTTGAAGTTTTTGTTATTTTCTCCTTTCCCCTACACGGTTACTAGTAATCATTGCCTTTTGTTGTCTCTTCAGTAGCATACGAATGACCTCCAACACCCTGGGGATTATTTACATTCAAAGCTGTCAACACTCGGTCTTCCAATGTGGTCGCCCACAAAGTACTAACCGTGTGTAACGTGGCTTCACTTCGTTCAATTTACACGCAGCTTAATTGACTGCGCAAAATCTCGTACCCTACTGACTCTGACTAGGCTCTCTTAAAAAGCACTTCATCAATGAACAAGTTTGTGCCATCATAACGGCCTTTCACAGGTCTCAACATATCCTACAGTAGAAAGACATGATGTCCTGACTGTTTTTAAATGACTTCCTCATCAGTTGCCGTCTCTTCGGTACTCACCATTTATTCCAATAGTTTTGGTATGACTATTCTGCTGTATCTCATACACAACAAGGATAATATAGAATGATAAAGACCACTTTACAGTTATGTCAGGCTAGGAAATATAAATGATTCAGTGATTTTTTCAAGCGCTCATTAACTGTTTTAAAAAGCTGGTAAAGCTAAGATTAACGTCAGTTTCCTCGCTCGAAAGCAATGTCAGTGACGGGCGAGCCCAGGATTTGAACCCTGCACATACTGATCCGCGGTCGAGTATCTATCTTACCGACTTCGCCACTGGATCCAGAAGCTTAAACCTAGTCTCATCTGTCTAATCACCTGGATATAACGCATGAGCAGCTTTTATGTGCTTATTCAGCTTAGATTTATATGAAAAGCTTTTACTGCAATGTTGACACCGATAGGGTCTCAAACCATTGTGAACAGCGTCCTCATGCATTTTAGCATGCGAGGACGTGGAGAACCTCTTACTACACTGAGAGCAGGAGTGGGGCTTCTCTTGAAGGTGAACAGCCTTGATATGTCTCTCAAGACCACGCCTTGTCGAAAAACAGCTGCTGCATTCAGTGCACAGGTGAAGTTTATCTTTATGAACAGTAGTCATATGTCTCTTAAGAGCGCTGTTCTCCGTGAAGCTGCTGTCACACTTTCTACATTCTTGAATTACCAGGCGTCTGTGCGCAGCTACAACATGCTGCTTCAGGGTCGAGGCATCTGAGAAGACAATATCACAACGGGTACACGAGAGAGTTTTCTGTTTGTCAACTACAGCTCGACAATGCTGTGTGAGACTGCCCCGAGTTGAATTCTTTAGCTTACTGTCAGAGAAGGCAACCTGATTATCCTTGCTATGAACAGTTCTCTGGTGATTAATTAAGTACCTCTTATCAGAACATTTGAACTCACAGAGATCACATATGAAAGGCCTCTCACCGCAGTGAACTGATCTCCAGTGTCGCTCGTGATGTTGACTATTTGAGAATTTCCTATCACAACAAGAACACTGATACGGTTTCTCACGATTGTGCACTGCACGCACGTGGCCAATCAAAGCGTGCTTCAATGAAAAAGAGGAATCACACTGCGGACACTTGTGTGGTTTTTCTTCCAGATGTACGACAGAGATATGTCTCTTTAGATGACTACCATACACAGAACTGTATTCGCATTGATCGCACTGATACATGTTAGCGCCATGGACCTGTTTGATGTGTTGAGCGAGATTGGCTTTGGAGTTGAACAAGTCGTTACACTGAGAACAACGATGTTGTCTTTCAATGTCATGAATGAGACGGACGTGCTGGTTTAAACCTTTAGCGTTGCTGAAGCATTTCTTACACATAGGGCAACTGTTAGCAACTGTGCTCAGTTGTTCATTAGGAATTATCTCACCTAATAATACAAAATAATAATAAATACATAAGAACACAAAATAATAGTAAATACATAAGAGCCTGTGTTGTATCCGGCTTGCTGAAAAATAGACCAAAAAGCAACAAATAGGCAACAAGTGCTAAGATCCAAACCAATGTCAGAAATGGCATTCGGTTGGAGAGCACATAGACTCCAGAAATTGCTTCAAAATTTTCAAAAATGAAAGGACAAGTTTATCCCGACCCTAGTTAAAATGAGATTTAAGGTAAAAGCTGGTAAAGCTAGAGTTAACATCAGTTTCTTCACTTGAAAGTGTTGTCAGTGACAGGCGAGCCCAGTATTTGAACCCCGCATATGCTGATTCTGAAGGGAAGATGATGCTGATGATTACATTATTATTGATATTATTACTGTAATATTCAATTATAACTATTCTTGCAAAACTAAGCCATTGCATAAATACTATATTCCTCTGAAAGTTAACGGTACCGTGTAGCAATTATTCAGTAAATTAGTTATTAATTGATTATCAAATATTTACATATATTAGCTACTTGAGGGCACAATATATAGCTTCGGTATGAAGAAGTTCAATAATAAACCTTGTTCAGTTGCTCTCTTAGTACAACATAGCTGTTCCACAGATTTGTCAGCATCTGGTATATCGGCAGGAACAAATTCATCTTCTTCTTTAACATCTTTTGTCACTCTATTTTTCCCAGCTGAAACTTTAGAAAACATAAAAATTCTCACAATACAGCAAAGACATGCTGATATTCATATTATATTTTATTAGTGAAATGGTGTTTCTCATTAGAAATTCCAGTATTATACATGGACGAAATATAAATAGAAATATCGGCATGTACGGAATAATGTTCAGGACTGAAATACAACAAGCCAAATGTGCACCTAACAAAAGCAAAGGCAGCAATATGAGGTTAGGCAGATCATATACATGTACTACAATGAACATGTGATAATGAATTCATTAATTATAATTATAACTCAATAAGATACGTTTGGGGCATAGTGGCAAAATGCTCGCCTGTTGAAAGAGAGGTCTTGAATTCGAGACTACACGGGTTTTTATATTTCAGACGGGAGCATGAAAACCCTGTCGTGTGCACTTGGTGGTGTCATGTTGAAGGAAAGTCAACCTTACGATTCCATTTCCCAGCTAGACCCCTCCATGTTGACTCCATAAAATGGGAAATATTGGCACTCAAAACAGAAGCTTTAGCAAATTGTAATTAAATTTATAATGGTAATATAATTACTTTATTTCAAAGTAATTTTAATAATTAGGTAATAGTTGATTTGCCCATATGGAAAACACTAGATGAAATTAGATTTATAGTAGGTACTGAGGAAGCAAGAAAAGAAACTTAATAGTATTTCAGTAATTAATATTAGAGCCAATACTTGAGATCTAACAATACAGGAAACACAGAAATTAATATCGTGTGAAAAAGCAAAATCAAAATTTAAATCATAAATTAATATCACCTTCCAAACAGCTCTTGCTGTTCTTCCTAAATTGGTCAAATGATAAATATTGCATATTTTTGGAACTAATGCAGATTTATATGATGGTGTTAAAATCAATAAATATAATTCTATTATAGGTTGACCTTTCAATATCTACTTAAAACTGTCAACATATTGTAAGATTCTCCACAGTGCATATAAGGACTATAAATGATTAATGGAGAGAAGATGATGATGTGATTAAAATATTAAGAAGTAAAGCGTTAAGAGTAGGAAAGGTAGAAATATAATCGAACCTCCTAGAGTCTCAATATCTTCATCAGCATTTGTTTCATCACTATTGGACTTAGAGTAGCACTGCAAAAGTAAATCTGCAAATTCTTCATTATCCAAGGATTCACCACTTGCATCATCCAGAGAGGCGTTAATTTCCTCTGACAGATGTTCTTGTTGAATTTCCTCTGTTAGGTATTCTTGTTGAATTGCCTCTGACAGATATTCTTGTTTAATTTTGTGATTCTCTTGCATCAGACAGGACTCAACTGAATGAGAAGATGCCTCACCCCAATGATTGTAATTCATATCAGCACGTCTGCCAACTTTATGTTTAACTATCGATTCAGATTCACTTACTCTAGATAAATAATTCTTACCGAGTGATAATTGTGGATCAAAATTACTATTCACAGCGTAGTGTCTTGTTTTATTGTCATCTAATTTCATGTCACACATATTGGACATTGTAATCTGAAGAAGCAATCAGGTTTAGAGAACTTTCTTTTAAAATATGCGGATCTTAAATTAGAATAGTTTCTGAATATCCAACAGCTCAGGGTAACTTAATGACTTAACTAAGCTAAAATTCATATGAAGAATGTTGGGTAGAGATACTACTAAAAGTTAAATGATTGGTTCTAAGGTGTATCTAACTTTTAGAGTTTAATTTCCTGATGATTGGATAGTATGATCTCAGTAATTTGTGCGACAGATAAATTCACAACAATGAACTAAAGTTGTTTCTAATAGTTTAAATACACATATTATAGTAAAAGATATACTAATCCTAAGCTCATGGGTTGGAAATTCCAGTGAGCTAATTAGTTAGTAAAATATCGAATACTCAAAAAATTGTTATCACGAATAAGAGGCTAAGTTTCTAACAATATGGTAATTGATAAGTTATAAATATCTATATAGAAGAAAATTTCATTATAATATCTTTTAGTGTTTTACAATTTTAGCCTTTAATCATCTTAACCCAATAACGGCACACTGGGTCAGGAAGCATGGATGCTTGTTTATAAGACCCATTTCCTCCTTCCTCTCCATGGTTATTAGTAATCGTTGCCTTTTGATGGCGCATCAATTGCAGCCGGCGCGGATTTAAGAATAACCTTCCATCACCCTGGGATTTTTTCCTCCCTAAGCTTTTACCAACACTCGGTCTTCCAAGGTAGTCACCCACAAAGTACTAACCGAGGTCGATGCACCTTAACTTTGATAATTGACGCGCAACTAAACCAAGTGCGCTAATCCCGTCGTCAATGAACGTGCCGCAATGAAATAATTGCATTATGTAATTTATTTTAAATGCTGGTATAGACGCATAAACGTTTTCCAGTTAAATTATTTGCATTAGTAAACATCTCACATTATCAGAACTTTGATTCGAGGATTTTGTTATTAATGTAACTTTATAATATTTTTATTATTTATTTTCTGATTAAAAGGATTTTGTTTACATAGAGACGAATATATAGAAAATATTACTACTTAAGTGAACACACTCAAGCTTTAGTAGTAATCAAAGATATTTTTCTTTAGATATAATTAATTATTCTACAGTAGTAAAATACCAAAGATATTTAAGAGATACAGATTATAATTCCTTAATACTTATATAATTCTTATTCAAATATATCAGACCCTTCGAGACCAAGACCGAATCATTGAGGCCAAGACCAAGAACGATTGTCGACTTAAGCTGTGATTGAGGTAGCAGGCATAGACAAAATCATTAACATTTACTGACTGGAGCCAGTGGCGATGCAGGTAAGATATTCGACCGGGGATCAGTATATGCGGGTTTCAAAACCTAGGCTAGCCTATCACTGACATCGCTTTCGAGTGAGGAACTGACGCTAACATTAGCTTTACCTACTATTTACCAGTAAAACTGCAATCTCTCTATTGATCAAATTATGGCTTCTACTGTGACATCAGGTTTTTACACCAAGACCAACAATGTCTTTTTAACCGTAGAATAAATAATTTATTCTATTCTATATCTTTGTTTTTAACTTAGATCTTCATATTAATTCTGATAAACAGAAATAGAAGTAAATAACCTTATAACAAGAACAGTTAAAAGTAATATATATATATATATATATATATATATATTATATATATATATATATATATATATATATATATATATCTATATATATATATATATAGAGAGAGAGAGAGAGAGAGAGAGAGAGAGAGAGAGAGAGAGAGAGAGTAAATATTGACAATATATTAATACTATATAAGTTTAATGATATCGTTGATTAGGTTTGTTGTAAATGACTAAAAATAACCTTTTTGTCATCGTTGCAAACTTTCTTAATTAATTTTGTGGAGTTTTGCATTTGGATGAATGAAGTGCTACATCCGAGAGATACTGATAATATTTAGGTTAAATTTAGTTGTTGTTAAATTTGGTACCTTAAAGCAGTTCATTTACCTCTTTGCTTAAACTTTATAACAGTTTTACTATCTCTCTCCTCTCTCTTCCGAGCTCTGCCAAGCGGCAGGTTTAAGGTACATATTCCTACTCAAATTGTGCTTTCTCGCTCCATAAAAGCACTCCTTAGATCAAAAAGTTAATCTCTTTACAAAGTCTATGCCTTATCTATACCTTACGTAGCCTATAGCTTGGGAAAAGTATGGCTTCTGAGGTGGTTTCCCCTTGCCTTCCTCAGTTAGATGGATTAAATGGTAATTAACCAATCTAACTGAGGAAGGTGATGGGAAACTACCTATTGAGCTAAAGAACAAGTGATGTGTGGTTATGTATCTTTAGAGTGCCTTAATTTCTTTCTGTCTCAGAAACCAATTTCTGTCATAGTCTTTATATATAGTTCTTATAATGAAATAAAGCTAGTTGGCGTTGACCATAATTTGTTAGATCAAGCTCAATGATCTCGCTTCAGTTTAATAATAAATTGTAATAGAAAAAATTAGTATAATCAGTTAAATAATTTAATATAATATATTACACAGTATATTATTGCAAATTTTTTTCTTGTCTGTTAGATCAAACTGATTTTGTCTACACTCAGCAATATGGCGCACCAATGTCAGGTTTGTGGCTGTAGCTGTAGATATAGCAAGGGCGATTCAGTGAAAGAAATAACTGTTCGTCCTCCAGGCACCAAAAACTTTCATTTGGAAGATTCTGCACTTTCAGAAAATTCTGCTCACCCACCCTCTGTTACTAATTTATCTGAGAGAAAAGATTCTGATAATGAAAAAGCAAAGGCACTAAGAGAGGCATGCTTCACTACAGATGATATTCAGGACTGCACTTTGGATTCGATTCAGAGCCGATTAAATGCAGATACATTGCCAACTGGATTTGTGTGCAACAGAATTTCTGACATGTTGCTGTTATACAAGCTGGAAATAAGCAGCGGATTAATTGTTGTAAAGTGCGGCGTAATATTGACAAGTGACTTTGAGGTCACATGCAGCAGCTACAATGAAGTATTGGCTGTCGAAGTCTATCAGGATCTTCTCTCTCAGGACAGGCAGTTGACTAGCTTCTCTCGATTAATAAATCTCATGGACAGAATCTGCAGTTACAGTTGTGAACAGGGTAAGTATAGTATGATACTGCTGTAACTGCATTTCAATGCTAAAGCAATTAGTACATTTATAGTAAATATCAAAAGAAAAGAGAAGCAACTTTGTAAACTGAGGGGGTAAAGAGAAACCGCTTGAAAGGTCCCCTAGCCATAGGTTACATTAACGTGTGGGTAAGACCTATTTCCCCTAGCTAAAGGTTACATTAACGTGTGGGTAAGACTTAGTCTTTCGTGATTGGATTAACTTGTTGGTAAATGGAGTGATCCGCATGGAGTGTGAAATCAGACTGAGTGTGAATATGTACCTTGGACCTACCTCCTGGCAGAACACTAGAGAGAGAGAGAGAGAGAGTAAAAGCATCAGTTATAATGAACTTCTAAACTGCTGTTCTTAAGGGCTTGCTTGGTATCAATTCCCGGTCTTTCTCATACGAAAGTAAAATTTAGAACACTTACCGGCACTGACATGCTATTCAAGCGGGAAACTGACATTAAACTTGGCCTTAGACGTAGTCTTACTAGGACTGTGGGTGGCAATTGACTTCTTAGTGGTTTCTCTAAATCATTAAGCAGTCAATTATCCCTTTGTGGCTGGAGCCAGTGGCGAAGTCGGTAGATACTCGATCGCGGATCAGTATGTGCGGGGTTCAAATCCTGGGCTCGCTCGTCACTGACATTGCTTTCAAGTGAGGAAACTGACGCTAACCTTAGCTTTACCTTTTGCTTTTTTTTAACTGTACCACTGTAAAAGATATCATCATGGATTGATTATCAGTCACCATAATTAGTGCTTTTTGTTTTCTCTATATCAAGCTCAACCTGTTGTTTACATAGAATCAACTTCTAAGGTTTCAGCACTATCAGCGCAGCGTGTCAGTTCAGAATCAGAACCAGTGTTGAATACGACGTGCAGAACCCGCTGTTCCTGGTTAAAGAAAGATGAGTCGAATGTTTTGCTTGATGACGAAGAGTTGACGATGCCGTCATCTCTGAATGAAGATCGGAGAGTTGGTGAGAATGGAGTGGAGATGAAGTGTGAGCTGGAAACAGGAGTTGATGATAACTTAGCGGAAGAATCATCACTGCACGAGACATCCAGTCATCGTGGCTCACTGAGATGTAGTCTTAAAGAGGAGGTCGAGTCGTCGAGTAGATCAAAGAGTTTGGGCTCACTGAAGCATCTGCAGGAGCACGCATGCGACAAAGGTATCTAGATACATTAAAATACATTAAATACATTAACAATACATTTGAATCCAAAGACATTAAGTACAGACTTTGCCCTTGTTGTATCTATCCTATCCATGCCTGTGTAGACTATACGTTTACTGCTTGCTTTGTAGAAATCAGCTATCTGGAACAGGGGCAATTAGTTTCAACTACCGATGCTGTATATTTCTCAGCGCATAGGCTACGTCAATCTTTTACAAAAGCGTATAATTTGCTCCACATTTGGTTAGCAGCTCTGTATGGAGAATAAATGTAAATTGCAGTAGTGATATATAAAGTGCTTCGGACCAGCTATCTCTCATAATACTACCATTTATATTAGCATTTTTATTTGCCCCAATATCATTGTCGGATGACGAAATGGATAGTATATAATATGTTGTGTTGTTGTTAAATTAGCATTGAACCAATCAAATGCAGAGAGGTTTTGTCTGTGCTCAGAGGTTCTTGCGATACCTCTGAATCTTGACTGGATTCGTTCTGAATCAGAAATATTGAAATATGGAATCTGATTGCTTGAATCTTGGTTGGTTGAATATGGACCTGTAGTTTATGTGCTGATCTAGGTTTGAACACTGGTCCCTGTTCTGTCGCAGTAGTTTAATAAGCATATTGCTCTTTTCATGCATCTTAGCTGCACTAGAATAATTTTTATTTCCAGCTTTACCAGAGGCCATCAGTATCCTAGCATATTTTCAATGAACTAAAATGGTCAACTAAAACTAAATCCAAAACTATGTATTAACTAAACTTAAACAATCTAAGAACTCTTTCTTGATGCTTCTGTCAAGTGAGTAACATTATGAACGATAATTCTTTAAATGAAATATTTGTTGTTTGTTGAAGACTTGAAGTGCTATTTAGGCGAAGATCATTTTGTTGGTTGATTACAGAGGAATCTCATGTGAGTGATTCAGAAAAGACAGACATTGAG
This sequence comes from Enchytraeus crypticus, assembly GCA_905160935.1. NCBI lineage: Eukaryota > Metazoa > Annelida > Clitellata > Enchytraeida > Enchytraeidae > Enchytraeus > Enchytraeus crypticus. The sequence goes on from CAJHZI010000769.1 coordinate 474,351, forward strand.
CAAGAGTCAGAAGCTGATGTTGACAGTTCTCACGCAGAGCAATGCAATACACAGAGAAAGTCTTCATGTGGTTAGATCAAAGACTGTTGAATAAATCAAAAAGGATTTTACCATCTGATTTCTCATCACCGGTTAAAGGGTTAAACATGTATTATTGGTGAAATGGTTGTCTGTGATGACGATATCTGTCACTTTTAATATGAAATTTTAAACTTTTTGGCTATTTATCCTCAGTTTCTCTGTTATCTTGTGGCACACACATAGCACGAGCGTAGATCAAGTATCTTCTCTTCTTCTTCAGTGCACTGCCAAGTGGCAGGTTCAAGGTACATATTCACACTCAAAGTCTGCTTTCTCGCTCCATAAGAGCACTCCTTAGATCAACAAGTTAAGCTTCACAAAGTCTATGCCTTATCCATAACTTATGTAGCCTAGAGCTTGGAAAAAATATGGCTTCTGAGATGGTTTCCCGTTGCCTTCCTCAGAAGGTATAACACAAGTTTAACGCTTGTAGCAATTAGAGGTTTCGTGCCACCTGAATACTTCATTTGGACTAAATATCTGGACCAGTGTGAAAGAGGGATCTAAAGCAAAGCAAGTCCAAAACATGGACTTTGTTCAGGTTAATAATATGGCTGGAATGGACTAAGTCAGGTTCAATGTCAGCTTTATTTATTGAGTATTTAACATTTTTTGTTGATAAGAATGCCGGTCTCATGTCAGCTATCTTCATTATGTTTATTGGCTCGTAGTTCTAGAGCTACTGCTGCATTTTAGTGCTTTGTTCTGGCTTTTAAAAATTATATAACAATCCATTTACGTTATATTTTGATTTTTAGTTATAATAATAATAATAAAACAATAAAAAAATTAAAATAAATAAAATAAAATAATAATAATAGTAATAATAATAATAATAATGACGGTTTAGCGTCCGTTTCCTTATCATCCAGGGATGATGTCAGGAACGTCACCAACCATAATGCGGTACATCGGTGGTGTCGTGAAACTTTTTAACTTGCTATTTGACTAAATTTTTTTACTTATAGGTTGCGTTCTGACTCTAGTGAAAGCTGTAGCTCACTGTACTTGTTCACTGTGCTGAATGTTTTGTTAGGTGAGACTAGGAAGAGAAGAGCACAAGAGAGATGTACTAATTCTGATCGTAGTGTATCCAACAAGATCATCAGCGGGCATCAACATTTGAAGCTATGCTTATGCAGCAATCGCCTGAGCAATCAACTTCATTCCTGTACTGATTGCGTCAAATCGTTTAGCAGTAAATCCGACCTCAGTCAGCATGTTAAACGAGCTCATTGTAGAAAGTTTAGCTGTGATCTATGTCCGTTTAGTTCAAATTTTAATAATCATCTTAAGCGACATGTTGCTGCTGTACATGCTGTAATTAAGCGTCATAAGTGTCCGCTGTGTGATTCTTGCTTCTCGTGGAAGAGTCACCTGAGGAAGCATGTAAGAGCTGCTCACAACGAAGAGAAGCCGTACGAATGCACTTCCTGTGATGAGAAATTTTCAGCGAGTGAACTTCTCAACGACCACTTCAAGTCCAATCATTGGATGGAAAAGTCTTTCTCCTGTGATCAATGCAGCTATAATTCTACAGAGATGAAAAGTGTCCTCGAGCACCAGAAATCTGCTCATAGTGGAAGCAAGCAGTTGTCTTGTGAGGAATGTGATTACAAGTGCTCGACCAAGGGTCTTCTTAAGACACATATGAAAGCTGCTCACAGCAACCAGAAATCCTACCCATGCTCCCAGTGTGATAAGATCTTCTCGCGACAGTCCTATCTCCAGACACATGTCGATTCCGCACATAAGGGTCTTGAACTGTTTGCTTGCGATGAATGTGAGAGACACTATATGAGGAAAGCAGATCTGTTTAATCACATGAAGGGAATTCATCTGAAGGATAGATCTTATTCCTGTTCTCTCTGCAGCAAGAGCTTCTCTCGGAAGTCAGACGTAAGGAAACATACGAACGCTGTACACCACAGATACAAACCACATCAGTGTGACCAGTGCAAGAAGAGCTTCTCCTATAAATCTCATCTCATCAGACACAACAAAGCACTGCACTGCTTTGATGAGGTACTTCATTGCTTCAGTTGACTGCGCGAGACATAATCAAATTAGGATTGAGTATTTGCATGCTTATATGATTTGTAAAATTAATACTTTCTGAGAATTAAATAGTTTATCCCGAACGTTCATAGTCCTCTTAGACATATTTATCTCTTAATGGAGATAAATATACATGACCCATTTCGCTTGAAATTATGAAGTATGTACACGTGACAATGGTAACATTCCTAGGGTGAGAAAACGAACGTTAACTCCTCATTCATGTTAACCATGTAAATTACACACGTAGTATTCATTGTAAATTACAATGACTACTATATCATCCTTGGATGAGGAAACGGACGTTAAACCTTTATTATTGTTAATATTATTATATTTCAGTTTGCTTTTGCAAATCCTTTTTGACTACCAATTCTAGTGGTTACACTTTGGATCAGTTTGCGATTTATTTAAGCGTACTTTGAAATAAATATTTTTTGTTTAAGGTGTCAATTTCTTGTTAATATTCTGCCTCGATTAGTACATTAATGTGCGTTAAGTCCCTTGCTAATAGCGACACTTCTTGTGCTGCAGAGGAGTGTCTATTGTTTATTGTGGACTGTTTTTGCACTGACCACTATGCAATTAATTGTAGTTCACAGTCACCGAATTGATACGTCTTTTGAGATACAATCTGTCATGAAGTGATTTCACACATTGAGTTCTTTTATGATTTGGTTATATACTATATTTTTCTTTAAATGAAATGCACAATTTCACATGAACTATTGATCCAGCTTTGACTTAATTTGAACACTCATCCTATCTGACAATTTAATAATGATAGTTGCACGGCCGAATGAATTGCAAGCTTGCTTTAGGAGCAGGAGACCGTCGGTTCGAATCCTAACCAGACTCTCTCGGCAGGATCTGACATGGTAACGACATCCGAACTCACTGCAAGATTATGGTTTCAATCTGATAGTGAACATAAACTCAGTGTTTTGCGTGAGGTTTCTATGTGCTCTTGTACTGTCAACTTATAGTAGTTTTAATCAAATGTTGCTTGAGGTTTGTCTTGTTCACGTTTAGTGCACGAATTTAATGCTGGTTGAGGTTTGTCTATGGTCTCGTGTATTCATGTTTGTGCTTGAATTCAATGTTGCATGAGGTTTCTCTTTGATCTCGTGTCTACAACTTTTAGTGCATGAATTCATGGTCTCATGTTTTCAACGTTTAGTGCATGAATTCAGTGTTGCGTGAGGTTTCTCTATGGTTCGTATTCTAAACGTTTAGTGCATGAATTCAATGCTGTGTAAGGTTTCTTTATGGTCTCGTATTCTAAACATTTAGTGCATGAATTCTATGTTGCATGAGGTTTTTCAACGGTCTCGTGTTTTCAACGTTTAACTTTTAGGTCACTGATGTGCAGTGCTAATCCATTAGTAAATAATCGAATGAATCACACTGTATATTCAGTAATACAGTGTAGAATTGTTTTAGGTAACCGGAAGTTGTCAATCTTACTGTAAATATTTTAATTATTTTAAAGGGTAATATTTAGCTCAACTAAGCTAGACCGGTTTCGAATATTCGCCAGTCAATAAAAGTAATTGAATGCAAAAAGGTGTACTTAAGGCACATGATGTGTATATATACGAAGCTTAGCGAAGGCACGTAAAGGTGTGTCGAAGGTCTAGGGATTTGAGCTCAAGGTATTGAAAGTGTATCGAATGCATACTGTAGCGTATTCGCAAGCAGCGCAATGAATAGCACATTAATACAAATTGAAGGCATCCTAAAGTATCGAGACTGATTGAAGGTAAAATAACAAGAAGTAAAAATAAAATTTAAATTGTCAAAAATGCGTACCTGCATTCCTTCTCTTTTGCCACATAGCATTTTTCCATTTACGCATTTTGCCACTTAAACAGCAACACATTTCTATTTTTTAGTTCCGCCGATCTATCTTTCTGGAATTTGCATCTGTTTTGCATCTTAGTTTCCCTTGCCGTTTTTGATTTGTTTCAATAGTGATCGATGTTGTCACGTACGAGATTAGCACTCTAAGTGTTGTTAACATTAATTATTACGAATACTGTATGTGTCTTCAATATCCATGCTTTTCGTTGTAGCCTACATGTGAACGTGAAAGTAATGATAAGATAGATGCTGTTTGTTGGGCTTTTCAGATTATGCGTGTATACTTTGCTTTCAATTCATACAGCTCGATTTTGTCTTTAACTCAAATTGTAGGAGCCGATGTTGTTGCTGCAGTGTTAGTCGTCATTGTCCCGGGACTAGATAAAAAATTGAAGTAAGTGGCATCTCTTCTTTGTTTACTAATTTAAACTGTATATTTGGTAATTCTGTCACTAAATTTGTTATGAAATATCTCTAATTATCACTAAAATTTATCATTACTGCTATCCGAAGAATAAAATGTAAGGGTAACTTGTCGTAAGGTTTGAATTAAGTAGGATGTTACGATGGAAACGGAAATCCACCGGAGTCGGAATCAGAATTCTATATTGTATGATATAGGCCTACAATGTTCATACATTGAGATCATTATTGGGTTATTATACGCTACTTATCGTTTAATGTTGCTTACACACATTTTCTTTCAGATATTAGGTAATGATGTTTATGAAATATTCTCATCAGGATGCAAACACTAAATGAAATGGCCAGTATTTTTGAATGCTCTGTGGTAATTAAACGCCTAAGCCTTAAGAATCAGTGTCCAATTACTTCTGTGCTGAAGCCTCTATCTCAACGATTGGACAAATTTTCAAATACTGATGAATCATGTTATCGTCATTCTCCGATTATTTTGAATGTGATATTGAATTAGAAAAACCTGAAGAAAAATTAACGAAAGAGTTATCATATGAAGAAGTTAGGGATTGCTGTGGCATGGCTTCTCAACAGCTTGAAGAAGAATCTGACGATGAAACTATTTGCTACTCGTTTGATGATGTGGCAATGGAGTTGTCTGGCAGTGAATCTGTGAATGATAAATCTATCAGAGAAGTTAAATCTAAAGTACTATCTGTCGAAGAGAGGAAAATCCTTACAGGTATTAATAAAATGGGAATTTGAATTATGTTGTTATTGCTATACTTATAATTATTATTGCTATTATTATTCATATTATTAGAATTATTTTTATTTACAAAATTTTATAAAGTGTCATGGCATGACGTGGATTGAGTCTTCGAAACATGTTTGCAGAATAGACATGAGTACAAATAAAATTAGGCAATATAAAAAGCGACTTGGTATAAATAATTAAATAAATAATATTAAGTTAGTAAACTTAATATTAAATATACTAATCCAAACTAACTAAGCTTAGACTTGTAAACTTGAGAATTAGACTTTGAAGCTATATGATCACAAGAGCGGCTGGAGCCAGTGGCGATAGCGGTAAGGTATTCGACCACGGATCAGTATGTGTGGGGTTCAAATCCTGGGCTCACCCGTCACTGACATGGCTTCGAGTGAGGAACTGACGTTAATATTAGCTTTTTTAGTTCATGAATTTCTACATATTCAACTCGCTCATCAGTCCTTTAGGAAGCCAGTTGTTACTCATAGATTCTGAAGCTGCTGCAGTGGCTTGATGAATGGCTTCATTTGCTGAGAGTTAGCTCAGCGAATGAGCCTGTGATGTAATCAGGAAGGTTTTAGACTGTGAGTCAGCAGCTGCAGAGATTAACTACAACTGGTGCTCGTTGTCACTGATTTTATAACTTAAGTTGGCATCTTTATTTAATGATGTTTTACAGCACAGTTACTGCTTAATTTCAGTGCCGAGGCAGTAATGGTTGAGCTACAATTTCACATATAGAGTTGAGAGATAAAGCCAATATTAGGATTATTTGGAAGTTATATACCATAGACCTGCCAATAGTGAATGTACTGAGAGAGAGAGCCATATTATATGTACTTATATTATAGTTAATATATTTTTATATTTAGTCCTACATACAGTGCTTCTGCCAGAGTTTTTCATTTCCAGTTTAAACGGCTGCGCCTAATTGATGTAATAGCTATGAGTGTGCATTCAGTAGATGAATGCAGTTAGGCCCAGTAGCATTTTACTCTTAGCAATTAATGTAATAATACTTTGTGTGGAAGTGTATGTGTGGGTTTCAAATCCTGGGCTCGCCCGTCATTGACATCGCTTTCGAGTGACTGACTTAACTTAAAACTTAAGTTAAACTGATCTTATCATTAGCTTTACAAGCTTTTTACTTTCTGTGTTTCTCATTTAACGCAGATTTAGTTGATGCGATACAGCAGGGCAAAGCTTCGACAGATTCGAAGTGGAGAAATGAGTGCCCTGAGTGTAAGAAGATCCTAGGCAGCCCTGATGGACTGAGCCAGCACATTCAGCGTGTTCATCTATGTGTCAAACGATACACGTGTGCCGACTGCCAGAATTCCTTTTTCTCACTAACAGATCTACGTTATCATTCCAAGAAGAAACACAGCACTGTGGATTTAAAATTTCATTGCAGTGTGTGTAAATACAGTTCAGAGTTTAAGTATGACGTTACAGCGCATTTTAATTTGGTACATTTAAAATCTTCTAGAAGAAATCAAAAGCGTATATATCGTTGTTCGTGGTGTGATGAGAGTTTTCTACATATCTATGCTCTCAAGCAAGCAATACTAGATCTGTCTACGACAGAGAGAACCCATTTGAATGTTATCATTGTAACAAGACGTTCACTACAAGTACTGATCGTGAGCGGCATGTAGCATCAGTGCATTTCATGCAGAGATCATTTGAATGTCCAGAGTGTGACAAGAAGTTCTCTCGGAAAGGTGATGTAAATCGCCACCTGCGTAATATTCATCTTAGAAACTCTGGTCCTGAACTGATAGCAAGACATATAAAATTTTCGCGACATTCACAACCAGGAATCTACGAAAGATTTGCCCTTTCTGCTGGGAAGCCCTTTGCATGTGATCAGTGTAGCTATAGATCTTCGAGTAAGGAGGCTATTGAAGTACACCGAAGAGGTGTACATGAAAGATTGAAGTGTTTCTCGTGTGAAATGTGTGATTTTAAAAGTGTGATAGCTAGTGGTCTCACGGCACATAAGAAAGCTGTTCATGATCAACTAAAACCTCACTCTTGTTCTGAGTGTGGAAAAACCTTTGCACACAAACCCAGTGTCAAGTCACACATTGAAGCTGTGCATTATAAGCTGAAGCCATACTCTTGTATGATATGCAGTAAAGCTTTTGCAAAAGAGCGCGATGTAAAGAGTCATTTAAATTTTGTGCACTATAAGCTAAGACCACACTCGTGTACCGTGTGTTCTAAATCATTTGGAGAAGAACGTCGTCTCAAGAGGCATGTGAAACATGTGCACAATATGCCGAAACCATACTCTTGTGATAAGTGTAGTAAAACGTTCACTAGTCAGTTAAACCTGGATATACATGTGACATTTATACATAAAAGAAGTCATGATAAACATCTTCATGTGCCTGCACATGTTTGCACTGAGTGCGACCTCAAGTTTACAAAGAAAATTGACTTGCGGAGGCATGCAAGGACAGTGCACAAGAGTGGCATGCCAAACTAGAGTTAGCGTTCACTTAGAAGCTTTGATTTTGTGATGAAAAGAGGATGAGGATGAGGAACTAGAGGATAAGGAACTAGAGGATGAAAATGTTTAAGTACCAACTCCTCATGATGTATGCTTTTTAAGGTTATAGTACTACGATGGAGGCCAGTATTTTGTAATCATATAGTATTATGCCTATTCTTAAATCAAACTTATATTTGGTAATTGATCTCACGCATCATATTGCATCTGCAATATTTGTTTTACTTTGCATAGCTTCCATATAGTCTTTTGGGTACTGCTGTGTTTCGCAAGAGCCGATCCTACTAAGAAAATCAATGGTAAATCAAATTAGAAGACTTATTGACATTGGGGTGTGATAAATGCCTCTGTGAATTCACCTGGTTGAAATTATCTGTTCTGGTTGAAAAATGATAGTGAGCAATGTTGTTATACATTCAAGTTCTAAATGCGCTATTCATCGCGGTCATGTGTCATGACAACAGTAAGCTTGACTGCTGTCACACGGGAGAATGTTGAGACATTCTGTCGCCCCACTGAAGTGAATCACACGGGAGACTATTGATACATTCTATCAGTCACTGGAGTGGGTTACGTGGCAGAATGTTGATACATTGTTGATACTGGCTGGAGCCAGTGGCGATGTCGGTAAGATACTCGACCGCGGATCAGTACGTACAGGTTCAAATCAACAGCTGTTTTGATGACGTTTTTTTATTTCCTGTAGCTTTTTCTTGTTTTAACTTATAGAAATATAATGTGTAGTCGTAAATTTCTTACTTTGTAATATAAAATTTCAAAGGAAAAACATACAAACCTTGATAAGTTTAATCAAGGAAGCAAAAATTCTTTGTACTTTTAATTTTTTCTTTTAATTTAATTTTTGTAAAAAAAAGTCTTTGGACTGACTATCTGGATTTTGTAATTTGCACCGTTTTGAACCTTCTTTTTGCTCGCCGGCTTGATTTTGTCTCAGTCGTGCTCGATGTTGTCATTGATGACAGTAGCACTCTAATTGTTGTTATTATTATTAAAAGTTGATCTACTTAATAATAATAATAACAATTAGAGTGCTACAGTCATCAATGACAACATCGAGCACTATTGAGACAAAATCAAGCCGGCGAACAAAAAAGAAGGTCCAAAAACGGTGCAAATTCCAAAATCCAGAAATTCAGTCCAAAGTTTAGGCTTAGTAATACAGGCTTACAGATACAAATACTGCACAGAACATCCCCACGTAGAAGTATCTTTGGAAGTATCGATCATATGCTAGCTAGAAAATTGAGTAGTATACATAAATAAATATTAAACAAATAAATAGTGAGTCAGGAAAAAATACTAACCTAGTTGGAATATTACGGTGGCTCGCAACTGCCATAATTTTTTTTTAAACAAAAAAACAAACAAATCTTTGTTACTATAAATAGCCACTTTGTTACTATAAATAGCACACTAGCAGTATTTATATCACACATAGTCGATGACAACATCCAGCACTCGACCTTGAATCAAAGGCCAGCCTATGTGCAAAAAATAAAGTTTATTGTCAATGACAACATCGAGCACTCGATCTCGAGCCAAAGCCAAACAGATGAGCACAAAATTAGGTCAAAAACGGTGCAAATCCAAAATTCCGTTAATTAGTCATGTTATGTGAATTCGTCAATGACAACATCGAGCACTCGATCTCGAGCCAAAGCCAAACCGATGAGCGCAAAATTCGAGTATCTTGCCGACTTCGCCACTGGCTCCAGCCAGTGGCTAAGTCGGTAAGATACTCGACCTCGGATCAGTTGATGCGAGTTCAAATCCTGGGCTCGCCGTCACTGACATCGCTTTCGAGCGAGGAAACTGACGTTAACCTTAGCTTTACCATTTTTATCTGTGAATTTTTAAAGTGAATTTTAAACGAGCCTTATAAAATATATAATGTTATACTGTTAGATACCATAGGCCTACGACTTGTGCATGTAGATTTAATATATGCAGTTGTATTGTCTCTAGTTTCTCTCTTTAACATCAAACACTTTCCTTTATGTTCTATTGCAGGCTGTGCAGAAATAGCTGAGATGAAAATAACTGAGGTTCGTTTCTATTTCACTAAGTCAGGCGAAAAAGAGTTCTGTTAGGTTCGGCTTGGCCAAAATCAGGGGTCGGTTCGGGTTCGGCCAGTATCAGGGTTCGGTTCGACCCAAATTCCAGATTTCAGGGTTCGTTTCGGTTCGGGTTAGGTTCGATTCCCATCTCTATTATAGAGTAAGTGAGAACTGCATTTCGTTTTTTTATCTTTTTTTGGTTAGAAAATTTTAATTTTTACGATACGTCATGAAATTAACACTATTTCAGCAATGAGTATACATAAATTTTTCATTCTGAAGCAAATTAAATATGTGTTGAAAACAAAGTATTTTTGACGACGTCATTTTCTTATTTCTATATTTTATTTGTAAACAAATCAAAATAATAGGCCTACTTAGAATGTCAAATCGACACTGTCTATTCGTACAGCAGGCACTAAATATTCTTCAGGATTTACCGAGCGACCATTCATAGGCTATATTGAAGGTGATCGTGAATCAAAAGTACAATTTGATGGTACAATGGATGATGTAGACACAGGTGATATTTACCACAATGACGGCGAGTCGAACTATGATTCTTCTAATTGTTGTTAGGCTATATTGTTATATTCTGAAGTCAAGAGCAGCTGTGAAAGCACATGGGACGATCAACAAGCAGCTGCTGCCCCAATTTCAGATATGCTAGCTAGAGGAAGAGATAAAAAGGTAGAAAGGAAGAGCCTAGAGGACGAGGCAGAAGTTCTGTTAGGCCTGATGCTGAACAGGCCATGAGTGATTGATGTCGCTGGTCATCATTAGGGGAAAGGCTCCTAATTTGGATCATTTAACAAAGATTATATTTAACTTCAAAAATTATGTTGCCAACAATGCAATTTATTTTAATTATAGCCTAAGTGTACTTGCATAATTAAGTAGAGGAACAAAGAAATTTACTCTACATAGTGAAATATTGGCCTAACAAATATATTTACTATGGCCCTACAGGTGTTAATGGTTCAAATTAGGGAACGGTAGGCCTACCCTAATTTAAATCACCATAGTTCAAATTAGGAAATGGCATTCATAATGATAGGAACAATATTTCTTATCAACTATTCGAACCTTATTAGTAGGCCTATACTATAATATAATACTGTAATATTCATCAAGAATTAAAAAAACATTTATTCATTTGAGAACGACATCGCCACTGGCTCCAGACAGTGGCGATGTCGGTAAGATATTTGACCTTTGATCAATGTGTGCAGGGTTCAAATCTTGGACTTGCCCGTCACTGACATTCGAGTGAGAAACGGACGTTAACATTAGCGGTACCAGCGTTTTAAAAGCTATTAGGTACAAAACACATCAACATAAAAACATGAGCATGAAAACTTAAAAGTGGTTTAATCAATAAATCATCAATCAATAAGAATTTATCGTCCGGTTCCTCGCCATAAAGCAATGTCAGGGTCGTCTCTGGCATAATCTACACAAACAGAACAAAACTAACATGTGTTCATAAGAGGTGAAAAAATAGATTTAGGTCAACTCTCGTAAATTTACTATGGATTATACTCGTCATTTCTTTTTCACCGTACCCTCTAGACCAGGGGTTCTTAAACAGTGGGTCGCGATCCGAAAGTGGATCGCGAGTATGGTCTCGGTGGGTCGCCAAGGGTCTCCAAAATAATTTTTTTAATACATAAACTTACATTAATTTAACTTACATTAACCTTACATTAATTTTTATATTGGTTTTGAGAACTCCCAACAAGAACAACAGAAGAGGAAATTTTAAATTGTGTCAACAAAATTTTAATTTATCTCAGATAACAAACTAAGGGGTCAGACTGTCCAGGAATTATTATAATCAATTACTATAACCATAGATCATATCTCAATATATGAAGGTTAAACTTCACATCACATGTTAATTTGCATTCCCTCATTACTTAATTTATTATTATCGTTTCTTAACCTTGCGATTCTAACGCAAAATAAGTTCTAATGAACATACGCTGAAATAAATATAAACTCTCAATGCACAAAGGTCAATTTTAACATCAAAATAGTAATATGAGTGCGAATAAAATTAATTCCAGACATAACTCACATAAGTGCAAAATAAAACATGTAACACATATGACTGGGCTAAATCACGATGCAACGTCAAGTTACCTTTTATTCCTACCTTGCTTTAAAGACTAACTTGCAAAAAACATGTCAGATCGTAATGTAGGCTACAATTTATTTAAATAACTCTAAATATACAACTGGCGATTTGAAAAAAATACGCAACTTGTCCATGGTGCAGTTCAAAACAATTTACAGTACTTTTTAATAGTATAACTCAAGGATACTTCTTCAATGCTATAAATTGCAGCCACTACTTGTAATAATGCAGCAAAAATTAAATATTCCGCACTCACAGAGCTAGCCTTCAATATTGAATAAAATTTTAATATCTCAAATCATTTTAGAAACTTCACAAACTGAATACAAAAATTGCACTACAATGGCTTCAAAGTACATAAACCAGATTTCTTATAATACATACATACATACATGCATACATACATACATACATAGATACATACATACATACATACATACATATAAACATACATACATACATACATATATATATACATACACGCATACATGGCCTACATACATACATACACATATACATACATGCATATTATGAGTAGGTGTGTGTGTGTGTGTTTGTGCATGTGTAGGCCTAGTGTGTGTACGCGAAAAATATTTCACTGAGATGCTAGTAAAAATAATATAATAACTCAATAATATGAATAATAATAATATAATAATATGAATAATAATGTGATAATTACGTAGGCCTTCTAGTGTAATTCATAGAATAAAAAATTAAAAACAGTTGAAGTGTCAGAGGCAATCTCGACCATTGTAAACATTGAGTTTTTGCTGCCATTCTTTACAATGGAAGAGTTAGGACGTGCTGCTTCTAGAAATTCTTTTATACAGTGGTAATGCTATGACCTAATATAAGTGTCAAAATTTTGGACTGCTTGAATCGTTGCTATAATGAAACGTTTTGATTTGATTGAGGGTTGACCGAGAATTTCATAAATTGGTCGTATTGAAAGCACGTATACCAGCTTTCTCTCCGGATAAGATCCGACCATGCGGGACTTAATGTTCGCTTTGGTGGACTTTAGATAAGAACCTTTATACTTGAGCTGCATGGGCTTTGTATGGCCCCATACAAAGCCCATGCAGCTAAGTATAAAGGTCATCATAGTGCCATCTACAAACAGAATGGGAGTCTTCTCCCGGGGGAAAGTGAACTCAATTTTTAAACACATTTTTGAAAGAACATAAAACAATAAAAATATTGAACATATACATGTATACTGTATAGTCTACATATATATATATATATATATATATATATATATATATATATATATATATAGACATGTATATATATATATATATACATGTATATATAAATATATATAGATGATATATAGAGATACGTATATATATAGATATATATATATATATATAAATATATATATAGGTAATATATATATAATATATATATATCTATATACACATATATATAATAAATAATGGATATATATATATACATGATATAGCACATATACATGTATATATATATATATATACACATACATGTATGTATATGTATATATACATATATAGGCCTATATATAATATTATATTGTATAGGCCTATACAGACTCACTACCATCATTATCTTTTTCCGATAAGTCCTGAAAGTGCAAAACAAAATGTGCATAAGAAATTGAATAAAAATTAGGCCAACAAAGAGGACGCAAGGCATTCTATCCAGTTGAACACCCAGTTTTCATTCTAGTATATTTTTCCAGTAAAAGACTTGTATAATGGGAGGGCAACGCATGAATAGTGCTGAATTTAATTTGAGAAGAGAAGTTGTATTTTAAACAAAGTATATTAACAAGTAAGAAACATACATGTTTTTGCTGAGTCAGCAATGAAGTTCTTGGCTCTTATAAAGTTTTGATGAAATTAGTTTTTGAATAGTTGAGTGTGTAGAATGTTTTCATGAATAGAAGAGATATGTTGGGTTTGGCTTATATTCATTTTGTGTCTTTAAAAAAAAGATAGTTTAAGAGTAAGATTTTGAAGAATTTTCTGCTGCCCCAATGTAGAATTAGGATTTTACAATTTTATGAAATTAAAAATTCAAGAAGGCATACTGGGAATGTATAGGCCTGGTTGTCTCTTAAAGAATTTCTTTTAGTTAATTTATACCTATTGTAAGAAAATGCATTTGGGGACTATGAGAGGTGACAACAGCATCTACATGAAGACTGAATGGTGGTTTAGAGTTTAAAGTGTGGATTGTGTGATTGTGTTATACTAATTTTATCTGCAATGTTTCACTCTTCTCTAATTCCTCAGTGTTTCAACATTAGCTGTAGTTGTTATTTAATGGTAATTCAGTTTGGTTGATGTGAAGTTCTTAAATGATTCTAATTATAACATGACATAAGCTGAAAATTAACCCCAACCTTTCAGCAAATATGTGTTCTACTAGGATTGAACGATTGATTGGTTGATTGATAATAGAGTGACAAGCACATTAACTTGAAGGTGACGGGACAGGATGGCAGCGTGGTCCACTTTAGATCAAGGAGATGACTCCACTGAGAAAACTCATGTCCGCTTACTGTGAGAGAACTGTGAGTAACACACATACATCCAATGTCACACACACATACATCCAATGTCACACACACATACATCCACTGTAGCACAACACATACATCCACTGTCACACACACGTACGTCCATTGTCACACACATACATCCATTGTCACACACACATACATCCACTGTCACACACATACGTCCACTGTCACACACACATACGTCCACTGTCACACACACATACATCTATTGTCACACGCACATATATCTAGTGATGAAAAAAACATGTTTTTTTTGGTTCGTGTTTTTTTTGTTTTTTTGTTTCTTTCGAAATGTATGTAAATTAAATTAATTGTACAAAAGTGTTATTAAGTTACTACAATATTACTAATAATTATATAATATTACTATTATTTATTTATTATTTTAGCTATGCTGAGATCAAGGGAAGATGATGATGATCATTTATTAATAAAACCACTAAAACTCTGTGCCATCAAATGCACCTAGTTATTGAACATGATATTTCACTAATTTTTGACAAAGTTTTCGGAGGATTACTGCACATTTTATTAATGTCATAATTTCATAATATTAAGAATTAGGTAAGCCTTGTAGATTCCAGGAATTTGGTCTCCCGAAAATAATATTAACCTATTCCTTATTTCCATCATCAATCTGACTAACCGCAGATTGTTACAATAAATACCATAAACAATGTAGAAGATATGGGCAGAAATGATAAAACTAAAGAAAAATCTGAAATGGCACCTCATATGATAACATATAAAAATTTTAATGAAATAAAAAGATGAAATTTAATCATTTGATTCTTCTTAGTGGTTTGTATATTCAAGTACATCAGGCTAGGGTAGGGAAAGCATTAAAATGTAAGGGATGATCAGATTCACTTGAAAGATTGAAAGCCATGTGTTAGCCTAGCAGATGGCTTATGAATGATAATAGAAGGCATTATAATGAGGCTACATTGATTTGTCTTAGAAACTGATTAAGTTATTGTTCAAGTTGATTTATTCCAAAAAATATGTACATTTTACACTACTGTAGGAAATCAATATGTCTTCAAGTATTTCAATAATGTGCTAAAATTGTACCTCATTGGTGGTTTATGATATTTTAGAATTTCCAAATAAATGCAGAATAACTTTGTTTTTGTTTCTATGACAACAGAAGAACTATTGCAAAATTGGATTACAAAATTATCTTCTTATTTGTTAATTTTTTATGAAAATTTTTTGTTGTTTTTTTGCGTTTTTTTGAATTGTTTTAAAACAAAAAAAACATGTTTTTTTAAAAAAAACAATTGTTTTAAAACAAGCTCACATCTCTACATATATCCACTGTCACACACATACATCCACTGTCACACACGCACATACATCCACTGTCACACACATACATCTACTGTCACACACACATACATCCACTGTCACACACACACGTTATGATGGATTAGTAGGACTAGTTGTAATGTCTTATTATGTGTGTAGGGAGTTAAGTTGGATTAATATTAGTGAATTAATGTGCCATACTGTGTGTAGGGAGTTCGAATGGATTAGTATTGGTGAATTAGCGTGTCATATTATGTGTGTAGGGAGTTAGAAGGATTAGTAGTGGTGAATTAACGTGTCATATTATGTGTGTAGGAAGTTAGAAGGATTAGTAGTGGTGAATTAACGTGTCATATTATTATGTGTGTAGGTAGTTAGAAGGATTAGTAGTGGTGAATTAACGTGTCGTATTATGACACGTTAATTCTGTCGCCCCACTGAAGTGAATCACAGGGGAGACTATTGATACGTTCTATCAGTCACTGGAGTGGGTTACGTGGGAGAATGTTGATACATTGTTGATACTGGCTGGAGCCAGTGGCGATGTCGGTAAGATACTCGACCGCGGATCAGTATGTGCGGGCTCAAATCCTGGGCTCGTCCGTCACTGATATCGCTTTCGTGTGAGGATACTGACGTTAACCTTAGCTATATCAGCTTTTACATTCCATCAGTCATTGGAGTGAATCACCTGGGAGAATGTTGAGACATTCTGTCAACTCACTGGAGTGAGACACAGTTATATCAAGATCAAATCAAGTCATGGATGAGAATATCAATACAAAGACAGGATCGTCATCAAACAATCATCTACGAACACTGTATTCTGATTCTTTTAACAAGCAAAACATTCAATAATATCATAACGGACTGTTTATGACATGCTGCAGAAAACGTTATCATAGATGTAGTTCTGAAGATGCATCATTGTTGCTTCACTGCTTTTTTATTGGTGAATTGTAAGAGCTTCAGTAATGCATACAATAGTCATCTTCAAATGTTTTATATATTTCAGATAAAGCAGTAAAATATTATATGAAATGCGCTGTATTGTTTCTTATTCTGGAATCCAGGATTCTATTTTATTGAGCCCTTTTTGGCTGTGCATATTATTTTCTGATTCCGAAATAAATGTGTCAGTGCTGTAGTAAATCTGTTGGTAAATTGATTGGTCTTTGACCGTCATATATGACATACTTATCGCATTAATTCGATAAACAAAATTTTACTGAGAAAAATCCTAGAACTGCCTAGACTATTGAATATGAAATGTTGCAAAAATAAAGTATTTAAAGTATAACTCATTGCTACGATAAAGTTTATAATATTAGTTCTTTAAATAACTTATTTCTTTTAATTATTTAAGTATAAAATAAATTACATAATGTGGTTCATACCGATTGGATGGCTAAGCTAGTATCAGGCTACTTGGTAAGCAAAAGGCCATCATCTAGAATATAAGCTAGGCTGTCTAGAATAGTATCCCCTGTGGTATAGAAAGAAACATTAAACTTTAATTAATACAGGTTTTCTTTCTCCATTCTGCACGATTTAGTAAACTTAAAGGATTGCTACTGTATGTATTTAGACTATGAATACACCTTATTGCATTTGAATAAATTTTAACACGAATACATCTAATTAAAATACAATAAGTTTTGTGGTACTATTTTACAGTTTCATCCGTACTGTTAATTACTACAATAGAGAAATTAATATTATTATACACTACATGTATTAATTGAATGTCTGAGTTGACATTTCACCTGTCTAGTTACTATTGTCACAAAGGTGTTGTATATTGAAATCTTAGATGAACTTTCTGCGATAATATTTTCGCTAATATTGTCAAATTTAATGGCAGATTCCAATCTTGAAAGCATGTCAGTGATGAGGCAAGCACTGGATTTGAACCCTGCACCTATTGATCCGCAGTCAGACACCTATCTGCTCATGCGACTGGCTTGGCCATTGTATACTATGTTTTTGCTATCATCTGCCTTACTGTTGTCATGGATGAGGTTTTAAAGTAGAATGTACAGTATCTACATGTCTCGTAAGATGTGAAGACGTACAAAAACTCTTGCTGCACAAAGAACATGCATAAGGTTTTTGTTTACGATGGACAGCTTCGATATGCGTCTTGAGAGATTGCTTTGTTGTGAAACTGCTGCCACATTCAAAGCACATGAAAGGTTTAAGACCCCTGTGAACTGTGGCAATATGACTGTTGAGGTGTACCGCTTGACTGAAAGCTTTACCGCACTCATCGCAAGAAAACCTTTTCTCGTTGCAGTGTACAGCGATCCAATGTCTATTAAGAGCTGCTTTTGTTGAGCCTTTATATTCACATGCTGTGCAGGGATATCTCCTGTCTCCATTGTGAACAATTCTCAGATGCTTCGTTAGATTTGCCTTGGACGAGCACTTGTACTCACACTGTGAACACTGGTGGGGCCGCTCTTCTGTATGTACGGCAGCGACATGTAGCTTAATGCAGTGTCTGTAGTTAGAGGTGTAGTCGCACATTTCGCAGGAGTATTTTATTTCTCCGTGTACACGTTTGATATGCTGCGTGAGATCAGACTTGAGGCCGTACGACCTCTCACACTGAGCACACTGGTGCTGCTGGTTGATCGTGTGCTGACGCTGCTGGTGCTGTCGCAAGTACTCCGCTCTGCTGAAAGATTTCATACAGAGAGAACATTTGTAGAGACATTCTGAGTCACCTGCCACTGAGCTGTCTAAAGTTGACTCATCTGAAACAGTAGAGGTTAAAAAAGAGGTTAAAAATAGCAAAAGTAGATGTTTTGTTCGTAATGTAACACAACTCCAGTTGAAAGTCTCCTTGCTTTGTCTCAGATTTTGTAGTTTCCACTATTTCCTCAGATTTGTAGTTTTCAATATGTCCTACTTCAACCCTTGGTTATTAGTAATCATTACCTTTTTATTGTGCATCGATTGCAGCTGGTGCGGATTTATGAATAACCTTCCTACATCCCAGGTTTATTCCTTCAAATCCAAGTACTAACTGGCCTTATGTTGTCAAACTTAGTTTATTGAGGCGAATGCTAAACTAAGTGTGCTAAACCCAGTCCCGATATGACGTCAGGGTTGGACTTAAGAAATAATAATAAAAATTTAATTTTCTACCAAAATGTTTGTGTTTTTTATTCATTGTTTAAAAAAACGGTTAAAAATATTTGTTCTAAAACAAGCTCACATCTCTAGTAACAACTATATAGGCAACAACAATAGGAACTGGAATAGAGTTCTAATATTATCCCTGACAACATTAGTCTGTCATTAGCCTTACAGTGAGAGTTAACAACTGAAAATCAGAGCGCAGTTGTGGCATCTAATAATGAATTTTTCAAATAAGATTTTACAAATTAATTGGTAGTTCTTGCATATAAATACTTAGTAGTGAAAAGTCTAGTATGATATAAACTATGTGAGTGATTATGCATGTTATCAATGAATATATCCCAAGTGGCATTTGACACAGATAAATTCATAAAATTCTGATATTTATAGATTAATTTAATTAAGCTAGTTATATCGTTATTGTTGATTCTTTAACTAGTGCATTATTATTTATTAGTTAAAATAAATATTATGTTATAATTATATATATATATATATATATATATATATATATATAATCATTATAATTATTAGTTAGAATACATAATAGTATCTGTCTACGATGTAGCTTTCGGAAGCTGAAACAAAGTTAAATCTTGAATAGATGGACATATTGCAATATCAAACTGTGAATAGAATACAAAATAGCAATTCCTTAAGTCATGATTAATTGATCTTCTCAAGCATCACTGGTAATATGTAGAAATAAATAAATGTAGAAAATATCATCATTTATAAAGGAAAAGAATATGACAATGTATTACAAAATTAAATGTATTATAGAAATGTATCATTTAAATAATTTATAATTTGACAATGCTTTCAACAAAGTCTTAAAATGGAGACTAACTGTAAGCTTGGTCTGCAGATCTCTCAGTCGTAGTCATAGATTTGTCAGCATAAGCAATCTCATCACCTGACAACTCCTCCATTTTAACATCTGCCATCACATCAATGGGATTGGCTGATATCTCTGTACACAGACAAAGTGGTTCTGAAACACTTCAACCTTAATGGCCGTATTTACCAAGAAGACAATAAGTGTTTCTATACCTTATCAAGGGCCAGATATTAAGTCAAAAATTTTAAAAATGATGTTTATTAAGCCTGCTTAATATGTGGTAGGCCTACAAGTTTAACGATTTATTCTCTCGATATAGCGGGATTAAAGTTCTGCCGAGGAATGCTCCACCGCTGCAAAGTAAAATGCTAAGCTTAACTTTAACAATCAAATGGTTCATCAGCCGTAAAAACGACATTGTTGATTGATTTACATTACTTATAGTGCATGGTATTAAAGTTATTAGCCACACTTGATAAATATCAATTTTAACTTAATCTGCAAGGGAGGACTAAGTAATCAGCAGGTTTTTCCTGGTGTAAATTCTGATATATTCTGTTTAGACAGTTTGTCTAAACAGCTTAAAGTTTTTTACAGTATTTGGTAACATATACTTGGCCGCGGATCAGTATGTGTGGGGTTCAAATCCTGGGCTCGCTCGTCACTGACATCGCTTTCGAGTGAGGAAACGCTAACATTAGCTTTACCAGCTTTATCATATCAAACGATAGATCCATAAGTGTAGTGAGGCTCTGTGGGTTCAATCTGAGCAAGATGATCAGTCAGTCTCAGACTAAATCAGAAAAACCTTTTGGCCTAATTAGTTGATAAATAGAGTAAATCTTTGGCACAATCTTATAATAATTCATAATTTAGATCAGGAAATTTTTATCAATACATCATTCCATAAGTAAAATTTAATAGGACAGTAGTAGCAAAAGAAATATCCCCAACAATGTGAAAATTAGAATATGTTTGATGTGTAATGAATTTCGTAATATAGTCAAACCTGGCTCAGTTGTTTCTGGATGTACAGTTTCATCGTGATTCTTATACTTTTCTTTTGGAAGCATTGATTCATCATTATCAGGTTTAGAGTAATACTGTGCCACAAGTTGATCAGCAAAACCTTCACTGTCAGACATTTCTTCATTCGAGTCATTTGATGAACAGTAGCTTAGCTCAGACAGATTTAAATTCTCTTCAGATGAATCTTTCTGACATTTATTTCCAGAAAAACCTTTGGACCGAACTTCTCCATGTGATGTATAATTCATATCAGCGCACCCTTCTACTTGACAGTTGACTTTTAATTCACCTTCACATTTTTCAGATAGATGAGTATCAGTTTTACTTTCCTGACTTATATCCATTAAATCGCCATTTATTAAATTAATCCAACCTGTTTGTTTTAACAACACTTCTGTCTTCTTCTAATTGCTTTGCATAAATTTAAAACAAGTCTTACGGGTGCATTTTTGGTAGTCTAAGAATAAGTCTAACCCATTTTAGTCTGCTTGTTTTGATCGTAATCCTACATTTTTTTCGTATCTTTTTTAGATACAAATTTTTATTACTAATTATGCAAGGTTAGTGTATTTTAACTTAACATAATTATACTGGTTAAGGAGGTAATAATTTTGAAAATTTTGTTTATAAAACTCTTGTGAAACGTGAAACACATCTATCTCATTTTCTAAGTTCGATTTTAGTGTCCATAACTAACTATTGCATAGATATATTGGTGTAATGTAGGCATTAAAAAGATTATATTTATGTTTACTATTATTTATATCGTCAAAAACATTCGTTCTTGAGTAGGTTCTTGAAGAGAAATTTAGTATTTTTGTTTATAAACGTATTATCTTTTTCTTTCATTGAATTGAGAATAACTACTTATACTAGATTTCTGCCCCGACACACAGTGGGGAAGCTTATTATATATTTTTATATTTGAACATTAAATTCTTAAAATAAGGTCTGCTGGATTGGAAATATGAACCTTGAACCTGTGTATTGCGCAGAACACTATTGAGAAATGAAGGGCACACATTTCAATCAATAAGAATTTAACGTCCGTTCTAAACTTTTCTTTTAAATTTTTGCATAAGTAATTTATAGTACTAGTGTAGTTATAATAATATTCCAATAGTTTCAAGCTGATGCCTCTTTCAGACTCCTATATACGTATGTGTGATGTTAGAGATTGGATGATTAGCTCGACAAATTTGAATAAGATGGATTAATGACACTATCTAAGGTTATAATAAATATAGTATTTTAATTAATACTCTTTTAATTGTTACCCTCATGCACCGATGTCCCAAAGAGGCCATTTCTATTCCTTGAGTCAAGGACTTACTATGATTTTATCTTGATCTTTTTGTATCGTTTGTCAGTTGATGAATATCAACTGACAAACGATACAAAAAGATCAAGATAAGATCTACAACACACTCGTCAGACTTCAGTTACCTGATTTGTTATATAGGCCTACTTTAGAGTAAAACAGGCGTCGAATGTAAATCGCTAAAGTAAATTAATTAGCACAAAGCTGGCACGATCGGCTGCGTAGGGATACATTGTGATAAATTAGTATAATCAAACGATAAATCATTCAAATCAAGGCACTAATTTATCACCAAAATAGAATAGTTTTACTACAAATATTGCAGGTCACAGACAACTTAGTACTATTGCACATATAAACATACTATAAAACGACACATTATCATAGATCAAATATCATAAATACACACACAGCGCAAAATCTTGCACGAAATGTTGATATTGAGCAGGTTTACCAAAAAACAACAATGAAACAAATAGAATGGAGCTTTGAAGTTTTAAACTAATTGTGAAAATTGATTGCATGGAATGTCCTGCTGAGCCATTTATCTGGGTTATTTTTATTTCCAAATATCTTCCATGTCTACTACAAAATGAAAAACCTCGAGATATCCAAAACTCTGACTGAATTCTAAAGTAATATAACATCATTGAGTTGTAGATAAGACAATGAATTAACTGTTAATCCCATCTGACTACAGAGAATAAATAATGTTTACAGCAAGTGATTCTCTCTGCAACGTTCATGTTGAATCGTCGAAAATGCAGAAACCAATTAAATTTCTATTGGCCAGGACGCGTTAAAAAATAAAGAAATACGTCATATCATGTGAGTGGTGTCAAATTATAGAACGGGAAAGTTGTTAGTGACAGAGCATCTGCTTCACCAGTAATGAAGAAATAAGCAAAATACGTGAAGTTGTGGAAGAAATTTAGAAAATTAAAATTCAGAAAGTTGAAGCCATAGAAGAAATAAATGAGAGTGTGGAGAATTCAAGGGAAAGAAATGAGAATTCTAAGAAAAAATCTACAACAATACAAGAAAATACTGAGACAAAGAGAATCAAGAAAGATAGAGTGTAGAATTAAGAAGTATTAACAGTAAAACTAGGACATGAAAGAAAACAGGAACAAGAAGTAGAACAAGAACAATATCAAGATCAGATAACTCAGCTTAAGATGACAAGTGGTAGAACAAATTTGAAATTTTGAGATGGGATACAACCACACCAATACCTGACTCGCGTAGAGAGCAAGTGACCCGTGTTCACTTCCTTTCATATCAAACAAATATGAATAAGCTAAGCTACAGTTAACGTCAGTTTCCTCACTCGAAAGCAATGTTAGTTTTTAGTTCAATGTTTTTTTAATAGTTTTTTTCTGAATAGTTCATATCATTCGACAACATATGGATAACAACTCATAGAGGAAAACTGTCACTCCCAGATCAGATAGTTAATTGAGTATCTGACCTGTAATCTCCAATTAGCGAAATTAACAATTAACAGCAATAATATAATTAACAATAAATAAAAAATATAATTAACAGCACGGAGGCCAAGAACTTTTACAGCAGTCTCATAAATCGGTCACTGGTCATGTCATTGGTCATGACATTGCCAAAGAATTGGTCACTCTCTTCTTCAGTGCACTGCCAAGTGGCAAGTTCAAGGCACATATTCATACTCAATGTCTGTTTTCTCGCTCCATAAGAGCACTCCTTAGATCAACAAGTTAATCCCTTCACAAAGTCTATTCCTTATCCAAAAGGTAAGGTCACATTAAAATGTAAAAATTCAACCCTGAGCTATTATTAACCATGAAGAAGGACGAAATAACGTAAACAACCAAAATAGCAACTAAGAAAGGAAATTTGTAAGCACACACGGTAGTCATTGGTGTAGTCAAAAGATCAAAATAAAAAAGACATTGCTAATCGAATCATTGGTCACTTCAAACTATAGAAATTCAGCCCTGTGTTATTGCAGAGTCTTGAGATGAATTCTCTGCACAATGCATCGACCTCCAGTGCGCATCTCTATGATGTGACTGCGAGAACCTCACGCCGCATTTAGAACATGCAAACGGCTTCTCTCGATTGTGAACAGCCTTGATATGTCGCATGAGATGAGTTCTCTGCGAGAAGAAAAGTCCGCATGTCTGGCACTGATGATGTTTCTCGGCCAGATGAACAGCAGAGATGTGATACTTGAGCGCATAGCTGTTGGTAGAGCTATACACACACTGGTCGCACTGGTATTTCTTGTCTCCGTGCACACGCTTCATGTGCTTCGCTAGATCACCTTTCACGCAGAATACCTTATCACACTGTGTACAGCCGTGTCTCTCGACCACTTCGTGTTTACGCCGGATGTGGCTCTTGAGGTATTCGGCTTTGTTGAATGATTTCTCGCATTGGTTGCAGTGAAACTGTCCGTCAATGAGCTGCTGACACCACAGGCAACACTTCTCCTGATCCACCTTGTAGAACGACTTACAACATCGAGAACATTTCTCTCTAGGCGAGGATTTGTTAGATGATCGTCTTTTAGCAGATCCTCGTACATCTGCTACATAAAATTTAAAATTATAAATAATAATTATAGGTAAAATCAGAATTAGAGTGCTACTGTCGTCAGTAACAACATTGAGCACTGTGGTACCAAATCAATCCGATGAGCAGAGTGTAGGGTCCAAAAACGGTGCGATCCAAAATCCGGGAGTTCGGTCCGAAATAGTCATCATCATCATCATCATCATCATCATCATCATCATCATCATCATCATCATCATCATCATCATCATCCCTTAAATCCCAGTTTAAATATGGTAGGGATAAGAATAGGCCTTCTCAAATCCTCTCTGTCTCAAACCATATCATAAGTCAATCACCTATTGTTCATGTCCTTCTTAATCACAGCATCCCACGTCAATTGTGGTCTACCTCTCTCTAGCTTAACATCCAGCTCTTCCCTCCAAACTCTCTTTACTACATCCTCATCTGCCTTTCTCACAATATTCCCATACCATCTCAATCTCGATAAATAGTTAAATATAAATATATATAAATTAACATCATTAACATTTAAATAATATTGGAGTTTTATACCTATATCATGTTGATTTGCCGTTTTACTGAAACAACAACTATTAAATTTAATTAAATCATATTTACTCACAAAATTCATGGCAGCATGAAACATACAACACAAATCAAACAAACATAAATCAACGTAAAGAAAATAATCGTGCACATCAAGAAATCCCAAATTTTAATTTATTAAAATAAAATATAAACTCAATGACTCATAATATAAATTAAACAAATAGATACACTCGTGACTATTTAACTGTGGGTAGATCGCTTTCGAGTGAGGAAACTGACGTTAACTTTAGAGCTTATTTACAGCATATATATATATATATATATATATATATATATATATATATATATATATATATATAATAAGTACGTAATAAGTATATATATAATACATATATATAATAGTTCTTGCAGAGGAAGTTCTAGAGGAAGTCCTGGAGAGAGTTGGCACAGATAGACATTTGATAAATGTATTAAGAAATAGGAAGAAGAGTTGGATAGGACACATTGTAAGAGGGGAAGGTCTATTAAAAGAGGTCATAGAAGGTAGAATGGAAGGAAAACGAGGCAGGGGCAGGCCGAGATTAGGTATGTTGGATGATTTAAAGACCCACTCATATGTGGAAATGAAGAGGAAGGCGGAAGACATAGAAGAGTGGAGGCGTTATTCACCATGGGCCTGCCAGTAGGCAGTGCACTAAGAGATATATAATAAAATACATATCATATATTACAGCATACGATGTATGATATACTGTATAATGTATATAGCAGAGACACACCCTGCAAGGCGATTCTCTCAGCGTCAGTCCAGTGTAGAGCCGTACAGCTCTCATCCACAGTGTCACTGTCATACTCGTCTTTCACTTTAACGTCTGCCCTCAAGGCGTCATCAGCGACTGCCACACTAACATCTGACAACGAGTCATCTGGTCGCTCTGCTATCAAACGTTTACTCCGAGAGGTTTCATCTGAAAGTCATGAAATAAAAGCGTAATGGATGAACGTACTATTTCCATCCATTACTACGGAAATATAATATTAGGCACTATTACGGATTATAGTATACTATGTATCTTTGTCTCACTTTCCATCATCTGTTACAGTGTGAACTAAATATTTTAAACTCTTTACTTGTTCCAATGACTTTGATTCATTCGTTGAACACTCTCATCAGTTTTAATTTTTTATTATCTTAATAAAAATTCTCTCCAGAGGATAAAATATTCTCCAGAGGATAAAATATTCTCCAGAGGATAAAATATTCTCTAGAGGATAAAATATTCTCCAGAGGATAAAAATATTCTCCAGAGGATAAAATATTCTCCAGAGGACAAAATATTCTCCAGAGGATAAAATATTCTCCGGAGGATAAAATATTCTCCAGAGGATAACATATGTGTAGAAGCGTCAGAAAGTTTTCCGTGTGGGTGCGATGAGGATCGACGAACCTTGTTATGCTTAAATAGATTTAGGACAGGCGTCGGTTGGAGAAAGGTTGCAATGAACCGATGGGGTTACTATAATAATTCTACAGTATGTGAATGCGGCCTGGAGGAGGAGGACATTGACCATTTGGTGAACTGCAAATTGACCTTTGATTGGGTCACTAAAAGAAACATACATTAGCAGCTAAATAAATTTATTACTTGGCGTCTTCAAAAGACGTACAGTTTTGTAGTTGCTCAATTCACTATTTAAGCTATTAACTAATTTTAATTTTTTTATAAATTAGACATTCATACAGTAAATACTGTTGTTATAAATCATTGATCTGTGTATTGTATTCTACGCGTATATGTTACTGTATGTTGTATATATATTATATATATATATATATATAATATATATATATATATAATATATATATATATATATATATATATATATATATTTATATATATATATATATATATATATATAAATATATATATAATATTTATATCTGTATTTTTTACATTTTTATGTGCATTTGCTTGCTAGATATCGAGATAAGGCTTTACATAAGTGGCTTGAAATGCATTATGTTTTATTACCTAAATTCAGTTAAATAAACAGGCAATTGCAATGTGGCGATCACAATAGAGCCAGAGCTGTGTGCGTGGCTATATGATAAATATTATCTAGCACAAGTCAGCTCTAGTCGGAATTATAAAAAAAATTAAGAAAAGCACAAAGAAAAAGATGATGAAAATGGGTAATGTTATATGATTTAAAGATCCATACATACGTGGACACGAAGAGGAAAACAGAAGGCAGAGAAGAATGAAAGCAGTATATGCCACGGACCTGCCAGTAGGCAGTGCACTAGGATATAGCAAAAAGTATAAATTACCTATCCACATATGTTTTAGCACATATGCACATATTTTCAGAAACGAACTCTAGCGAGCTAAAAACCTCGCCTATTTTTACGTGTATTGTTGACAAAATATAAATTATATATCTATAGATAATTAAATATGTGTGGACTTATTCAAGAAGGAACTTCAGCTACATATTATCTGTATTATCTGAGTCAACCAATCCACAAACCTCGCCTGTTTTTACGTGTGTTGGTATATTTTCTTTGTGATTTTGATCGACTGGGTCGAGAAGATGTCTGAGTTCTGTAGCACTTAGTGACGTCACAACGACTGCGACCTGAAACATTCATGAGAGTTAAACACTGCAAGAAATTTCTTGACAGCAATGTTGACACAAACGCAAACCCATAAATATAAAAGAACACCACACCCTACAAAATGATGGCGACACTTCCGGTTCGATGTAAGCCCATTAAAAACAATTAAAAGACGTAATTATTAACAGAGTTTCATGAAAAAATTTAATGTAAACAAAAGAGTTTATTTGTTACCATGGGACTATATTGCAGTTCTTGTTACTGAATCTTCTAGTTCTCTCTAATACTTCGTTGCACAAACCCTACTTTACTCGACTTACACAAACACTATGTATCTATGTTTCTCAGACTTTCTCTTTGTCCACTTTGAAAGTGGACCAAGAGAAACTTTTCAAAGGTCTCAAAGGTCAACTTTTCAAAGGTCTCAACAGTCTAAGACACGAGTCTAACTATTTAGCTTTCCGTCGTGGTGTGAAAACATTGTTGTGGTCGCGTAGTTTTTCTACATGAAAGTATTATACACGAATGTATGTTTATTATGAGTATTTTGTATTATGAAGTCTGGAATGAGTGTTGCTGGATAGCGTAAAGTTCTGCTCATATGTAGAAATTTTTACTAGTTTAGATATTAATTTAAATGTAATTGTTATTCAGTTCTTGATTACAATTGAACTCTTCCTGTAAAGTAGTCTCGAAGACCGAGTTCGGCCACGACACTGCTATATAAGTTTTCGTTGTTAATAATAATAATAATAATAATAATAATAACTTGTAACCATACTTGGAATAAATTAGGCTAGAGTCTATCAATCAAAATTATAATAAATACATTCTCTCTCTCTCTCAATCTCTCTCTGTCTATTGTACTGACAAATGGCAGGTCCATGATATACATTCATACTCATAATCATCATTCACGATCCATATATAGCACAACAGGGATCAACAATAATCCCTTCACAAAATGCTGTTTTACTCATACCTTAAGTAACCTATAGCTAAGGGAAAAAATATGAATTCTGAGGTGTTTCTCATTGCCTTCGCCTGAAATACAATATATAAATCTATAATTTTGGTCACTTTAACAAATGAACTGATTTAAATCAGACATAGACGAGTTGGCCTGGATTTAAACACACGGTCAACTGCTTATCAGGTAAGTGCTAACTAACTAGACGAGTTAACCACGGATAACGTTTCCAATTTCTATGATAGGAAATTTACAGTGGTTTATGGTTCCTAAAGCGCTTTTTGACCCTCAAACAGGATATTTATATCATAAGTGTATGTCATAGACTTATGAAATTTACATCAAACACTTAGAAGTCAACACGCATTATAGTGAATAATCAACTATGTTGATATCTATCACTTTTTAATACCACATGTTTAATCTGTTAGGCAAATTAGACCATTTTCCGTATAGCCAGTCCAGTGAATGTCCGAGATTTTACTCTCAGATCAGCGCGGCTGGGATTCGAACCCACGAGGATTCAATTCACCTCAGGATTTGTCATTTAAAACTTCACGACGTTATCCCTACGTTATTTCGACATTCTATATATAATATAATAAATATATAATAAATATAATAAAATATATAATAATATAATATAATATAGTACAATAATTTAATAATATATAATAATTTAATATAATATAATATATATATTTTATTAAGTATATGTCATGTACTTATGACATTTCAATCATAAGTTACTAAATCGATGTTCTCTGGCGTTTAGTCGACTAAATGTAGAATTTAACACTAATAAATCTGTGTGCATTGCTATTGGCTCAGCATCGAATTTCGCTATCAAGCTCATGATTTTACAAGATAAAACTTTAAAGTGGATAAATCTTTTTAAGTACTTAGGTGTTAATTTCAAAGCTGATAACGTATTACAGGTGGATACTAATGCTATTATTAGAAGATTTTATACTAGCAGTAATAGTATTTTAAATAAATCTTTACATATGAATGATCTCACTAGATTATATCTTCTTGAAACCCACTGCTTCCCCATATTATCTTTTGCTACCGTTAGTATTGACTTGAGAAAAGACCAGATTCAAGACTTAAACGTACCTTGGAATAATGCTTTTAGATCAATCTTTCATTATAATAGATGGGAGTCCGTTAAGCCTATTATGGCGGGTCTAGGAAAATTAAATTTCAGACATATTAGGGTAAAGCTAGAAATTAACTTTTTAAGAAAGATCTGCATGTTACCCAGTAATAGTGTTCTAAAACATTACAATTAGGTATATTATGTATATTATTGCTAGCTTTGACAACCTGTGCAAGACATTTAATTTGCCTTTTAGTTACTCTACTATGTTATAAAATAATATATCTTACTGTCAAACTATGCACTTCTTACATAAATCTTTTTCAAGTCGGTGTGGCTAATTTTGAACTATATATTGATTTGCCTACTCTTATGTGCAATGTTGACTTTTTGATTTAATATTAATATTATTGGAGTTTTGTTTTGTTTGTTGGCCTATGCTCAATAATAGAATGTATGAAGTGAGTATTTTGAACCAATTAGGCTAACTCTAACTCTAACTGTGTAATTGATGGTGGTTTATTTGTGATCGTATTTCTTATGTTTATGCTGTTTGATTTGTTTACTGTTGGTTTTCTTCCTGTCAAATGTTGACGAATAAAGAAGTGGATATATAAGTATATGTCATATATTTATCTTATGACATTTATATCATAAGTCTATGTCATATACTTAGGACATTTAAGTCATAAATATATAATATAATGGGTGTAGTTGCTGCTTCGTAAAGTATAAATACTTTCAACTTGCGTAATCATCAAACCTTTCTTTGATACAGTCGTCACTTCAGTTTTTAACCTAGCGGCACATCCATCACCCGCTTCTATACAATTCTTATCTCTACTGCACGAATCCTGCTCTGTCTTGATATGACTCTCAGCTAATAAATAATAACAACAACAACAATAGTAATAATAATGATTAATAATAATAATACTGATAATAATAGTAATAATAGTACTATTCATAATAATAACAATAATTATATTATGAATAATATATAATGAATAATGATATATTTAAAATAATAATAATGATAATAGTAGTAATAATAATAATGAATAATAATAATAGTGATTATAATAGTAATGAATAATAATAATAGTGATTATAATAATAATGAATAATAATAATAGTGATTACAATAATAATGAATAATAATAATAGTGATTATAATAATAATGAATAATAATAATAGTGATTATAATAATAATGAATAATAATAATAGTGATTATAATAATAATGAATAATAATAATAGTGATTATAATAATAATGAATAATAATAATAGTGATTATAATAATAATGAATAACAATAATAGTGATTATAATAGTAATGAATAATAATAATTTACTTTTAGTTACAATAACAGCAAAAGCTGCTGAGGCAGTTTACCATTGCCATCCTATGATTTTACATAGTCGCTTCACACTGACCCAGACACAGCACAGCACTTAATGTAATGAGAAATGATTGAAGTATCAGTAATTACTGGGATAGGTAAATGTCAAAAAGTAATAAGCTGATGCTGATTATGATTTGAAACATGCTGAAATGAAACAAAAGATTGCCTCATGAAACAAAAGATTGCCTCCTTGTAGCAAGTTATAAAGTAAAAATACGTCACTAGAAATATTGTTCTATTATATAGCAATATAGAGCAATATTTAAAGTCAAAATTGGCTTCTATAAGTCAAACCATAGTCAAATTTGGCTTTCATATCACAAAATAAGATCAAAATTAGCTGCCATAAGTCCAAATATACTTAAAGTTACCCAAAATCCATCTAAAAACACCAGAAAAATAATAAAAATAACACCAGAATGAAAGGACAATAATAGTCAGTACTATTGTATATTTTATTTTCACTGAAATTTGAACTACCTTTAGTTTGAACTAACATCAAAATTTAAATTACACAAATATTTTTACAAAATCTTTTTAGAAAAACAACTTTATCCAAGGAAATTCAGAGGTGCTATGTACCAAGTTTTCAATGCTGATTTAGCAATTTGATGGGCCTTCTCTCGCAACATAGTACTTAGAAATATTTGCAATATTAAAGCTAAAGTGAATTACTTAAAGCACCGGCAGTTTATTACAAAAGATTGGAACAAATGTGACTCAACAGGATTTACAGATTCTATCCGATCAGTTAATTTAGTTTTCACCAGAACTGGCACATCTAAGTCATTCTTTTCAATTTCTAGTTAACTTCGTCATCCTATTCTAACATAATAAGGTTAAAGTATTTCACTAGTCATATATAACTACTATTAATTGATGTCTGTCTTTCAATAAAGATTGGATTTTTTTGAAAAATTGTTATAAAATAAAATACCAAGGAATTTTGATCCATTGCCTTACACTGGCTTTTCAGCAACGATACTCCACAGTGTTTTAATTTAATGCAACAAGTGTCTACACTAATACGTAAATAGTAATAGTGGTCACAAAAATAGGGTTACAAATTTTACAATATTTGTTATTATTGAAGTACACATACAAGTATAGATACAATCACAAGGTCATCAAAGAGGGCATATATACCCTATCTAGTTGATAGCCAGCAAACACGCAAAAACAGCCAAACATACATGTACATTTAAAATTAGCAAAAGTTACTAGCGAAAAAGCAGTAACGACTAACTATTAGTATATTTGTTATTAATATTTATCCTTCCTCTACTTAACTTTATGCCAGTAGCATGTTGGTAAGTTGCGTGACTGCAAATCAGTAGGTGCAGGGTTCAAATCCTGTGCTCGCACATTCGCTGACATGCTTTCAAGACAAGAAACTGAGGTTATACTTTGTTTTCACCTCTCTATGCAGTTTCACACACACTCACTTATTCTCACATACAGCGGCTGGAGCCAGTGGCGACATCAGTAAGATATTCGATTGTGGATCAGTATGTGCGGGGTTCAAATCCTGGGCTTGCCTGTCACTGACATCGCTTTCAAGTGAGGAACCTTAGCTTTTTTTTAGCTTTACCAGTAAGCTTATTTAAAATTCTCACTCTTCACAATCAACCCAATTACCTCTCATGCTGATTCTGTAGAGAAGACTAATCAGGTGTGTGACACTCGTGACCTGCCTGTACTGAGAGAGAAGATCCTGATAGACTTCGACTGCCAGGACTTCATTGTAGCTGCTGCACGTGACCTCTAAGTCAGTCGTTAATACTACGCCGCACTTTACAACAATTAATCCGCTGCTTATTTCTAGTTTGTACACAAGTAATGTGTCCTTTGTTCTGCTGCATATAAATCCGGCAGGTAATGTTCTTGCATTTAATTTGTTCTGTATCGAATCCAAACTACAGTCCTGAATAGTATCAGTAGCCGGACAGGCTTCAAATAATCCACTAGTTATCTCATCAGCTGCATCAGTACTCTGGGTAGATTGAATCACAGACAGCAGCGGTGGCGAACACTGTGATAGGGCTGACCCTTTCAGCCTTGAGTAGCTACTCTTGAGTGACGTTTGATGTGATGTTAAATCTATTAAATCTTCCTGTTTGTCCAGTCCAAAGCCGCATGTCGGACACTTCTGCACCATGATTTAATAAACTCTAATAATCTGAAATATGAAACAGGATTAGGATTTAATGGAAGATGGAAACGTCTAAATTTTACCCTGTTATTTTATACATTTAGCCAAATGTCATTCAATCCTTCTAACAGAATTTACTCAGCATTTAGAAAATGTGAGATGATCATCTCACTACAACGTATATTTAAACTTTTACCCTTATAACTAAATTAAGTGTTTATTAAAAATACACGTTTATTATTTAAAAATCTACGCTAGTTGGGTAGTTCGAATCATGAATACATGATTTAGAACACAAACTATAATTTTTATACTCCGATTGTGTCTTTAAACCTGCAATTCTTTTACTCTAATTAATCGCATCAGAGCACAGGGTACAGTACGGGGGATAAAATTATTTTATTGCAAAAAGTGAAACCAGGAATTTGTTGATAAACAAAAGATCGTCAGCTGATCGAACAAGCACAGCTGCCACTCTCTGGCAAAATACATTAATTTAGTAGTTTACAAGAGAGAGTTTAAGTTTATTTCAGAATCACACGCCACTACAATACTACATACAAGTTATAAAAAGTCCAAAATAATATACAGCATGAATTCATATCAGAATAAATATTTCAGTTAGAAACAAAACCAGCACGTTATTAATAATTTGTCTATTCTATCAGTAGTAGTAGTTCTATGTATTAGATCAGAAATAGAGGCTACCCAAACAGCGACTAGCGCCATCTAGTTAGTTACCTCACAGTACAATTGATATCAATCAATACAATAAATAAAATCAATTCAATACAATTGATACAATAGCAAACTAGCAAATTAATTTTAAAACTAGTGCAAGTCAACAGGAAAATAACATAAAAACATAAACTTGTGCGATAAAGCGAAAGAAAGAAAATTAGCTATTTCATGTTCTCAACGTATTCCTGAATTTTCTTTAAAAAGATATTGATGGAACTGATTGCCTGTATGTTTGCAAGCTCTACAGAAAAGAAAAGAATAAAACTGACCTCAAAATCTTCTAAATCATATTTTTGTTAATTGAAATTTTAAAATTTCATGCTATGGATCAAGTTATGTTTGAAAAGTTTTTGCAAAATTTTATAGCAAATTAGTTATAACTTAACATTAGTATCTAACTAATCCTAGCTAATTCCTAACCTAACATATTGTAACTTACTACCAATGCTACAATGAAACATAACTTAAGCTCATAGTTTCTTTGGCCATAATCAGCTATCAAGCAAGTGCTATTGTTGAAACTGCCCTATATGAATGGGTGGTGTTAAGAAGCTTTTACAACCCTTGAATAAAGGGGCGATGTAAAGAAAAAACATCGAAACTTTTATAGATAAAGGCTATATATATATATACACGTATATAGTTTATATATATATATATATATATATATATATATATATATATATATATATATATAAACTATATACGTGTATATATATATATATATATATATATATATATATATATATATATATATAATACTATAGTAATGACCTCCGACAATTTCTATAGCGGCTACCATTCAATCAGATTTTTCTGATAAGTTGTGGAACGTATAAACCTAGAAGGAATCGACTGTGAGGAGAGGAGCCACAGTAAGCGTGGGTGGAGATACTCCACTCCTGGTGTTATTACTCCTCCCCCAAAGCTCTGACAGACTCCGCCACTTCCTCATCATCTGATGAGTCAACCTCATCGTCATGGTAACTATAAGACTTGTAGTCGAGGCCAAAACTCCAAGACCAAGACAATAGACCTAGATACCACGAGACCAAGACCAGGACCAGACACCTCGAGGCCAAGAAGACTACAAGTCTGGAAACTACCGATGTCATCATCGCTGTCTGAGTGCCTGCCCCCTGAAGTCCACTCAGTTCTGTCTCGTGATAGACTGTCTGCTGCAGTCAACAATCAATCAATCAATCAATTAATTAATCATCAATCAATCAATCGGTCCGTCGGTCGATCGGTCGGTTTGTCGGTCGGCTAATCAATCAATAATTCAATCAATCAATCGAACGATCGATAGACCGACCGATCGACCGATCAATCAATCAATCAATCAATCAATCAATCAATTTTCCTAAAGAGGCAACTAATACTGATACGGCAGTCGAAAGCCT